>JAANDH010000260.1:9327-66491 GCA_011799765.1 Nymphaea thermarum | reverse complement strand
CAAGTTTATCATAGGTCTTAGACCTGAATTTGATGGTGTTAAAACTGCTTTACTTCATCGTTCTAAAACACCACCTATGAATGAGGCGATTGCGGAGCTTCAAATGGAAGAAAATCGTCTTTGTCTTGATAAAGAGAAAGTCAACAATGTGCTTGCCACATCTAGGCCGGGGGCCCACTTGAGACCTTATAGACCTCCTAGGATTGGATTGATTAGTTTCTTGAGTTGCATGACTCCTCCTATAATCAATAATATCTCTTGGAGGATCGTCATTTTTAAAACTATCTTCTCCAATTTCTTCAACTCAATCCTGATCATTAGAATCATCGATATGTTTCAAGATTTTGGTTGACATTCTATTAATCAAGTAAGTTGATGTTAAAACAGCTTCAACCCAAAAAATTTTAGGAACATTTTTGGATAAAAGAAGTGCTCTTGTTGTTTCAATAATGTGTCTATGTTTTCGTTCAGCCACTCCATTTTGTTGTGGATTCGTGGGGCAAGATTTTTTATGTACGATGCCTTTGTCTTTTAGGAATTGTTTAAATTCATTTGAAATAAATTCACCTCCTGAATCACTTCTAAAGACTTTAATGTTGGTGTCAAATTGAGTCTTAATCATGTTATAGAAATTCTTGAAATTTACAGATACCTCTGATTTGTGTTTGAGAAAGTAAACCCAAGCATGCCTTGAGAAATCATCAATAAAAATTACATAATATAATAATCCTCCTTTAGACATAATAGGTGCGGGTCCCCACACATCCGAACACACCAATTGAAAAGACATTTGGGCAACAAAATTTCCATTATCAAAATGTAAGGCCTTCATTTTTGCCTTGATATAATCATTACAACAAAAGGTCTTTTGACAATATTTTTCCAAGAAAGAAAGATGAGACATTTTTTCTAAATTTGAATGTCCAAGCCTTTGGTGCCAAGTTTGAATATCACCTTTTTTTTATGGTATTGCATGAGGGTCTTGAAAGGTAATCAATGTAGTAAAGATCATTTGTCCTAAAACCTTCCCCAATCATCTTCTTGGATAAATGGTCTTGTAAAACATTTATATTGTGATAAAACTATATCAAAATCAAGGTCAGCTATTTGGGAAACAAATAATAAATTCAAGTTCAATTAGGAATACATCTAACTTGAGGCACTTTTTAAACTTTGGATTCAAATGTTTGATCAAAATTTCCAGTATAGTCAAATTTTAATAGGAGTTCCATCAACTGCATTCACAAGGGAATATGAATTATTTTTGGTGCATTCAGTGAGAAGGGATCCACAAGGAGTCATATGAAAGGATGCACTCGAATCAATAATCCAAAAAGACTTACTTGATGAAGTAGATGCAAGTAGCTCTCAATGTTGAAGGTGTATCTCTTCCCTTTAGCAATGTTTGATTGGCTTCAATGAGTTTTGGTTGGAGAGCACTTATGAGTTGATCAAGATGAAAGGAACTTGATTCTTTCTTTTCTTCTTGGATGGGAGCAGCCACATTGCTTCTTTTGTCAACACTTTTTAACTTTGGACATTTGGATTTAATATGTCCTTCTTCTTGACAATGGTAATAAATAATCTTTTTCTTTCCTCCTTCATTTGATCGGTTGAAATGTCGAGGTTGATAAGGCTTTAAGTAGGTCCCGTAGCAAGAACATTGCTAGTTTTTTCTCCGTCAAGGTTTAGCCGATTCTGGTCTATTTGAAGTTCAGCAATAACATCATTCACAGATGGTGTTTTATGACGATGAAGCAAAGAAGTTTTAACACCATCAAATTTGGGTCTTAGACCAATGACAAACTTATAAAATTTATCATGTTGGATTTGCTTTTCCCTTAAAACAAGATCTTGTGCATCAACCCAATGTGGTGTAAATATGCTCCACTCACCATACAATTGATCCATTTTAGCCACATAGTCTTTAATGGATCTATCTCCTTATTGGAGATTGAGAATCTTAAGTCGAATATTATGTATATATGCTACCTCCCTCAGTGTAAGTTTTCTTTAAATATTCCCATGCTTCTTGAGCAAAATTTAATTTTGAAATCTGCCCACTAGGCATTGTCTACACAAGTCGATGGCCTACTTTCCACTCTTTCCACTTCTTATTGTACTCTACCACAACCTTTTCCTTTCCCGTTCCATCCAATTCTTTAGCCTTTCCATCAACAACTTTGGTCAAAACTAATTGAGGTTCAATTTTCGTCCCATCAACTAGTCCCCAAAGGTTTTTACTAGAGATGAAATGCTCCATATTTCTAGTCCATTGGATATAGTTTGTTGATAAAAGTTTAGGAGAGGGAAGAGGGGAAACTTTTTTAATCCACTGAACAATGTCAACAAAGACAATCTACTTACAGTTTTAGAATTCCCTTGGAGAGATCTTTTACTTGGACAAATAAAGCTTGCTGGCCACGTGAAGAAAAAATGATCCCAGCAGCAAAAGTAATCCACAGCCCCCCAAGCGGTAGGAGATATTAATTCAGGTCTTGTATGTTGTGATCGAGTTGTTGAGCTTCAAGGAGAAAGATATCCATGAAATCAGCAACAAAAGAATCTTGTGACAGTTCCAAAGCCAACGTGTGCTTGTATCAGCAATTTTTTTGGCAAGAAGGCAGGTTCTTAGCTGCAAGTAATAGTAAGTTGTCTTCTCAGCAATTTCACCAAACAGTTGGTGAACTCCTCAGTCACATACAGCAAGATCTAATTTTCCAAAGCCTTCAAAAGACCAAGAACCAAAAGCCAAAGCAATGACTCTGATACCATGAACACCAGAGTTGGACAGTGGTTAGAGATGCTTCAATATCATAAACTTGAGGGCACCAGCCTCACCAAGAACTCACATAAGGAAAACGCTTAAAGTACAACAGAAAAACAGGCCTCAAAGCCCATGGAAAGCATGTGAATAGTCACCTTTTATATAGAGGGGGAACTACACAAGAAGCCATAGAACTAGACGTCATACTAGTTCCAACGGCTAGAAATATAGCCGTTGAGACTAGTCAACTCCCAGTCGAAGTCAGAGGCCAAAACAAAAAAGAAAACAGAAAATTAGAAACAAAAAAAATACATAAAGAAAAGGAAAAATTACATAAACCAACTGAGTAAAAGTCACATTTGTTGGCTGAACTTAGAAAGAAGATGGAGAAAATGACAGTTGATTTTGTTTGTATTCAACTATGGGGAATATAAACCCTATATGTATATGTATGCATATATATATGCATATGTATACATATTCTTAATAACCTTTGTTTTCTATAGTATTTAGCAATCTCTTAAAACATATATAACCAGCACATAAGAGCTGGTGCTTGTTTCTGTGTTAGTTGTGCTTATATAATTTTTTTTTGGTATTCTATAGGTGTGCTTCATTTGATTTTACTGAAGCGATAAATATTGTGTTAATATGTTCTTTGCAGCTCTTTACTGCTGTTCATGGACAAGGAGCTTTTTTAAATGGCAATCCAATAAAAGGTACTTTGTGCTCTTATTGCTGAAGGAATGTCTATTATGAAATTGTTGGATCATGTGATCGTAGTATTATTATTATGCTTAAGTGCTTTTGAATGAAAAGTTCTATATTGTTGTTGTCAACAGCATCCTCCCAGACAGAATTGATCAAGGCACTCCTTGCGACTGAGGTAGGAAACATATTTTGGCATCTAATTGTACATATACTTAATGCACATCATTGTCATTAGCCTTTTTCTGCAACAGCTTAGGTAGTCTCCCATGTATTCTTGTGTTCATTGATTCCATAGTTTCCATTGACAATGTGCATATCATTTAGTATATTTGTTGTAATTCTTAACTTCAACGTTCAAACTTAGAAGTTCCTTGATTTTTTGTTACCCCTCATTGGTAAGTCTTAACTTCAGGACAGGATGTTTTACCTCCTTTGGGGTAAAGGAGGTTGCTTCATATAAAGTTCATGGCATTTTATTGCTACATTTCACAAAGTGAGCTTCTTCAGTGATACGTTGTCCTCATGCTTTAGTGTGTATATTTTAACATGGTATCAGTGTAATTGGAGCCAAAACAAGTGAATATAATCCACTGCTCAGCCCTTGTATATGCACAAAAGCTTATACAATAAAAATCAGCTCCAAGTCTCACTCAAGTGGATACAGGCACCTAAAAGTGAAGAATTCTTGTGTAAAGAGAAGCAAAAAATACTTAATGAATCATAGAAAGCAAAGGGGAGTGATTACCTTGATATATACAGCAAAAGATGAGTGAACTAGCCATTATGGTAGCTCCAATGTCTAGAGAACTAGCCATTGTTGCTAGCCAATGACTTGCTTAGTCTTGGTCAAAATCTAAGCTTGACAAGAAACAAACAAAGACCAAGAATAAATGTAGAAATATAAAAAAAATTACATCAATAATGACATACATATACATATGCCATGTATATCTAAGTTTCCAAAATCCGAATTTGGACACATATGTAGATGGGAATATATATATATATATATATATATATATATATATATATATATATATATATATATATATATATATATATATATATATATATATATATATATATATATATATATATATATATATATATATATATATATATATAGGCAAAGAAAACCCGCACACATTTATAGTTAAAAGTTAGTTAGCTGTTCAACAACTAGACTGAATAATTGATTAGTCTGACCGACTAGTTGCTGGTCGAAACCCATGTAGGCTTACAACTGACTCAACCAACCGAATTAGTCAACCGACTAGTTAGGATTTTGACAATTAATCTATGTGTGTGTTTATGCATGTATGTATCAAAAATGAACTTTTTTTTGCTTTGTTCAGTTTTTTCTGATATAAAGAGAAATAATATCCTTCTTATTATTCCCAGTTTTAGTAGTTTTTGTTTTTTAATAACTAATGAAAGTTTCAATATCTGTACTGGTCCTAGTCAAAATATTCTTTCTGTGGTAAAAACTGGTGATTTTCAATTCAAAATATTTTTCTATCTAGATTTTTGATCTGTATCAATTGTATATTTATCTTTTAGGCTATCAATTATAGTTACACGAAATGATTTGTATTTATGTGTATTGTGGTTAGAAATCTCTTAGTGCATGGTTATCCGTAATGGTGATCCACAAATATTGGAGTCTTTCACATGTTCATAATTAGGATATTTATATGATAAACATCATATCTGCAGTGTTTGCGATTCAGACTCTTCAATGAGCCAATTTATAATAATCCTTTTCTACGAAGAATCAATTGGTCTTTTTCTTCATATGAACCTAGTTTGGGTGAGTTGTTGGTTAATCATATGTTGCTGATTGACTTTCTTTCCCCATTTAGAGGTGCTAATCTAGACAATTTGTCATGGGATAAATTGTATTCATAGTGGCTCTTTACCAGTTTTTCCATTCACTGATTCCTGAATAGTGTTCTGATCCAGAATGAGATATTCCTCGTGGATGGAAATAGTCACAGAAAGTCTTTTATTGTGTCACCCCCTTGAAACTTTTGTTGCTATGAATGGAAGTTTGTAAAGAAGGAAGTTTTTGTAGTTAAAGTCCTGAGTAATCCGTTGCCAGCTGGCTTGTATCGTTCGTACCTGTAATTAGTTGGTAAGACTAGTCAGCCTAGTCTTGATTAGTTGACTACTCTCTGACCATATACATTCTTTGTATATATATATATATTGCTATCTATGTAACACGGGTACTCCTCTTAAGGAGGAGTACCCTCATGGTACCGGTACGCAATGTTGTGAGAAGCGTACACTTCACACAAAAAAACAGCGACTCAAGGCATGTTTTAGAAAAACTTGAGGCAGAACCGTGAGTCGCACGTGTCCCTGAAGCATGCACCTCACTTGGTAGAGGCGTACGCCTCCATCCGTGGCACGCTTCATGTTTGAGGCGCACACCTCGAGGACAAACTATTTAGTTTAGTTTTTTTTATTTAAAAAAATTAAAAATTAAATAAAATTAGTCAAGGGCTTCACATGTAGCCCTATTAAACTCTGTTTATATCCCTAAATTTCCTTTTCTCAATCCTAAATCATCTGCAGCCATCGTCTCCATGCTTTTGTCCAAGAGCGAGTTTTCTTCTCTGCGGCTGAGAAGGTGAAAGGAGCTCGATATGAAGCTCATGCCAACATAGATGATGATGCCGCTTTGCCAAACGTATCATTTACGTGAAGGCTCACTTCTGCTTGCTGTGTTCATTGTTAGCTTTGCCCGTAGGCGCGGCAGCAAGGCATTGTCCGTATAAATTTGTGAGTTTAATTTTCTCTTCTATGTTCCTACGTTGGTAGCTTGAAATGTTTCTTCTTCTGCTCAAACAATGGAATTTACAAATATAGTCTAGTGGATATATATTACTTGATGGTTATCCTGCAAAATCATGAAAGTTTATATCTTCCTCCTTCCTGTTAGCGTACAATAGTCATCAAGATTGTTATTCTAACCAGTACGGTACTCTTCCTGTTTCATATATGCCTAATTTCACCATGCTCTTCCTCTTTTGTCTTTTTCTTTTTCCGTTGTTTTTGAGAAAAAAAAAATCAAATTTTATATAACTCGTTGATTTGTTCAAAAGTGTCTTACCATCTCTTAGATTCTATCCATAACTTGGGTATTTTGACAAGTGACTCCTCCGTACTTGGCGTTGCATGAGCATGGAGCGCACATGCAATGGCTTATATATATACACACACACACACACACACACACACACACACACACTATGTATGTTATGACATTGTATTGATTTAGATTTACAAATTATTGTGGTTTGCATATGTTGTGTATTGCTCTTTATTGATATGCTTAATTTTTTTTCAGTTTTGTTATTTTTATAAATATTATATAATTCACAAATTTGTCGGTGAAGCTTACACTTCAATTAACGTCTTGCCTCTCTTTATCGCCTTTTACAACATTGCTGGTATGACATCAGCACCGGTATGGGTGCGGTGTTGACCGCACCGGGTACATTCAACGTACCTGGGGTCATTTTTGACCATTTTTGGATTCGGTCAACTTTGACAGAGCCCAAAATTGTTTGGTTTTGAATTTTAACGTTTTTTACCATTTTCACGTAAAAATTATCGAAAACCCTCTTAAACGATGACGACTCTTCTTCATCTTCACCCTTCACCAACACGAATGGCGAGCGGAGGCGGTAGGTGGCGAACGCTGTTTTCTTCATTTTTGATCGAGCTCCATTCTTGTAGAGTTTTAGAAAAGGAAGAAGAAGAAGAAGACAACCACTATTTTGGGTCAACTGAGTTTTGGATTTTGTGTGGTCGATCTGAGGGGTTTCTCTGCTAGTAACTATTCTCTCTCTCTCTCTCTCTCGCCGTTCCCTTTTAGGATATATTTTGGTTTAAATTGTGGTTCAGACGATACCTTGGATTCCTTTTAGTGTTTGGATCCAGCTGGTTTTCAGTTTTATCTTTTCCTTTTCGTTTCCTTTTCTCGTTTCATTTTCTTTTTCGAGTTTGGTGTTCTAATTGTTATTTGCTCTTGTTGAAAAACATAAAACAATACGAAAAAAGAACTTAGGGATCAATCGTGGAGCATATTTTCTTTACTCACGGAAGGCCATCGGCCTTGATATTGACTAAGTATGCCAATCTCTTATATAGGCATTACGGCTGAGATAACTCCTTATTTTAAGGAACTGTTACAAGATATTCATTATCAACAAAACCGTTCCTTGATTTTTGCTGTAACAGTTTCCATAATACAAACGAATCCTTATCATGACGTTGGCATCCATATCATTCTTTTCATCTTCCCTCAAATTGGACGGTGTTTCACAAAGTCCAAATTTGCCATGGAGATTTTGTGGAGGCAGATCATGCTATGGCAGCAATTCAGAAATCTCAAGCTTGGTTCTTGAAGATTTTGTTCACAGGATCGAGTCCTCGCTTTGGTGAAGAAGGCAGCGATCTCTTTGGTCGTCTGCAAGTCATCTTTGGGCGTTGATCTTCTTCTGACGAAAGCTCTATCTTCAACTTCATTTGAGAGAAATGTATCCAAGTTGGGCATGTTTGATATGTATGCCCAACTTGAGGGGGAGTGTTGACGGATCTTATGGTTTGGGTTCGGGTCTGACCCAATCCAGTATGTCCTAATTAGGGCATACTTATATCCTTGTAACCCTAATCTTAAGGGTGAATGAAATCTTAAGAGAGAGAGAGTCTAGCGGCTAGTGGGCAACCGGCTCCTCATCCATGGTTTTTTTCCTCTTGTTGAGGGTTTTTCCACGTTACATCGTGATCTTCGTATTCTTTCTCTCCTTGTTCGTGTTTCCACAGGCAGGATAATTCATTTTGGGCCAGCAGAAGCCCCAGCCAGTCCCTTTTAGTGCACAGATGCTTAGGTTTTGCTTTTTGAGGCATCATTTTCACATGGCCAATTTGAAGGGAGGTTGCTACGCTATCACGTTTGCAACATCAGCATGTTGTGCGCTATTATCAGGCCTGGTTTGAAACTTCAGTTGGTGTCAGTTCAGAGGAAATAAGTACAGGCTCATTGACTTTTGAGAAATCAACATGCAGCCACAGGAGAACAGGCTCTTCTGATGCTGTTGAATCTGAAAATATGTTGTCTACATATTTGTACATACAGATGGAGTATTGTCCTAAGACTTTGCGCCCGTATTTTGAGGAATCTTACAAGGAACATTTTGACAAGGAATCGGCATGGCATTTCTTTCATCAAATTGTTGAAGGTTTGGCCCACATTCATGGGCAGGGAATCATACATCGTGATCTTCGTATTCTTTCTCTCCTTGTTCGTGTTTCCACAGCTCTATATAGTTGGAACAAAATAGGCCAGAGAAAAGGGTGATGGCCTTGAGAATCCAGTGCTTTATATATACATATACCTCAGCCCCCTAAAGTGCCTATCATGTTAGCAGCCGTATGCAATAGAAATCTTAATGGCTATAAATTTTGAATCATGATTTATGAATATGTTATTCTGGTTGTAATTTTTTGATATATGTTTGTGCGAATATGTTATTTTATTTGAAATTTTTTGACATATATATATATATGTATGTGTGTGTGTGTGTACGGCCGTACCCTCGCACCCAAGTTTTTTGAAAATGATCCGTACCCGTACCTGGATCGGCACGCGTACCTTACCCATGTGACATAGTTTGCTATCTATTTTTGTATATATTTGTTTTTATTTCATTAACTTGGACCAGTTCAAACCAGCTAGTCTGGATTTGGCTTTTAGGATATTGAATAACCAGTGTCTAACTTCTGATTTTGACAACCTAGAAGGAAATTAAATCTACGTGAATAGTTTGTAAGAAGGCAAAATATAGGTATAAATCTATGTTCTTAAAGTTTTCTCAGTACTTGTATTACACAAGAAACTAATATTTCCTTCACACATTTATCACTCAGAAAATAGAGAGGAAAACAGTGCACTAGGGCACTCTTATTTTAACGGTGCTGAAAACAGCTTCAAAGAAGCATCAAATACAAGGGAGCAAGGTACAAGAACTAGCTGTTGGGTCTCAACGGCTAGAAAACTAGCCAGTGGGTATCCCAATGGCTCAAACAGCTAAACTTCCAGCTGAAAAAGGAAGCAAAATGAAGTACAAAGAAAATACAAAAAACGGATAACAAAAATGCTAAAAAATACTAATAGAATACTAGCCAAAGACTGACCTAAGAGTGAAAATCCTAACACCCACTTCGGACTTACGGTATGATAACGTAAAGTTTGTCAAAAAGAAAAGAGAAATGAGGAGCTCCAGTCCTTTGGGGAACAAATCTTGTGGCTGAAATTCTGATCAGACGTATGGTAATTTAATAGTCTTCTTTAAAAATTCCTCTCCCACAAAATGACGGTCCATCTTGATATGGTTTGCGCTCCCATGGGAAGTAATATACCTTGTAATATAGATAGCATTTTTGTTGTTGCAACCAGTGTGATTCATATCGTGCGATACGTATCGTATAGGTTTTTCAAACGATACACCTACGATACATGATACACTTGTGTATTGTAGGTGCATCCTCTGTATCGTGTGATACGGGTGCCGCATCGTATGATACATTTGATACACCCTGTATCGTACGATACAAAGAAACATCACTCTCCCTCTTTCTAAACATGTCTAAAAGTTGTGAAAGGGGGAAGTTTACTAGTTTTTCTACAAAAATTGCCCATTTCTGTGATAAATTGTCGATTTAGGGGAGAACTTGCTCGTGGAGAAGAAGGTTTGCTCATGGCCCTGTGGGGACGATGAGACCTTGATTGATGGTAATCATGACATATTATATGTTGTGAACTTTTAATGTAATCTAAAACACTTTAAAGTTTAAACTTTAAAGTTGTGATGGATGCTTATTATGTTATTATGAATTTCTTGTTTCTCATTTATAAATGTGTTGTTAATATATTATGGCTTATGGATGATGTGATGAGTTTTTTTATATAGAACACTTTTTTTTTTTTTGAAATTTTCTTTGTTTTTCCTGATTTTTCTGTTTTTTTCTAATTTTTTCTCTATTTTTCTATTTTTTAAATTTTTATGAATTAAAAATTAATTTACAATACGTTATGATACAGTTTATAGGTTGGCCCAACCGATACACGTTACGATACACCTTACAACATTGGTTGCAACACAGCTTGGATGGTTTCTGAAGTTGGATCCCCATATCTTCAAGTAGATTATTCAATCAAACAATCTCCATTGTTGTTGAGGTCATAGCATGGTATTCTACTGGGATGGATGGATGATGGAGAAATCTTTTTGTTGTTCCTTGTGTCTCTATGAGATTAGCAATGTACCTAAGAACATGCAGAAACTAATAGTAGGATGTCGATTAGTGCCATTTATCCTTCTGAAAAGATAGCTTCGATAACCTTTCAATGACTTCTCTCTTGTGCTCTTTCTGTTATTAGGTTGGCACAAAACGTGATCAAGTTACTGTGGATGCCACCACAAATAGGATCAACACGCTGCTCTTTGAGGTGTACCAGTTCAAAGTAAATTTCTATTTCAGTGAACTACCTCTTGTTGCAACCTTGTAATTTTCTTCATTTTGTTATGCCAGGTGCAATCTTTGAGAAT
Organism: Nymphaea thermarum; assembly: GCA_011799765.1. Classification (NCBI taxonomy): domain Eukaryota; kingdom Viridiplantae; phylum Streptophyta; class Magnoliopsida; order Nymphaeales; family Nymphaeaceae; genus Nymphaea; species Nymphaea thermarum. The sequence goes on along the minus strand of JAANDH010000260.1, from coordinate 55,391 downwards.
GAGTGGATCTTGTGCTTTGAATCTATGTGGTGTTGCATGTGGACGGATTGATATTTTTTATGAACTGGGTTTTGGTGGCCCTTGGTGAGATGATAAGTTATTTATTATGTATTTAAAATTTTAACCATTTCCCATAATCGACTATAAACTGCCATGTACAGGGATGTGGCTGCTGGGGTTCTCATGGTTCAAGAAGCAGGAGGCCATGTCTTTGATCCGTAAGAATTATATGGTTATTGTAATTTGATTTTATCATTTTGTCATGATGTTATGATGTCTTCCATTAGACATCGGTTTTAGCATGATCTTTACCTATTGCAGAGTTTGATATTGTTCTATGTTTCTCCTTCAGATCAGGAGATGATTTTAACCTAACGTCTCAGCGGGTTGCTGCGTCAAATGCACATTTAAAGGACCTCCTTGTTGATGTTCTAAAGAAAACTGCATGATTACTTCTCATCACCTTATGTCTCAAAGGTTATTTATTAACTTGTGTATTACACAAATTGAGTCGATGTTTCTAGTCCTTTTTGGTCTCCATCGCAGAAGTTTCTATTTCCATTGTGCATTTTTGCTCAGTACATTAGATGTTGCATGATGACCATTGGATATTCTATTTCTTTGCTCCGAGTTCTTCTTTGGCATTCGTATTAAATTTTTATCTTTAATATATTCCTGGATATTACTCATGTTCAAGCTCATCAACACACTGCAGTTATAAGAGTCTTTGACAGTGAAACACCGATGCCCATCATTTGTGTACTTGATTGACTTGCAAAGCTTCAAAACTAAAATATAGGACTGTCAAGGCATAATCAGCTTGGTGGACAAATGTAAAGTTGTCTCAAGTTGGGCATACAAGTGTTTTGCTCCATAAATGAAAGAAACAAATTTTTTAATAAGATCGAGGATCTAATTAGGGTAGGAAGTCCTGTCTTGATGGAGTGTGAAGCTGGATAAGACCGATGAAAACCACTCGAGTGTTGCCCTTGGTTCCATGGTGCCATGGTGCTTGGCCCTGGTTTGTCAGTAGGTTGTGTCCTTTCAACATTACCGGGTGGTTGCTGGTGGTAGAGGTGGTGGGTTTTGAAAGGCCTGATCTGGTCGAAGTTTCTAAATGTGTCTCCTGACGGCTACTGAAATGCATCAGTGTGCACTCATTCATGATTTTGAGTTCGAATTCCACGTTTTGGTCGTTTTAGGCATCAAGATGATGAGGTTTAAGTTGCACTAAAAGAAAAGGTAAAAGGAGAAACATACTGGTGTTTTTGAGACTTAGATATGTTTTCCCGGAAAATGTGGTTTCATTATTTCATAGCGGCTTCAAAGTGGATTATTTAGATCATGGATTAGATCTAGACTCAAACCTGAGTCCCTTATCCAAATGCCAAATTATGGAGAAATCATAGAAAAGCCCTTTATCGGTGGTGACAACCTTGTTTTCGGGGTATAGGGAGCATTTTGTGGCTTTTTAGAAATTAAAGTGCCATAATAGGTTTTTGGCATTTTTAAATGAAATTCAGCGATTAAAAACCCTGAAGCTAAAACCATGAGATACATCTAGACCCTGAAGCTAGAACCATGAGATACATCTAGAACTTGAGAGAATGCTGGTTGGTCGTCTTCTTCCTCAGGTGCTCGAGTTGGTCAAATTACTCCATTCATCGACATTGTTGAATTGGTCGGATGCTTCCATCCCTTTATGTGCATTGTTTTTTGGCATTTTTATTCTTCTGTCTTCTTTCTTTGCTGATTTTGCATGAATTTGAAGGAGAAAGTGAAGCTTCCTTCTCACCATGAATTGGTCGAGTGCCACCGGTGGTGGATGACATTCCTTGGTCGTGGTCACTTCTACTTCTTCCACATTTTGTACCCTTATTGCCGTCATTTCCTAGAACTTTTTGTTGCACTAAAAAATAAAAAGCTAGAGATGAAGGCGTATGTTTAAGATCTACCAACTCTTGATCATTCTTTTCTTGTCATTTCTTTCGTTGGAACACTTGTGTAGGTATTCTTCTCACCCTTTGCTTTAGTGTCTAGGAGTTTGGGATCTCAAGTTTAGTTTGTCTAACTTAGTGCAGTTTTTATTTTTTATGCAATTTGTTTTCTTTCAATGGTCAGTTTTATGACTGATTTGCAGAATTCTATGTGTCATATCGTTTGTAGCGTTTCATAGACCTCTAGAGGAATCGGTGGATAAACTAATAAAAGATTCCAAGTAGTAGGAACTATGAAGGAAAATCCCATCTACAAGACAGTAAGTCTACCTTCTATCAAAAGATGAATGCGTGGATTTCTCCAAAGCAATTTAAAGAGACCATTAAAATTTTCCAATGCAGCAATAACTTGGAAGGAAAACCTTCCATATCTCCAATAAATAGTGAAACGATGAGTTAGACAAGATAAGAAGCATGCCACTCAAGCCTTGGTGAAACTACCACCATTGCAGAATGCTAGCGCTGGTTCTTGAGTACTCTCTAGTCATTCATGAATGAGAGATTGCCCATTCTCCACATGAATTATATTGAGGATATAACTGTATACTCCAAGGTTCAGAGAAATCAAATGTCAGTGTGCAGTAAGCACATGACCATATAAATGAAGAGAAAATACAGCCCTCACAAAAACAAAAAGGTAACAAAAATGTACTAGTGTATAGATGGAAAAATTTTAATAATCTTTGAATATCATTGAGAATGCCAAGAGCGAAATCATTTAAAGGGATTTGATTTACTCGTTTGGTTATATGTTTTCTTCTAACATATAACTGATAGATTATACTTAAACTATTTCCTGCAATCAGTAGTTATTATCGTCTATCAATCAAATCGAGAATCATTCCAAGCCACCTTGTTCTATGTGAAACCAGGAACTACGGATTGCGCCATGTTGTTCAACAAGCCCAAAAAAATAATTCTTCTTACATTCAAGCAACCTGTTTGGAGTTCTGAGGAACCAACTCAATCAACATTTTTGTCTCCTTGTTAAGTAAAAAGATATTATGCTTTCCCGGTTATTGTCATTGATACAATCAAACAAGCAAGCCAAGCTAGAATTCGACCCATTGCTACACTATATCTTCTTGGAGAAGGAAAAGGAACAAATAGAAAAATGGAAGGAGCGTAAGGGCTGTCGTGATGAAAGCTTACATGATTAAGAGTTTGATTCTCCCTGAAACTCACCTTGAGCAAGTGTGAGAGCTCCTTGGTTAGACAAAGCTTCTTCCTTGGTCCATACCCCTTAATAATTCATCATCCTCTATAGTGTTTGTCAGTCCACCTTTCACCATCTCAGAGGGCAAGCAGTTCATGTCAAAGTCCCTCACACCAAGGCTGTTAGCTAGCTGCCATAAAAAGGAGAAGACAGATCAAATAAAGAATTAAGAAACTGACCACAAACAAAAATGGTTGCAAATAGAGAGGGATGCACTGTACACAGTAGGGCTGTAGGTTTCATCATATGGATAAACATACCACCAAAACAGATGAGCCACTCTGCGTGATTAGGGCTGTAGATCGAGAAAGTGAGAGAGAATCAGAGAAACAAAGAAAGGGATCAAAGAGAGTGCGTGTAGCATCGGCCTCTACTAGAGAGAGAGAGAGATCCACCATACTTGTAGGAGAGGACAAGCATAGAGAAATGTACCGCCAGACAAACCACCGTCAAAGAAATCCACCACCAGAAAGGAAAAGGCAGCAGAGAAAGAGTGTCCCGCAAGGAAAAGAGGGAGAGGCATGGAGAGAATGAAAGAGGCAAAGGGTACAGGGAGAGAGTAGTGAGAGTATTCTACAAGGCACTGTTCTATGGTAAACCAAGGGACACATCGAAACGCCCCACCCTTTTATACCTGTCGTGGCATTTTGATACATTCAAATGATCTGCTACCTCTGCCGTGATTGATTCAGAGAGGTTCCAAGTAGATGAGGCAGGCTGTGAAACAGTTAGCTTGCAGTTGTGGAGGAAGAAAAGGAAAAAGGAAGAAATAAAATAATGAAGAGAGAGAGAGAGGCGGGTGGCACCAACTTTGGTGGGCCCCACTCTAAAGTTAAAAGATCAGGCACCCACTAATGCCCTCTCTTTGGATCTTGGATCCAGATTTCTACAACCTAAAATCCAAAACCTAGCCCACAAATATGGGCAGGTCCAGATTTGGGTCCAGGAATTGATGCAAATCTAATCCAAACTTGATTTCACACAGTTTTTCAATGCAGGATGCTATAAGATAAGATTTTGTCAATGTTGGGTCTTGGAAAAGGCTGGCAGAAGCTGTTGGAGATTTCAACAAGAGTCAATTTCTACATCTGGACTGAGATTCAATTGTTGAGGATGTTCAGATAGTGAAATGGAGGTGCATGGCATCCACTGATCAGTATCTTGTGGGAGAAAAGCTTTGGGTTTTCAGATGAAGGAATTTTAAGTTCATTACACCCAGTTTGCCATATAATGGACCAAACTGTTGGAAGATTTGTAAATTTGACAAAAGTAGAGGGCAGTGTTGGAAGCTTCTAGTGGAGGGGGCAGAACAGAGGATCATGAGACAAGGCATCTTACTCAAAAAATGACCCTACTAAAAGTCAGTCTTGGAGTAAGATGCTAAAGATGTTTATGGATGGTTGCACTTCCATGGTTTTGGAGGTTTTCTATGGTTTAAACGAAAATCTAATCAAGTGTCATTTGGATTTTTTCAAAGGATACTGGAGAGACTGCAAGGGGGTTGGCACCCCTCGATGAGTTGCTGGGTGGGGGGGGGGGGGGGAATATATATATATATATATAAACTGCAAATTTAAATTTGAACAAAGAATTTGCTCCAATCTTTTTCTTCATACACTACAAAAACATTGAACATTTTGGAATATACATACACAACAAAAATCTAGATCTTGCACTTGTCATATCCTTGGTTTCATTTACATTGGTTTGCATCACTACTTTTTCTGTCTTTCTATTCCTACTGCATCCTCCATCTCTGACTTTGTTTTCCATGTGAGTCTATGTGAGTTATCATGTCAATTTCTTGTTTATCCTCTCTCTCGCCCTCTGTGACTCCCATTGCCTCAAAACACTATTTTTAAAATAGAAGGAAAAGACCGTAGTCATTCAATCTTCCAAAAATGCAAGCTAGTTGTGCTCATACAATATGGCAACAAGCAGCTACTTCATCATGATAAGGTACATAAAGGAAAAAAAAATGCAGAAAATACTATAGCTAAGATGAAAATAATTCAGGAAATGAAAATATGATACAAATGCTTCTAAGCAAGCAAAGCCATCATAATGTTACATATCCAACTAGATGAATTTGCACCTTTTGACTCATACATAGCCATCATTATGCTAACTGAAACTAGACATGAGCAATGGAGGTTAGGGGCTTTATTACACCTCCTTCAAGGTCCTTTTTGCATAACTCCAGATAAGTTTTAGTGAAATTAAACATTCAAACTCTCCAAATATCAAATCAAAAAGAAGAAAGCTAACAAGTACTGAAAGATCGAGAACAATAGCATGCTTCAATCAACTGACAAGGAACAAGAATAGAAACACATAGTCAAACCACCAAGCAGCTCATTGCAGGATAAATTTCACCTGAGCATGCTTGCTTACACTAGAATGGAAAATTGGAAAAATTAAAGATGTTAAGCTATTCTGCTTAGAATCAGCCAGAATCATCTCAACTTCTATATGAAATAAAATTTCTCCAATAACATTAGGTGGTCGTAATCTTTTCACAGCAACCACTATCTCATCCTTAAGGAATCCTTTGAATACTGTAGCAAACCTCCTAGGACCGGTATGTCTTCTGTATTAAAGTTAACAGTAGCAAGTTGGAGGCTAAAGAATGTGAATCTCTTTAATTGTCCCAGATCAACCTCATAAAGGTGCCTCTTTGGAAAAGGTAAACCTAATAAGTAGTAATACAATAATGCCTAAATTGCTAAAAAAAAATTCATGGACAAAACAAATTTCTTTTATAAAAAAAAGGTTTGATGAATCAAAACTTAGACATAACAAGAACACAAGTTAGTGAAATTTACATGTGGATTCATTCTAGTCCAGCTACTCCAATCAAACTGACACTAGTAAAGAGAGTCACTCAACAACAAGTTGATTAAGGCACTTGGGGTCCTAGCGGGGCTTTCACTTTTAGAAACACTTATGCTATAAATCAGATTTGTTGCGTGTTCAATATTCCATATCTTCACATGAAATTGATGTGCATGCATAGCATCCACATAACAACAAAGGGTGACCAAAGCTAAAGTGACTTGTAGAAAAAATAGTAACCACTTTATGATTATGGGATGGTAAGGATAAAACTATCTGTGCAAGCAACCTGACACTCAAGAATTATCTACTGGATTCATAGATGAGAAACAATAACAAATTTAGCATGGCATATTGCAACTAGCATTTACTTGACTATATGTATTAATGCAACCCTACAATAATGAATAGGTACAGAGAAACTTGTTGCTCGTACTAAAATATAACAAGAGCTTTGTAGCTATAAATGATCTAGCATGAAAGTAAATAAAACATGCAATGACAAACTGACCATATTGCATATCTTTTTATCAAGATGTTCCTATTCACTTTAAACTACAATGAGAAATAGACCACATTGCATTTCCTAGGACACATTGGTTCAGTTCAATCTTGGCATGACAGGCTCCACATTGACCAGGCGGAGTAAGTAAGCATGCAGTTGAGAAGCTGACTGCATTTTAGATCCTTAAAAAACACAATAGTTTGGTTCAACCTTTGGTATGATAACTCAATAGTGTCCAGTTAATTGTACCAAAAACAAGTAAAAGAGATGAAAATGTGCATTTGGCAATGTTACTTGAAGTCCTTGACATGGATATAAGAAGCACTGTTTCTGGTATCTATCTATTCTAAATAGCCTTGCAATTTATCCATTTGTTTGCAATGAAACTTGAACTGCATGCGAGGGAGGATTTCTTGGGTCATTAAATAATCAATACATAGTACAATATGGTCCTAACAAGGTATGTTGTAAAAACTGACGTGTCCTAACAAGGTATTGGTGTGCAAGATAAGTTTTAATTATGCCTTGAAGAGGACTCAAACCTCCACGCTATTTCAGATTCACCAAAATAAAAACAAATGGATGAGTGGTGCGAAGAGATGGAATGGGAGTGCTATTTGAATATATATATATATATATATATATATATATATATATATATATATATATATATATATATATATATATATATATATATATATATATATATATATAGATGTTATACAATATGTGATAATGAATTTATGGATTTGCATCTACATGTATGTATGTAGATTGATTGTAAATTGATCTCCATCAATTCCATATTCTATATACAATAGATAGTACCGTAGAAAGGCTCATATAGTATTTTGTGAATGAGACCATTGAGATGAAGGATGAAGCCCTGAGATGATGGATAAAACCCTGTTTTATCACAAGTTTGCCAATAGGACCACTAAGATGAAGAATAAAGCCCTGAAATGATGGCTAAAACATTGTTTTATCACCAGTTTAGGTAATGCAATAGCATGAGAAAGGAAAGTTAAGGTACAAAATTAGACTAAGAGGGAACTTATACAAGAAATCAAGACCTAAAAGATTTGCAATAGGTAGAAGGATTTTTCCAATCAGTTTATTTGTGTTACGCAGCCCACAAAATCAACTGTTTGAAAAATTCAATTATGAAATCAAAAGCATAGAGGGCAGAAACATATAACTTGGCCTTATGCTAATCTGCAAAGCATACTTAAATATAACTGAGATACCTTGGCAAGCTTAATGAGCCAAGAATTTCCCCTACTAACTGATTTCCAGAGAGGTCAAGAGTTTGTAATCATGAAAGCTTTCTAATTTCAATAATAATAAGATCAGTCATGTCATTATTTTGTAGTAGACTAAAATGAAGTTTACAAACAGGTTAAACACCCATAAACTAGAGCAACAAGCATTGGTTGGGTATTTCTATATAATTAACGTAAGAAATCTAGAAGAGGAGAGAAAGGGCTCAAAGCCTTGAAAAGATGATGTATTTTCCATCTTATATGAGAGAAACAAGGTGTATCTAGAGGAAGGAGGCTCAAGGGATGGTGGCCTTTTTTAAAATGAAATTAGCTATTAATTAGTCATTATTGGCTTAAAAATAGCTTAAAACACTAAGAGGGTCAAACATGCCCAAAACAGGTTGACTGGAGGGTTAACCATGCCAAGGGGTAGGCTGCCCACCCAAGACTCACCCAGCTTAGGCCTGGCCCTTTGGCAGCCTAAGTAGGCTGAGGTGGCCTGCCATAGGCCTATTCTGGGTTGTGCTAGCTGGCTGCAGGCCTAGCCTGGTAGGCCGCAAGCTAGGCCTGCAAGGCCAGAATTGGCCGGCCAGGGCTATGCTAGGGCCATACTATGGCCATGCTAGAATGGCCAGGGCCGAGACTAGCCACGCCAGGGCTAGGATTGGCCCTGCCAAGGCCGTGCCAGGTACAGCCAGATAAGGCTTAGTCAGCCTGGAGCATTGGCTATGAGCCCCACAAAGGGTATTTTTGGTGAAAAATAAGGTGACTTTTGGAAAAAAAGAGACATTCGGGGAAAACTAAGGGCATTTTGAGAAATTCAACGATGTTTTCCAAAAATCAAGGGTATTTTTTATGTTGAATTAGGAGCTATTGGTATTTGAAAAACGATCGTAATGTCTCGATGCTTGAACTGGAAATGATGTGTAACTTGTATTTGGATCTGAAAATGGATCTAGGTCTCGGATTTGGAGCTGGATCTAAATCAAAAGCTTAGAATGGATGACAAAAATATATTTAGATTTGGATCTAGAACTCATATTTGGTTCTAAATTTCCAATTTAGATCTGAAATGAGGTAAAAATATGGAATTGGATCTAAATTTAAGATCTACATTAAGAATTTGGAACTGAACAAGGATATGGATCTAGACATTAGATCTTGGGTTCGAATTGGGTCTGAATTGATATAAAGGCACAAATTGAGATCAAATGAGTCCAGAATTGGGATTTGGATGAGGGTCTAACTCGAAACTTTTATTGTGGATCCAATTTTAGAATTTGGATTTGGATATGGATCCATTTTGTATGTAGTTATGTAGGCATCTTTTTTTTATTTAGGGCTGTATTTGGATCTAGGGCTCTATTTTGGATATGGAGCTAGGCTTTGGTTCCAGATTTTGATCTAGGGATTTGTTTGGGCTGCTATATGAGTTTTTGAATTGGATCCCTGTTTGAATTACAAAATAAGTCTAAATTGTGATCGGGTTTTGTGTCCAAAATCTGAAATTAGATCCCAATAAGTCTCAAATATTGTTGACAGTCAAATAAAAGAAGAAATTGACCATAATGTTTGAAGCGTGATCTGTCATAAAATTATCACGAAACGTTCAAAAAATGCTAAATATAGAATTTTGAAAGATTTGTGGTGATGACCTGGATGTCCTATGATTTTTGAAATTGTTTAAAGATATTGATTTTTAAAACATGTTAGAGAAAGCTATGTTTTAAAATGATTCTTGTGTGAGGACAAGGCTGGATTCATTTTTTCACATACCTAGGCTGGCCCAGTGTGCTTTTATACAAGGGTTACATGTGGGTGCAAGGTGATCCAGTGTAGATTAAAACAGATGTGCAATGTATGACTAAATAAACCATAAGTAAAGACAATATTCTGTATGCTTGATTTCAATATGAACTACCTAAGCAAACATGAAATTAAAAGAAAAAGCTAAGGATGATAGGGGCATACCTGACCCCTATGTCTATCATACAAACATTAAAACAAATCTAATATATAGAATAAACATGACAAATTGTCACATTCCTAAAGCAACTAAGAGAAATAAACTAAGCTAGACATGATAAAAGCAAAAACTAAACTAAACTAAACATGCTAAAAGCAAAACAAAAACTAAAACCAAATATTTATAAAGCAAAGTACTAAATTGTGAATTAAAAAATTATAGAAGAGGAAAAAGAAATTACCTAAAGCTGGCAGCCTAGCTGGGCATACTCCCACGACCCTTACAATGTAGCCTAAACCAAGACTTAGACCAATAGCTTAAAATTTTAACTTGTTTTGAGCTGAAATGGATTCAAATAAGGCGATAAGCTTCAACTAAGCATCTAAAATCAAAGGAATCATAAACTAAGGTATATGCTATGTCTATGTAGAAGAATATGGCTCAAAAAGGAAATGACCATTTTGCCTATATGAGTATTTTTCAAAGCTTCGGACGAATTTTTTTTTGTCTGATTGAAGCAGCTTTGGCTAGACTTCTAAGTGATCTTGTTGAAAAATTCCTTTTGGATTGCTATAACAATCAAAGACAAATTTTTACTAACCCGTATCTGACACGTTTATAAAGAGAAATCAAGGAAGGCCATACAAATCAAATTTTTATTAGAATTTTTACTAGTCAAGTTGGAAGTGCTTAAAACGCTACTTGCACGGTCATGCTAAAAGATAAAAAAAAAAAAAATTGCTTTAGTTTTGCAAAATTGAACTAGACAGTAGTTTATAGAGTGTAGCCAGCCTGTAGAAATGAATTGAACTCAAGTTGGAAGGAATGAATTCTAACCAGAAAAAGGGAGCATTGGATTATGCATGATAAACATAGCCCCAACTCAGTGTTAGTTCACTCCCTTAGGTTGATATCAAATTCAGCTCAAACCCCTGAAAACATGAGAGACAAAACACCTGAAACTGAATTGAACTCAAACCAGAATGAATGAACTCAAGCCGAACTAAAGCAACCTTAATATACATAATACACATAATCTTAGCTCGTTCTTCTAGGTTGAGCTCAAATTCATGTCAAACCCTTGAAATAGGAGAGAGAAAGCATTCAGAACTCAATTGGACTCAAAGTAGTATGAAGGAACTCAAGTATACTCGTCTTTTTCCTTGCCGTATTATACCCGTACATGTTTTTTGTGACGATGATACATGAATGTTCCTTTAAATACATTTTTCTTGAATTTTTTTTATTTTTTCTTGTTTTTTATATTATTTATGATTTTTTCTATTTTTATGTTTTTTTAATGTTTTTAAAAAATTAATTTTACGATACGTTACAGTACGTTTACAATACGTGACGATACGACGTATAGGTTGGCCCGACCGATACGCGATACGCTACACCTTTTATAACATTGCTTTAGGTGTCTTATCTTGCAATGCGCTTTTGAGATTACGTACCACCAACCTACAAGAGTCATCCACGAACTCATCCTTCCCTAATCCATCCAATCCCATCTCATTTTCTCTGCTACCTTCATCCCGGATAGTATAAATACCAAGATCTGATGCACCTTGGTCCATCCTCAACTTTCAGCAACCCATAGACCCTACCTTCTTCTGATCTTGCCGTTGGTCCCAATCATGTTTTTCATCACTGCAATGAGGAAAATCACCCTTCGGCTCCTCCTCCTTATCTAAGACCGCAAAAGAATTGATTGCTGAAAATGACCACCAAAGCTTCTATCAGTTCCACGCGGTTGCCTTTTTGCAATTTTAACATGAGCCACCCATTAGAATTCTCCTTCATTAACTCGTTCTAACATAGACTGGATTCCTTTTTATAATCACGGGCAGCTCGATATGTTATAAGATACTGCCTCACAAACTTAATATGAGATTTGTATTCTGCATCTTACTCAAAAACCTTCCCCTCATCAACAACACAAACAAAACCCAGAGGCAAGAAAAAAGCTTGGAACAGAGGTAAGACAGACATAACCATACCTGATGTGTGCCTTAATAAATCCATCATAATCCAAGGAAAGACCACCAAGTATTCCCGCAATCCCTACAAAGACATTGGCATTCCATAAATGTAGTGGAAGGTCTGGTAATCAAATCCACAAAGGAACCCTTGCCACATCTTCAAATTTGAAAGGTATTCCTGGTGCCCATTTGCAAGCTACCAAAAAGTTTCCCGTAACCATCCAACATCCATGCTGCAAAACCTCCTCCAGGGCTGCCTCTTATGCCACCCTAATAAAAAACATCCCCTTCGAATCACTGAAAATGATGGAGTAGTCGATTCTCATATTAGGGTTCCCCCCAACAAGCGCAGACCACCTAAATGGTTACGCCATTCTTTCATGTGCCTCCTCTGGGATAACCAGCATCTTCCTTCCCTTCATCTTATAGAATATAGATTGCCAAATCTAAAATCTCGATTGCCTCCTCCCACTCCAGATCCCCTCTTTTGCACCAGCAGTCCACAGTATTAACTATAACTAACTATAAATAAACTGTATTCATCTAAAAACTAGTTCATTCGAAAGGTAACTATTAAATCAGTTAGGAGGGTAATGATTCTACACAAAACCACCAGCCAACAGGTAATGGTCATGACCCACACTAGCCAGCAACTAGTGACAGCCACTTAAACTATCTCAACTCTTACTACACTAGAAGACGAAGTAAAGTAATTTTGAGCTAAAGAAAAAAAATGAAAGCATTCATGAAAAAAACATCTACAATATGCTAATACTTTGCAAAAAGTGATAAAAGAGATAGCAAGCAAATTAGAAGCAAAAGAGAATACAAACTAGTATTACTAATTAGAGTGCAGTCCTAGCACAAAAACGAACTACCAAACATTATAAGCACCTAATCCATCGGCTCTAAATGATTGAGCAACAATATAAATATTAAACCTAACTAAACAACACCTGGCATCAAGCAAATATGAAGTTAATCCACCGGTAGCGGTAGGCAGGCCAACACGTAGCATCTACTCGATTTTCAGGTTGTTCCAGCAGGTTAGTTCGGGATAATTAAAAAGCCAGCAACCCTCCACTAGTTAAAAATCCCAAAAGCCCCAATTTCTGCAGCATAATCAATACTTGATTAACAAGATACTAAATAGAGTCACCTAACCTATGTTCATGTACATTAAAACTTAACCGGAAAAATGAGAAATTAAAAGAAAAGAAGAGGCAAAAGCTGCTAGACAGAGCCAGCCTCTAACCACCAGCTGAAAACTATAAACCATCAAACTTAACTATCCAAACCCCACACGATCAACAAGATACTAGTGTGTGGCATGGTCATCTTGTATCACGACTTGGAACCAGCTGCCGATGCCGAGAATCCCCCGTTGATGATTGACCTTCACCCCGCGAGATGTCTTGAGGGTTTAAGAGAAGAAGGAATTGAAAGAAGAAGGTTGCAAGAGGTGAAGACAATCACTCGACAATGGGGCATCGCCTAGAAGACGCCGGCAACTTTGTCCTTTACCGAGAAGACCGCGAAGACAAGAGAAGAGAGCGAGAGAAGTTGCTTTGACCTTCCCCCAAGAGAAACACTGGAGATAGGGTTTGCAGCCTAGCTCCAGTTATCATTTTTTGTTTTCAAGAGTTTCAAATCAAAGCCCATTATTCATTTAAATACCTAACCCACTGCTTTTCTAACGACACATGTAATTTCTGCTCAAACCTATAGACCTTGTGACAAAATGCAAAAATCTAAGTGTACCCAAAGTGCAAACTAGTGTTCAAAGGCCTTGAACGGCTAAAAAACTCGATTTCTAAGGATGCAAATTATCATTGTAGTGTTGAAAGCGAATTTGTGTTTCAAAAAAGCTAGCATTTTGACTTTTCAATGTGCGTAAGCTGCTTAACTTTTTTTTTTTCGTAGGTTTGATCCAACTCATATGGAAGTTGGAAATTACAATTGGTGCATGACTTTAACAGTTTTCAATCTTTTTTTATTTGCAAACCAAAGTAAATCAGCACCGATAACGTTTTGGTTTCCTTTATAGCAAATAAAGATTCTCTCTCTCTCTCTCTCTCTCTCTCTCTCCACGTAATCGGGTTCGGGCTGAGTTTCTTCTCTTACAGAACCTCTACTTTTTCGAGTATCTTACAAAAACTAAAGCCTATACACAAGTGAAGCACTTGAAAGATTCTTTAGTTGAGCCCATGTGGCACATATTTTTCTAGTTGACTAGCTCCTCTTGGTTTTTCTTGCTAACTTCTTCCAGCTCCCTCAAGCCTTCAACCTTTTGCTCAATCTCCTCAATTAGTTCCTCCCTCCACAGCTGTGCTCTAGCAGCTTCTTCAATATCTTCTTGCTGCATGGATGCTACCAGTCAAATCAATTTGTGCTCTAATATCTGGTGAGAGATGTGGAGAGAGTCGCAAATACAAATGTGTAGTTCAAATCTGTCGGATGCTAAATGTTGGTGGATAGTAAAAATCTGGTGCTAAAAAAGGGTTGTCACAAGTGCATTAGCAATCTTGTGGTGCGACATTGCTCATGGTGCTTTCAGTAATGGTTTATAGTGCTTTCAATAATAGATTTTGAATTTTTCTCCTTCCAGCAACGTCCAACATCTTGCATGATTGAGTCATACTGATGGGGCACATTTTTATGGTCACGACAGCTTATGGGGCGAAGGTTGTGTACCTTGTCGTATACCCAAAAGCCTGTTCCGTCCCCTCCATCTTTCCTGTACTGCTCGCCATCATAGTATGGATCCTGAAAAGCAGCTAATACGTCAGAAGCACTCACATTTAAAGGAATTTTGTGGGTGCAATTGATAGCGTGTAGGGCTTTCAATTTTGCAAAGTGCATAAATTGTAATGGCTAATTGATCTTTTTCTATTAGTTCCCCTTGGAACTTTTTAAGGACTAAAAGATATAGCGCTTGTGTTGTAGGGAAGGAGGATGCTAGCTGAGGACAAAAGTTTGCTTCATACAATTTCCTGTAAAAGATGTCATTCTGCAAGTAGACTTTTTTTCTTAGCTGGGTTGATAAACAGTAAAAGCAGAAAACATGTGCCCCGTATGATGAATTTCAATATTCCTGATTTCTGCCGTTTTCTGGACAACATCTAGTCTTATGTCCCCCAATATGATTCCCTTTTCCAAAAAGATCAGTCCCATAATTTCTTTTCTACACCGTTTGGTTGAATCAGACCGGCACTAAAAGAAGCTCCCGAAATAAAGCAGGGATTAATATTCTGAAAGGAAAAGATGTCATAATTCAAAAGACCGTCCAAGTTTAAAAAAAAAAAAGGATTTTAGCAATGCAAAAATATTCTAAAGGTCGATGTCTTAGGGCCTTTGCTCAAAATTTGATGTGCAAGTACCATCTTAATGGTTTGAAACTTAGAGTGGAAAGCATATTTCTGTGTTTTAAAATTGAAGAGGTATACACCTTCATGGTTTGGAAACTACAACCAAATTAAGGGCGCTTGGCAGTGCGAATTCAAGTTGTGGGACAACTATTCATGATGCATATATATGTCGTATGGCATGAAGGACTCGAAATCAAGAACATGCATGCATACTTCCCAGCTTTACCCTAAAATTCCTTTTGTGACTAATGACAACTTCAACAGGGTCAAAAAGGTTCGCACAACAATTAAATACCCAATAATTAAGTATTGAATATATAATATATGCTTGAACTGACTGCAATTTTCCTGGGCTGTCCTATTTTCACCCAAAAAATCCAGTGTTATGTCCTCTCAGACAATTTCATCTTCTAATCAAAATTCAATGTGGTGAAAATCACAGTGCGACAATGTCTGGTGGAACAACCAAGGCCTAAAACAAATTAATAGCGAAATAAATGTAGGATTTGCAGATTCACAACGAAAGACGCAAAGATTCTTTGTACTCCAAGTTATGAAAAGAGATACTTGTACTGTCATAAAGTTCTGGAATTCATAAACTGAGTCTCTTCAAAAGCTTAACGTGCAGTTAGGGAATTCATGGTCTAGAACCTGGAAAGCAAAAAAAATTTACTATGTATAAGAAGTGAAGACACAACAACATAATCATGAATTTTAATTTTTTTTTATTCATGCACATCACATTCATGCCACAAAGGTTAACTTAAAAAGTTAATGCAAATTTATCATACTTAATTTAACCAAAAAACAGATGCAACTATGGTACACATTATTCCAGTTCCTATGGTATGCAAAACCATGGAAGTGAACCTCCCAAACAGTGCAAAAATATGAATACACACTCGCATGCAATATTGTCGCCCAATGATCTGATCCCCTTCTTCATTTGACAAACTGAAATGTATTTCTGAACCTACTAAAGTTATGTTCAAAAACATAAATTTTTTGCCCTTTTTCCAAAAGTGGAAACTATTTTTCAACCTACAATTTTCTCGTGTTTCGATATTTCTCACCAAATAACATAGGTCGAAAACAAAAACCAAACGTTGAGGCTCCTTTTCGTAATTCTTAAAAATAATAAGCTAGCATATGAAGATTAAAAATGTGAGACCCGTATCTACGATTATAGGTAAAAGGTACGGTGTCTTTCATCTGTTCTCTTTGTTATTTTTTGTGAGATCGCAGAGTATCTAATCCATGGGAGGCATGACAGGCAGAGAAAGAGAGAGAGAGAGAGAGAGGACCTTAGTAGATCCAAAGACACAGCATCCCCAGCAAGTGAACATGATGTACATCGTATCTGCATCCATCCTCTTCATGAGTCAATGACAGAGTGAGAGAGCGGAAAAGAACAGATAAAATCATCAAACCCCTCTTCTCATGTGTATACCCTGCAGGGTTAAATGAATACTCTGCCTCTATGTGCATGCGATTACCCACACCTACTGATGGGAACCAATAGATTTTTCATAATGCTGTTTTGTTTTGTTTCTTTTCTCTTTCCTTATACGGAAGGAGTGAGAATACGATAATCCTCATTATTTCAGAGATTTCATCCACCAACTATACAAATTCAGTTTCTTCACCAGCTGTAGTTGGTTTGATGTGATTACGAGTCTGCGATTTGAAAGCTATTGTTTCGCTCAAAGTGCAAATGTTTTTTCCAAGTCAGAATGAAAAGGAAGAAAAAATGTAAAGGAAAAGAAAAGGCGAAGTGCTACTGACAGACGCTCTTGAGAGCTTCATCGTTGAGATGCCAAACTGCCTTGTGAAGGATAACATCCCTTTCACCTTCAACGTGCTGAACTAAAACAGCCAGCAGAGGCCAATCTGGGAAAGCTTGGATTCTCCACTTTTCCCTCCTCTGGCTTTCGCGTCTTTGGTTCTGAAGCATAAAAATTATATAGACCGCAACATTAAACAATTCACCACTGAATCATTGATCACATGAAGAGAAGCCCTTTCATGAAATCGATACGTTGCCGAAAGAAGTAAGACGCACCCAATTCCATGGAAAGGGTTTCCTTCCACTGCGTGAATCAGACAGACGATTAAATCATCATCACTGCTTTTTTTACCTCAGGAAAACAAATGCTCTTCTTCAACTCTAAGCTACGACTTGAGCTTTTTGTGACTACCGACTGAAAAGCCAGGAAATCGAGTTTCAGGTACCTGAAGCTTCAAAAAACGAAAATACGGAAACTTGCAAAATATACCGTGCAGTTTGCCATTGGAAGGAGATGGCGGTGATGGATAAGCTGAAGGCTAGACGCTATTCTCACGCTCATGATTGCATCTGCCATTTACCTCTGAAATACGGGGTTCGCCCCCACGGCTTTGCAGCGATGAACCTCATTTCTGCGCATTGTATATGCGGGAACGGATGGTCGGGGAAGAGATAATGTCTATTACTAATGAGTGGTAACGAGAAGACAGGAGATGCATGAGTGGTCCCCGGAAGAAGGAGATGTTTGGGAGGTTAGCACAGAAGACAGGAGATGCTGCTTCCTCTCACTCTAACGAAGTAGATCGCCCGGTCAAATAATGCCTCCACCCCATAGATTCTCGAAAAATGGTACGAAAGTACATCGACCTCGACCCCGGATTAGATCTAAACTCGAACCTAAGGCCGAGCCTATCCTCCAGGATCTCTCGAGGAAGCCTAAAACTAGCCTAGGAAAGCATCAGCTGAGCAAGAAGCACACAAAATGAGCTAGTTGTCTTGCAGCCGGGTCTTAGGCCAAGGGCCTCCGAAAAAACCGCAAGAGCAACAAAGCCGAACAAGTGCAAATACGCGTAAACAAATTGTAATCTCAATATCTCTAGAGAAATCAAGAAGAATACCGGACTGGGCTAATCAGAAGAGACTCGGGATAAATTTCAGACTCCGGGTATTGCAGCAATGCTGCAGGAGGGGGCCATTTCTGAAAAGAACTTCTGCCGGCGTTTCAGAATTGCCGCGGAAGATCGTCTGCCCGAGACAGTCGACGTCGTCAAGAAGCCTTCTGCTGAAGACGTCGTCAAGAAGCTGCAGGTGCGACGTAGGGGACGGCCGAGAGTGGTCGCCGGTAGGAGATGAAGGCTTCGCCGGATGATGGCTGGGCCTGCACACGAACTGGGCTCGGTCTGGAGCTGGATTGAACCTAACTACGGTCAAAGATGGTAGGCTCGGTCTAGAGCCCGGACGTAACCCTATGTGTGGTCGGTCGGGTAGGTCTAAATAGTTGTGGCCTTGGTAGGTTTGACTAGGGTACTGGGTTTAGTCTTAGTTGACTAGGTTTAGGTCAAGATGGGTAGGCACAGGTATGGGTAGGCTAGATAAATTGTGATGTGGCTTAGGGGTAAAGTGGGGATAGAGAGCTAGGGAATGATGTTTCAGGCGTGGAAGTCTAGGTTGGCTCGACTGCTCTTGCGGTGT
Source organism: Nymphaea thermarum (assembly GCA_011799765.1). Taxonomy (NCBI): domain Eukaryota; kingdom Viridiplantae; phylum Streptophyta; class Magnoliopsida; order Nymphaeales; family Nymphaeaceae; genus Nymphaea; species Nymphaea thermarum. The sequence continues at coordinate 36,779 of JAANDH010000260.1, read as the reverse complement.
TCAAACACGCTTTTGAGAGGAGGTCTAGGTTGACCCGTATCATCCTTTTCCTTCTAACTTCACAATATAAAAGGAGGTTAATGCTTTAATTTAAAAAAAAAAAACGATTGTAGTACTTTTTACACTGAGAAAATAATGGCTCTTGTTATGGAAAGTAATTCTTATATGGATGGTTAAAAGAAAAACAATAAGAAAAAATATAATTTAATACCACATAATAGAATATTCATCATTTTTTTTCTTGTTTTTTTACCATCCATTATGTTGAATCGAATGAGCTGATTGGATGGTTGGGTAAATTTAAAAAGTTATAGTCACCATTTAGTTTTTTATTCTTTTCCTTCATCAATACTATCTACAAATATATGCAAATCATGTATTCTAGATTGTCCTTGTAATTAATCAAGAAAGTGACTTGATCAAAGAATGTTGCGCAAACTGCACTTGGCTTACCCTTTGTAGGCTTAATACACTATAAGAATACCTACCTTTAGTATTGCATGGTCAATAACGTGTCCTAGATTAGTTAGACCGAAGATCAGCAACCAAAATGTTATTCATTTACTATAGTGATCGATGTCAGGGTTGCATTCACAAAAGGAAAATGCATTTTTTAACAACGCCAAAACCCATTGCTAAAAGTTTTAAGCTAGGGTTTAGAACCATTGTTAAAATTAATAAAATTGTGCGTAAAAAACATTTTATTACCAACAAATTGAATTAGTTAAAACTAAAAATACATTCACAAACTGTTCTTTTTTTTCTGTTGATCAACTGATCATCCATTAGTTCTCCAAGAGTGTGAGTTCTAGCTTGAGTCTGTCTGTCTACCTTCTGTAGAAACCTGCACTCAAGCTTTAACAGATTCATAGGAAGTGTATGAGAAGCCCTTGAACCTCATTCACGCCACCAACGAGCACTTTCTAGAAACTCAAGCATGCATGAGTTGTACATGCCACTTGTTTGAACCTACAATCGTCTCATCCCTTCTCATGACCACTTTAACATGAAGTAAAAATTGTTCACGATTATTATCATGCTCATTGCCACACCCAAAGCATAAGGGAAAACACCAACGGGTCATTTCCTCGAGCCAAAAGCCTCTCCTTCACCTTTTCAGCACTCGATCATATCCACTAGACCCGTTTCGAATAGTACAACATAGCATATAAGTTGTGAAACAGGGTAGCAATCGGAACCATGCTTCCACCGGAAAACATGACTAAAGCATCTAATAGTACCACACCGTTCTTAAAGCTAATTCCAAACCGCCGAATGTACGACATCTAACCGTGGGATTTATACCCAGACCATGAGCGCATAGCCTTCTATAATCTGCAATTCCAGAGTCGCTCAAAAGACAAACTTTAAAGCATAAGTCTCGCTGGAATTCGGCTTCAAGGTTGAACACTCACGGACACACAGCTCAAGATCAATAGAACCCCTTTAGGTGACAGATTCACCTCTGGTTCTAGGTCCAAGTGACCCTGTTTAAAAAAGAAATATCCTCACCAAGTGATATCGTGGGCTTCCTTCTTTCTTTTTTGAGATGATTCAACAAATCATTCATGTATTATGTTGTAGAGGCATTCTACAAAAAATTACAAGTTAAAAATGCAAGACTAGGGTCACGAGAAGATCTCTCACATGTACATGATTTCGCCTCTCAGCATTTGTTTACACATTTAAAGGAATGTCAGCTGGGTTACTTTAGTTCTCCAAACACCTAATTTCTCAAATCTTCCTTTGGTAAATAAAAACCACATTTATATATCTATGTCATTACCATGCGTGAATCGGTATTTATAGTCTTTTGTTCTCATGACTTCCAGCTTCCCATCTAATTAAGATATAGAAAGACATGAACTTATCAGTTAAAAAAATATTGTTTAAATACATCTTTTGGTGAAAGTCGTACTGTTAAGTGTGAACACTTTGACATGAAAATCATAAAAGTGATCAGTGATTAAATAGTAGAACAAATTACCTTGGCTATGCCTAGTGCCATGGTGATAATACAACAAAGAATGTGAAATATGGACAACATGAATACGAAAATATGATGCTGATTGATGTGTTATGATGACACCAATGTTACGACTAACCCTCCTCATACAAACTACAACACCAAAAGAAACAGTAATTCTGTACAATAAACATATCTAACCCTCGTCATACAAACTACATATCTATGATCAGAACCAGTTTTATGTCCCACCATATCATACAATGTGATGTTTGTTAAGCAAAGCAGACATGTTATATGCTGCAATGTTGTCAAGCATGGATTAAACAAGAGCCTTATGATAGGCTAAATGTAGCACTATAGAAAGATAAAAGTTCATATGAACATAGCTTTATCTAATAATACCAAACCCACAAATAGGGCATGTCTTTGGGTGTTGTAAATGCCTTCACGTATTTGGAAGAGGAAGATTGAAGTTCGTGATCATAAATTCTAGATGTAAATACTGCTAACCATAAAACATTAAATAAGAATATTGAAACATTAAACAAAATGAGCAAATAGTGGTAAACTCGCATAAGGAGTGACCAATTTTTTTCGTAGGTACTGATTCAAGCTGACGAAATTTGTATTGTACTATTAACAATTTAACATAACATTGTTGGAATAGTTCAAAAGGAATGTGGAGTATTGTATCATCAATAATTAAATATCAAACCAATGGACCAAAATCAACGAGAAAAAGCAGATAGAAAAACCATTGAATAAAAAATTAAGTAAAACAAACTACAACTTAAAGTGCATATCATCACATGAAAACCTAAAGAATACAACTCTAGATAAATAAAACACCAAGAAATGGTAACATCATCAGTCTATTTCATGAAAAAGTCACGATAATGACAGAGTAGTAGATATAAACTCCATACCCATGAAGAAGACAATCAATAAGCAACGGATATACACCATGGTCACTAACGATTTATGCGTTAACATCTGTACAATCATTCTCCAAAAAAGTTTGCTTCCTGAAGTCCAATTCCCAATTGTTTTCAGTCCCAAAAACAGATGACTAAGATTCGTCTCATTTTATGTACATAAACAAAATTAGGAAGAACATGATGATCTCAGCTCTATAGTTATGTCACCTAGGTGCGGGGTGCGGGTGCGAGTGCCGGTGCGCATATCTCAAAAAATTTAGGTGCGGTGGTACGGTGAGGGTATTTAATATTATTATTAATTTATTATTATAATATTATATATATATATATATATATATATATATATATATAATACATATGACAAAAAATTGTAAGCATTATATATTATATCAGATCGAAACAAATATATGATAAGGTAATTAATTATTATGTGAACTTAGACATCTGGCTTCAATAAGTAATATCTGATCCGAACCGGAGTTTATATTTGACTCTGTCAAGTAATATCAGAACTGATCCGGAGTTTATGTATCAGGCAAGTAATGTCCGATATTGATTCATCCAAATTGAAGATGAATCCTACCACAGTGTCGGTTTTTTTTAACTTTAAGGTGTTGTTAACAAAAGAATCTAAGTTGCAAATAAAAGTTCACAGAAAGGGTACGCTGTCACGACCCCACGTGGGTTCTCCTTCCTCTCGTCTCCCTCTTGATTGCCCTCTCATTCCGCATGTGAGCATCCGACACAAAGAAGAAGAAGGTGGAGGAAGGAGCATCAGCGGCGGCGACAGTGTAGTGCAGCGACGATTATAGTAACTAGGTTTTTCTCTCTCCCATCTGTTTCCCCCTTCCTTCTCACCCTGTCTAGCCTGAGCCCTCTCTGTTGCACTCTCTTCCTCCCGTGCTCCTCACTCGCCCTCTCTTTGTCTCGCCTTCAGTCCTCCTCAGCCTTGCTCTCCTTGTTCCCCCAAATCGTGTCGCCCCTCTCCCTCTGTCCATCTTTCCTCTTTGTCTGCACTCTCTCACTCCTGCAAGCTCTCACGCCCTCTCTCCTACACTGTCTCCCTCCTTCGCAACTCTCCCGCACACTCTCTCTCCCCACCTCCCTGACATGGTGCGGTTTAGGTGCGAATCTGAGTCGTACTCACACCTGCCTCTCATCGATGGGGGTGTGGGTCCAAAAATGGTGCACCTTGGTGACATAGCTCTGTAGAATACTATGTGTGCATCAACTCTCAAATCATTTGTCTACTTGGCTCTATAGCCAATCCTTCTTGTTATCCCTAAAGCAACAGATCTGAATGATAAATTTCATAGAACTAAATTATTATCCACAAATTTGAAATAAGCAAGATATGGCTAAATTCACACACTGCTTAACTCCATATAATAATAGTGTGGTTAGATAAAAAAAGTGAAATTAGTGGAAAAATTAGCAATTGTATATACACACTGGAAAATTAGAAGCTTAAGCAGTTCAGAGGGCAAGATATTGAGGCAGAGGAAATTTGACGAGAGCATACAAAATAATAAATGAGAAATCAAAACAAACTATAAAATTCTTTAATAGCTATAGCATAAACCCAAAGATTAGATACACTGTACATAACTAAGGAAATAAAAGGAATCAATGTGCCAAGCCTAATGTAAAAACACAAAAATGAGAAAAAAGTGGTACAACTATAGACATGGATGATCAGCAATGAACTGAAAAGCTGATGTATTAGGTAGAAATATTATGAAAATAGAAGTTAGGCGTCCTTTGCTTAAAGTAAGAAGGAGACATAATAAAAGATCTTAACCTATCTGAAACAACGACTTCTTCCCTGTGTAGAGGATGTAAAAACATGCATTGGAGGATGAGTTCTACTTTCTATCGTTGAGAATGAAGCTCCCGGACGAAAAGCAATAGTGAACCTAAAGAATGTGAAGAACCTGCAAAGTACTGTAAAGCTTTGAAAGGGTTCCTTTTTAAGCTTGAAAAAAAAAGGTTCACAAAGTTGGGGAGAGAGAAAGAGAGGAGGAACCATATTGACAAAGGAGGATGTGTCGATATAGGAGGGCGAGATCGTCTGAGGAGGAAATGACTATCAAAGGCGGATGATCAAGAGGAATAAGGGATTGTTGGACTATTGTAGAGTGAACCTTCATTTGATGAAGACCATGACCAGACATGCATCAAATTGGCGTCCATTTCCTTCACCAATGGAAATTTGGAATGAGATGATGAAGATGAACGTCACCTTCTGGTAGGGCGGATCCTGCGGTGCTGCCAAAAGCTTTCGGCCGGCAGTCCACGGCCACTCCCTCGGTGCTTGGCCGGGGTGGCTCGATGCCTCTCGGCATCATCGGCATCCTATCTCGACGGGCTTCTAGGCTGGACCGTATCACCTTCCTACTGTGGTACGCTAATCGGGGTGAGACTATTTTTGTAGAGGCGTTGCATGAGGATGAACGGAGCTTATTCGAGGAGTCTAAAAGGAAGTCTGTTAGACAACTTCTAAATTCAGATGTCATCCTTGACTTGTCCTTTGGCCTCATGCTATAGATGCTTCAGGTGGCCAGACACCAGCGGGTTGGAGGACCGGAGAACCTTTATTTTGAGGGGAGATTGGTCAAAAGTATGAAGAGTGGGGACCTTTGCTTGGGCTCCCACTTGGATCACGTGGAGGAGACTTGGAGAATCAACATTTGGAATAGAGATGCACATCCAAGAGCTAGATGGTTCACTTACATAGCATGTGAAGCTTGATTCCTGTTATCATCCCAATTTTTTTTAAGAAAGAAAATACTGTATTTTATTCTCACCCAAACGAAATTCTCAGTTATTTTATTTGGATTTAATTTTTACACCCTATGCTCAACCCTAGACATAGAACGAATGCACAACTATTCGATCCAAAACGAATCTCTAGACCCATGTCCGAGTCCAAATGCAAGATTCAAATTCAAACGCAAGATTCAAATACGAAATTCAACTCTCAGATCTAAATTAGATCCAAAACCAAAGTCTAGATCCAAATTGAGAATTTCAAACTCAAAATCCGAAGTTGAGATCAAAACAACAAAATTTGATGCTATTGAGCAGAAACATGCGATCACGGAAACACGATCGCGTAAAAGATACATTGGCATCCACCAAATCTTATTTTAAGGTGTCTCAATATGGAATCAAGAAAGAGGAGGATAAGATAGAAGATCAACCGGAGTCTTTTAAGACAGCAGAAGAGCGGTCAATTCAACAGGGCTTGAATATCTCCATCCTAGACCTTATAAAGGCTTCTGTCGTACACAGAACTGCCTAGACAAGGTGCACAAGAAAATGAAGGTCAAATCTAGTACTATTCCAGAAACTCCGGCACAAACTATCAACTTAGTCATGGTGATTTGGTGAGAACTCATGACATGGATGTTCTACACGTGCTAATAGATGGAGGAAGCAGGTACACAGATACCGCCAAAGCCTTGGGCTTCAAGGATGAACACCACCCGCCAGTTGATATGACCAACTATGGCTGTACCTGTAATAGGAGAAGAAAGACGGTAAATGGAATGATATATTTAGACCTACCACTCGGTACTTCTTTTTTATGTGGTAGATGTGCCATGCGTCCTATAATTCACTACTTGGGCAGCTATGGATCCACGAGTTGAATGTTATGCCAGCACCAATGTGCCAATTGGAGTCGTGGAGGGACTTTTACAATGGTTTTGGCTAAGAACCTTAAAGAGAGGCTTTCACACCCTATGGTGTGTCGTCCAACATGCAGGCTCACAATGCCTTAGTGTTCAGCACTCTAAAAAGGTATACTTGAAAGATCGTTTCAACTGTCTAGAATTGGGAACATCCAAAATTTTCACAAGTCCAAATGATTATTTTATCATTCACCATGAGATTTTCAAATTCAAGGACAAGTGGTCATTTATGAGTCAAACAACCACTTTTTACACTAACTTTGAACACCTAGACCCAAATCACTTAGGTTGACCAAGCTGAAAATTTCAAAACCATTTTGTTCTTGCATCCTAGCATCTCGAACAGGAAAGTACAGATTTTTCATCAAAATATGAGAATTACCAAATGTTTGAGTAATTAGGTCATTTCTCAACTTTACATGACCCCAAGAGTTGCCAGAGACAAAGGTTATCCCAGTCTAAAGCCTACTCAATTATAGCTCAAATCAGCTCCCATTATTTAAAACTGTGATCTTTAGCTCAATTAAGTCAAAACAAGTTTACCTTAATGGAGAGAGTTTCATTTCACTTACTTTGAATCATTCAACCCAAGTTTTAGTCTTATACTAGCTTGCGGGTTACCACTAGGTCATTCTCTCTCATGTTTGTATGGGTTTGAGCTGAATTTGAGCTCAACCCATAAGAATGAGCTAAAAACAAACTATGACCAGGTTTATCATGTATCAGTCAAGCTTCATTTAGTTTGGTTTGAGTTTATCCATCCTATTTTGAGTGCTTTCTCTCTTCTATTTTCAAGGGTTAGAGCTGAACTTGAGCTCAGCCTGATAGAGTGAGCTAAAATCGAGTTAGGACTATGTTTATCATAAGTAAATCAAGACACTCTTAATTTGGTTTGAGTTCATTTATTTCTATTTAAGTTCAATTCAGTTCCAATTGTCGTTGAGTTCATTCTTATTACTTGGTACAATCAGTAAACTACTCTCAAACTCAATTTCACAAAATGAAAGTGAATTTCTTTGATCTTTTAGCTTGTCCTTATAGGTAAGTAGCTTTTTCAAGTACCCTCATCTCCATTTGCAAAAAAATAATAAAAATCTGACTTTCATGTTATTTCTCTTTTTTCCTTTATAAATGTGCCATGTACGACTTGGTAAAAAATTGTTTTTGATTTTTAAAGCAATACAAGAGTAAATCTTTTAGCAAAAATTTAACCAGAGCCTATTTAGGAGCTTGGCCATAGGCTGGTTCAGTTAAATCAAGAAAATTCATTCAAAATTTTAAAAACATACATGGAAGCAAAACAGTGATTTTTTAGGCCATATTCTTCTATATAACATCGAGTATAGGTCACAAATACCTTTGTTTATGACTTTCTTTAATTCTGGAAGCATAATTCAAGCCAATCTCGTTATTTGAACCTGTTTCAGCCTAAACTTACATACAACAATATTTTAGTCATTTGCCACCACACTTTTTTTTTTTTTTGGTAAAACCTAACTTAGGAGCCACATGAATCTAAGTTAGCTTTTTATGTATATTTTTTTGATTTGTAGGACTCAGCCTAGGCTCATCCTACTCCAATTTCTTATTAAAACTGAATTTTCCAAAGATAGCACCAAGGTTGCGCCTACGCTTAGCTCAGGTTTGAACCCAATTTTTTAAAAACTGAACCTGGCCTAGGTCCAATCCATGTCATACAACTTAAACCCACCAACCCCAGCTAAAGCAAGGTCCAAGTCCCAGCTATTTTCATATCTTCATTTCATATTTTTTATCCAAATTATAAATCCAAGTCTTATTTCCATGTCTGGATCTCATATCCAAGTCTCAAAACTGATCTATCTTTATAGATCCAGAACCAATTTTCTCATTTTAGATCCTGGACATCAAATCATAATCCAAATTTTAATACTAGATCAGGATCCATCTTATACAACTTTTTTTGGATTTGGATCTCAGCATCAAAACCCAAATCCAAGATTCAGATGTAAGCTTCATGCACATTATATCTCAAAAACGTAGCATGATTTTCTCACTCCATGCTTAATGCCAATTTTCATGTAACCACTTGAAATGTGCAGAATTCTTCGTTGAGCTCTTTGGTGTAGACAAAATCGAAATCGATATCTGTAAGTTCGTCGAAACATACATTTTTCTAATTTAGGTAGACCATTAGATTCAGATTTATGTGTGTTTTCTCCTCCTCACATTCGTCCTCAATGGTAAATGTCAATCCAATTTTACCTCCATGCACATGTAGCTTTTCGTGGAATTGAATTCAAAGTCTACACGAGAATGCAATGAACATTTTTTTAGTTGAAAACACATTTTAACTGAAAGCTTTGTGCTTTTGAGTGGGGAGAAAGGTTCTAGGAGTTTAGTCCTAGATCAAGAGCTCGAAAAGGGGTCTGGCTCAAAACAAGTTTTTTTAAGAGTCATGATCTAAGTCTTGGTCGGTCTGCATTACACTCAACGTAGACCCTACCAGACTTTGTATAGCGGTCTAGGAGAGGGCTTAGCCACGGCGCTAGCTTCAGGTCATTTCCCTCTTCTTTCGTTTCTTATTTGCAATTTAGTTGTTTTTCTTTGTGCATGTTAGTTTTTGTTTTTAGCATGTCTAGTTTTCTTATTATTGCTAGTATCTTTAGTTTAGTTTATTTCTTACTTAGTTTAGCACATTTATTTTCAAGATTAGATTTATTTTAATGTCTTCAGGGTATGCATAGGGGTCAGGTACGCCCCTCTCTTCTACGTTTCTTTCTTTTTAATTTCATGTTTCTTTCATATTTTCTTTAACCATGCATTGCACCTCTATTTTAAGTATGGCACTGAACCACCTTAAACTCACATGCACCCCTTATCTAAAACCAAGCTAGGTCAGCCAAGTAGCATACCATGTGTGCATCAACTCAGGTAGGTGACATGAACCTTGCCAGTCCTCGTACAAGAATCGTTTCAAATCATAGTTTTCTCTAAAATGTTTAAAAAAAATCTCTTTAAATGATTTCAAAAAACCCTAGATCATGTAGCGATAGAGTCCAAACCTAACTCAATTCTCTAAGACTTAGTTCAAACCAGCCTTAGAGCATTCTACGTATAAATCTAGTCCGATAACCTAGATTTAGTCAAACTCCTTTAAATGCACATTCACATAGAATGAATGAAGCTTATATATCACATGCTTTGCTACTGTCAAACCTAGCCCTAAGTAGGTTTAAACTAAATGTAGACCAAACTTAACCCAGTTCTCTTGATCAACCTACCCCTAGCCTATTTGGGTCTTGGATCACAATTCAAGGCATTGGATTTAAATCATGAGCCATAGATTGATCTAAAGCTTGGTATTAAACTAATTCTATTACATGGGATTTTGGATCTCAAGCATGGGATTTAGATCTTAAATATTGGATTATGGATCTGGGATTATGGATTTTGGATCTTAGATTTTGTATCTTGGATTTCATATTTCACATTTGAGTCAGATTTCACATGAGTCTCAAATCATAGATCTCAGACCATGGATATTGGATTATGAATTTCAAATTTCAGACCCTAGACTTTGGATCTTAGATTTCAAATCTTGGTCTAAGATTTCAGATCTTACAAGATTTTAGATACTATAATCATCAGATTTGGATCAATCCTTTTAGAATTTGGATTGTAAGAGATCCAATAATAAGTACAAGATAAAACCCAGTGCATTCCAGATCTTGCACTTTTTTGGGTTATGGTGGGCTATGTTGGGTTTGTCTACTTCTAAACAGGTTGGGCCAAGCTAGACTAGGTTCATGCCAAGCTAGTTAGGGTTGGGTCTAACTAGGTTCAGTTTGCAATTGGGCTTGGTTTTGGGTAGCTTAGGCTAGGTATGAGCCAGCTAGGCTCAATTTAGGGCCTACACAATTACAACTTAGTTAAATATAGGTTTCAATTTTAGTTTATGTAAAAATGATGTATATGTCAATTTGGATAATTTTGCCGTTGATGCCAAAACCTAGGCTCCACAAGCTTGCATGTTAGGCTGACCACACCAGAACATGGGCTAGGCTTAGTCCTAGGGGCATGCCAAGTTTGTGGGAAATTTCTCCAAATTGCCCACTAAAAACCACATTTGTCAAAATTTATCAAGCTATAATTGGAGCTAAAAATGGAAATGTGAGGGTATAATGGGAAAAGTGAATTTGTTGGTTCATAAGAGGAAACTGACTTCAGTGTTACTCTGCCCAAGTGATGTTGAGCACACCTGTATGAAAAAATAAAATATTGAATTCCCTGATTGCTCAGAATTGAGTAATGAAGTCACCAGTGACAATGTCCAAAAATTGACACTCCTTGGGTGACTAGAAAGTTAGAATTGCATTCAGTTTGAAACATAATTCTCTGAACTAAATGTAGGAATACATAGGTCATGTATTAAAGAACATGTTCTCAGTTTGGTTCAAACTGATTAGCTCAAATAAGGGAGAAATGGTGAAAGAACATGCAAAACTGATAAACTAACTGTCCATTAGAGCAGAAATAATTGTTCTAAAGTTGGAATTCAGACTCCAAAACTGAAGGAAAGACATGAAAACTGCTACCGGCAGTGGTGGGGATCCTAATACAAAATTAGTTGGGTTAGCGGGTGCTATGGTGTCATGAAGTGGTGGGAAGTAGGAGAAACTGGACAATTTTTGGACCACTTTTCGCCGAAATTGCTCTGAGAGATCAAAACTGATTGTCCTTGAGGGCTTGGAGGGATGGAACCTATCTTGAATGAATTGATGTTAGACAATTTTTAGTGCTTCTATGCATTGTTGACCAACTCAGTAAGTTGACTCAGGAATCACCTGAGTCGGCTCGGGATTGCCCTCTAACTAGCCCATGAGTCAAGACCCAAGTGAGTCAACACCAAAATTCTAGCGACTCGGCCAAGAATCGGCTGACTCGTTGGATCAGTGACTCAGGATGGAATAGTCTAGGTTTTGTTCAACTATTTTAAAGTGTAAAATTCAACTTGATTCTTACATTTTTAATTATTTTTTGCTTTTTTTCTTTCATGAAAGCTTTTAATAGGGGTATGAATCAGTCTTAGTTTTCACACGAATTCTACATCAGGAATTGGAAAAGTGATTTGGAATTAGTGATGGAAGACAATTTGAAGATGAATGTTTGGTTCGATACAAAAATAGGAACACGACTGCAGGAAATAGTTTAACCTCCAGGATAATCAAACAAATGTCGGCTTCACACAAAATATTACAGGGGGCATCTAGACATATCAATCAAGCTAATGCCTCAAAAGTCGATTGCGACGACTTGTTGAAAAGCTCCTCCTATCGTGAAAGTTATAGTGTGCAAGACAGACAACTGAGTTTTCTCCTACGACGATAAACATGTTGCGATGAAGAACTAAAATGAGTTTCAGTGTAATTATGTGTGCTTGAGTTCTCTACATTGAAACTGGACTTGAAATGAACCCTGTGAACGACATACCCACAATGAAAATATGGTGAGGCACGACATGAATGAAACAAATAGAAATCATGAAAAAATGATCGTAACTACACAAAAAATGAGAATACACAAACGATCAGAGAATCTCTTATGAGGACTCTTTGGAGCCCATGCAGAAGGTCCCTACGGGCCTATGTGAAATGCTTGTGGTGCTACGCAGGGAGGTCATGGATGCAAAGAGGAGAGGAAAGGAAGAGAAAGAAGAAGAGAAGAAGAAGGACCGAAGGAGGTACCCCACCTAGAGATGCCTCATATCTTATTTGATCCACATATTATACTTTTTTATCCTTGAATTCTTTTCTTTTTTCATTAAAATGCAGGCATTTGTTATTATATTTTTGTGTTTGTTACACGTGTAGAAAACTTAGTCATCCACAGACCAGTATAACCGGGGGTGGGGAGAAAGAAATAGAGATTACCCAAACCCATGGTGACTATGAGAGGTCTTTGTCACACAGAAACCCTGCGGTTGTGAAGGTTTATGTAGCTAAGAGAGGGAGAGACACCCAAACCCCTAGGGACTGCCGGGGGTTTACCTTGCATAGAAACATCCAGTAGTTGCTGAGGGTTTATGTTGCTCCTAGGGGTGAACAACAAGTCGAGCTACTCAAGTTTGACTCGTTTTAGCTAAACTCATAAGCGAGTTCGAGCTACATCATTTGTTGAACAAGTCAAGCTCGAGTTTGAGAATTGACTTGTTCAACCACTCGAGTCGAGTTCGGGTTCACTGAACTTGAATGGTTAATGCTCGACTCGGCTCGAAAATGAGACAGACTCGTTTTTCAATCGAAAAAATAGTTTTCGAAAAAGTCTCAAGCGGGAAACTCTCTTTTCACTTTTCAGTGTTCTTTTTTGTTCTCTCTTTCTTATTTTGAAATTTTTTGCCATGTTCTCCCTCTCGTTTTGAAACTTTTTGCCCCCAAATGCAACCCTAACCTAACTCCTAAGATCCTCTGCTTGCTTCAACCTTTAGCATTCCTATCGCAGCCAGCAGCTCCACTGAAGCCTTCAAGGTTCCTGTCGCAGCCGGCAACTCTGCTTCATCCTTCAAGGTTCTTGCCTGCAACAAAGGGGGAAAGTTTCCTACATGCATGTATGTAGTTCTCTCTCTCTCTCTCTCTCCTCCCCTTGCTTTCTTTTTGCATTTTATTCAGCCCAATGCTTTCTGGTGTATTGTTTGTACATGTGTGCAGATAGATGTTTAGTCTTCAAGGTTTGTATCATAACCGGTAGCCTGCCTGCCGCAAAGAGGGCACGTTTCCTGTGTGCATGTATTAGTTCTTTCTCTCTTTCTCTTGCTTTTTTTGTGCATTTTATTCAGCCCAGTGCTTTTCTGGTGTACTGTTTGTACATGTGTGCAGATAGATGTATATTTTGTTGCCTGTTGGTGAACATTTGTAAATGTGCAGGTATGAGAGAGGGGAGAGATTTCCTTTTTGAGAGTGTGGATTAACAAAATAGAAAAGCCTAATGCTATCTTTAGTGGGTCAGAATTTGTTCGGTATTTCGTCACTTCTCTTTGATATTGAATTTATGTTCTAATCAGCAGTAAGGTATCTCATAAGTTCCGAAGAAACAAGTTTTTGTTATAGAAACTACCTCTGTGTATGCAAGATGCAGGTTTCTTTTCTTCTTTGTATGTATATTGAATGATGTCTGCCAATTTCTATTGCATTGCATTACTCCCTCTCTTCGTTTGTCAAAGTATATTGGATGATGCAGTATATTTTTGAAGTGACACAATGTAGTGATCAAGACTGCTTACTGCACATTCAAGGCTTGGTATTGCATTAGGAAACGGCTAATGATAGAAATATTTTCATCTGTTACTTTATATTGGATAACTAAAACAACTATATCCTATTCCTAAATGGTAATTCCATTGTCAAGCATGTGTGGTTATGTATGTGCCTTTTGTGCCTCTTCATAATTCGAGCATTTCACTATGTAAATACTTCTGGCTCCTCGTTATGTCAACTTCTTACTTGATTAATCACATAACAATTAAGCTAAGTGGATCATGTTTGTGTATTACATTTTTTGTGTACATAATAGAAGACATTTTTAGTTTGTCTCGCTGTATTTATCCATTTTTTGCTGCATTTGTCCCTAATCTTGACATGGTTGAAAGTGTAAATGATCAAAAAGTACTTATTACACTTAATGCTTTTTTACTGGTTCTAAACTTGGAAGTTGATGTTGATTTTATGGGTTATTTTTTTCTTCATCCATTTTTCATTATTAAATAATATTTTTGAACATTGACGCCATAAATTGTCAAATTTTCATTGTGGATTAGCTCATGGGAAGTGTTTATCATCATATGCATCCTGCATGTAGCTTTAGGTGGTATTGCTAAGAACTTCACTTTGCTTCTGCTTATGCTGCTTGTGGATGCTGGTGTATACAGAGGACCTTTTCCCTTCTTCTTTAATGCTTATGTCTAAAAATGATGTAGCTAATTTGACTGATGGCACCATCATTATTCATTCTACTTGTTTTGAAGACTGGAATGTTGGATAGGCAGTTTGAAAATAGTCTTCATCTCTTTTACGTAAGTAAACTTTGTCTAGTTACACGCTAATTTTTCCCTTTTTTTATGGCCTCCAGATTGCAAATCATCTAGACCGTGCAGTTGCAAACTTGGGAAGAAGGCCTTTGAAGGTTTTGGTCCAAGTGAATACAAGTGGTGAAGCATGTGAGCCATCGCTTATTTCTCCATTTTAGTTACACATTTTTTTTTCTAAGTCTCTAGGCAAGGAACTTCTTAAGTTAGTATAGTCAACACTCTCAAAGGGTGCTCGACCAAGTGGCCAAAGAAAGACATCTGATTCTGTTGGTGAGTCTTTTTTCTTACTGTAGCACTTGTTTCCTCAATCTGTTTGTTGAAGAAAACCGTCAGTTAATTCTTGTGGTTTTGCTAATGCAGTAAGGTATCTCATAAGTTCCGAAGAAGCTAATTTTTGAAATACCTAAATTACCTGAAGAGCTTAAATTACCTGAAGAGCTTGCCTTCTAATTTTGGATGCTCTTGTAAGCATTTCTTACATGTTGACCTTATTTTTGGTTCTTTCTAAAGGTCTGTTATAAGACGTAGTTATTTTAGTTTATCTTAAATTAGGAAAAATTGGTTAGTTGAGGCTTTGGTTTGTTTGGATAATTGAGTAAAGAATGATGGTGATTCAATGCATGAAGTGTTGACAAAAGTATGTCTTAAAAGAAATTGTATTCATTAAATATCTTATGAATCATTTGTTAATTGACTATATGTATTTCTTTCAAGTTGAGGATGAATCAAGTGAATATGCATCATTAGAATGAGTCAAGTTGCCTCTTGGTAATGCTTGTTTTTTCTCGTACTTTTGTTTTTTCTTTTCTTAATTTAATGTGGTTTTAGTGTCTGTTTCCATTGCCTCTTGCAGTTTTCTGCTTTGATGTCCAATGTTCATGATTGTGTGAAGAGCTTCTACATGCATGCATGTATGTACCCTAAATTACTTGAAGAGCTTTTGCGTGCATGCGGGTATGTAGTTCTCTCTCTCTCTCTCTCAGCCTACCTACGGGTGACCTTATTCAATTTCTTTGTGATGACAATTTAGACACATGAGCTAATCATGGCATGACATCCCTCTGATGCTTCATTATTGCTAGCTTCACCAAGGGCTACCAATCACCACCTTCCTCCATGATTCCCAATGGTTCTCACTCAATCAGTTAGTATGAGCATACTGTTCCATGATTGTGGGGTATGCGTGTAAGTGGCTTATTGAAGTGAACATCACAGATATGAGAGAGACTTGTTGAAGCTATAAGACATTTGTTTGGCCACTGAAAAAAGGGATTATGTGAGTTTTCCTTAGCCTGTTGCTGTTCAATAATCATCTTCCTAAGGATGAAGACGGCTTCATGAACCATGAGACGCTATTCTAGTACATGTAGCATACATGTGTATCGAACAAAATTTTTATAGGCTGTATTTTCGTTGCTCAAATGCTGTTTCATCACTATCTTGCATATACATGTATACATGCAAGTAGTTGCATGATCTTGCCTACACATAAATCCCGGGCCTGCATGATGTTACTCTTCCCGCCACGGAATCCGGTGATTGGTGAGCTAGACTTTGCAAAGGGGTTCTTGTCAATAAGCATATAACATGTAACATACATGTGTATCAAACAAAATTTTTATAGGCTGCATTTTCGTTGATCAAATGTTGTTTTCATCACTATCTTGCATATACATGTATACATGCAAGTAGTTGCATGATCTTGCCTACAAATAAATCTGGGGCCTGCATGATGTTACTCTTCCCACCACGGCATTGTCACAATGGTACGCCCGATTGGTGGCATACCACGTACTGGTACGCCAGTAGGGCGGTACTGGTACGGTGGTACGGCCTGATATGTTTGGATCTGAATCCAAACCAGATCCAAACTACATTATAACTAAAAAAAAGAAAAAAAATGACTTATCCTTTACTTTTTTTTGTTTTTTGTTTTATTATAACATAATAAGTCTGATTAACAAGATGAAACATTGATAATTTATTCATTATAAGCTTTTTTTTGTTGGAATTTTTGTTACAACTTGTGGTTTAGTTATATATAATAATTATTTTTTTGAATTAATTATATATAATAGTCGCTGTACCCGTACCAAGATTTTAAAAAATATCGTTTCTGTACCTGTGCCCGTACCATTGTGACATAGCACCACGGTATCCGGTGATTGGTGGACTAGACTTTGCAATGGGGTTTTGTCAGTAAGCATATATATATATATATATATCAGTTAAACAATGAAATTTTATATTAATGAAGCATCTCCAAGAATATAACATATCTGTATGTATATATATATATATATATATATATATATATATATATATATATATATATATATATATATAAGATTAAGGGAAAAAAAGTAAGCGAGTTTGTCGAGCCTTAATCGAGTTGAGCTCGAACTTAGCAAATGTCGAGCCTTAATCGAGTCAAGCTTGAGCTCAACAAGTAACAGTGAGTATCAAATGAGTTTGTCGAGTCTTAATTGAGTCGAGCTCGAGCTCAACATCGGACTGTCGAGTCGAGCTCAAGTTGTTCTGGTCGAGCTATTCTCGAGCTTGAGCTGAGTCGAGCTCAAGGTTTCCTTTAGTCGAGCCGAGTTCGAGCTGACTGAACTTGGGCTCGACTCGGCTCGTGTTCACCCCAAGTTGCTTTGTGGGTGCCCCTACGAGAGAAAAAAAGGAAAATAACATTAGCATAAGTTCAACAACAGTTAACCTGAAAAAGAGATCACAACCTCGTCCTTATAAGAGAGAGAGAGAGACGACCCAAACCCCTACGAATGTTAGGAGTCTCTATCCCATAGAAACCCCTGTAATTGCAAGGGGTTTATGTTCCTGACAAGAGGGGGGGGGGGGGGGGGGGGGGGGGGGGGGGGGGGGGGGGGGGGGGGGGGGGGGGGGGGGGGGGGGGAGGGGCGAGAGAGGGAAGGAGAGACGGAGGGAGAGAGAAACAGAGACCTGAAAGGAACTTCATTAAACGGAGCCACATCAAAGAATTGGATGCGAAAACAACAAAAAGTAACAAGTAAAACTGCAACAGAGAAAGAGGTCATAAATTGAGGTTAACAGCAAGTTGTGACCATAGCCAAAATGTCCGACGGAAAGGAATGAAGCACACTGTAGAAATCAAATGTCAGACCGCCGAAGAAAACACCATTTCGAGTAGTCCAAGTATGCCACCAGAATATGAACAACCAAGTTCGCCAGAAAAGCACTATTTTCTGGATCGTGTGAGCAATATGAGGTTCGAACTTCGAATAGAAGGTCTCGAGCAAAGGATGCAGACGAGACAATGGGCGATGGATGATCCGATGATTCAAGCTACAAACGGTGTAGTTCCTTGCAATCCCAAAATAAAAGGTACTAGTCTCTTCCGCTTGTTGGCAACAAACGCACTGACTTGCAAGGGACATGCCCTAGATTGCATTGGGTCTGAAAACTTGAAGAATGAACCAAGTGCGCAGTCTAGTACGAGGTGGAGGCCCAGTAGACCACAACAGATGCCGAGGGAATAAAGCAGGCATAGGGGAAAGTAAAGAGAGGTAAATAGTAGAAGTAGAAAATGTACCAGAAGTGCGCCCAGTCCAAGACCATTGAGCGAAAGAAGCACTCAACGGCGAAGGAAGGTTCTTGAAGTGTGACAAAACTTTTAGGCCCTCAATCAATCCTTTGTTTGGTTGATTAATTAGAAAGAAAGGAAAAAAAAATTAAAAGTTTGTTTGGTTGCAAAGGAAGGGAAAAGAAAGGGAGAGAAAGGAAAGAGAAATGTAATGTAAATCCAATCCCTCCAAAATTGGAGAGATTGAGAAGGAAAAGAAACGTCTGCCTCTTTCTACCATCTATACCCATTCCACCCACCCGACTCTGTCTCTATCAAAAAGTACGAATTGAGGGTATTATTGTAAAGTATTATAAATTATATCATTTTCTATCCAAACAAGGTGTTTTATCACCTCTTCCTTCCCTTTCCTTTCCATTCTTTTCATTTCCCATTTTTTTTTCCCTCTCTTTCATTTTCGTTCATTTTCATCCCTCCTTTCCCTTCCATTTCTCTCCTTTCAAACAAAGCTTTAAGCATAAAACAAATGAGATCGTCTGATGTGGGGTGCGACTAAGGGTGGGCGCTGGGCCAAACCGCCGGCAGGCTCGGTATCCGGTTCGTTACAAGTTTGGGTCCAGGCCCAAAAAAACTCAGTTTGAGCCCGGGCCTGATGGCCCAACTCGGCCCATTAATATTAAAAAAATAGTTTTTATTATTTAAAATATAATTTATATTAAAAAAATATTTTATAATTTAAAAATTATTTTTTTATTATAACCAGATCGAGTCAGACCGAGCTGGAGCTTCTTACCAGGCCCGGCCCGATGCCCCCCTATTCACGACCCATAGAAAAGCGCTGCGGAATATGAGAGTTGCGTACCTGGGGCGGCACCGGAGATTCGTCCGCGTCGATGGAAGGTGTTTGTGAGACAGAGAGACGAAAAACAAAAGAGAATCGAGCCAGGTCGGGCCCTGGTACTCAACCCACTGAAGATCGATGTTAATGGGTTGGGCCGGCCCACTAAGCCGCAAGTCTGGTCCGGGCCTGGCCCATTACGGGCCGGGTACCCGCAACCGGTGGGGCACCTCGCCCGCTGCCCACGCCTAGAATCAAACGTGGTCTGAGGACGGAAGTCGCCCAGCCGAAACAGTGAAAAAAGCAAACGGCAACACGAAGAAAGGCAGCAAGATAAGACGGATGGAGAGAAGACACGCAGGTCTTGGTGCTGTTTGGTGCGCGTTGACAAAAACCAATGAGGGCGAGCATTGTGGGGGAGGCAGTGATCTTGGTGCCATACCAGAGGGAGCACGTTCCTCGCTACCACCAATGGATGACGGACCCTGCTCTCCTCGAAGCCACAGCTTCCGAGCCCCTCACCCTCGACCAGGAGTACGATATGCAAACCTCGTGGGTCCAAGACCCTAACAGTTACTCCTTACGAAGCCCTTTCCTTTCAGCTTCTTTTCTTATTTCTAGCACATGGACTATTTTGCAACTATTTTCATTTGTTCGTTTCTGGCTCCGTTTGTCTCTGTTGAATGACCCTGTGTTGCGGGTGCTGCAGAATACACTTTCATTGTGCTGGATAAACAGTTGGTCGATGGCGAATACGTTCATGGGGAGCCCCATGTTGAAGGTGGGTTGTATTTCTCGTAGCTACGTGGCCCTTTTTGAGGGATTAATTGGTGTTGCACTGTTTGTGGACTTATTTGCTCCTTGATTTTCCCCTACATATACCCTTTCGAGCTTGTCTTCTCCCTGATGGCTCTTTGATAACAGTGGTAGTCTGTTGGGCGAAAGGTTTGAACCACATTAGTCTGTTATCCCTCTCTTTCCCTCGCTTGACATATCTATCTTTGCTTCACCACACCCCACCTTTTTTTTGCATATATGAACAATCATACCGTCTGGTTTTCAATGTTTTCGCTATTGTTTCATGTGCTGAACTGGAGCTTCCTGAAGAGAGATTGTTCATAAAAAATGTTTCAATGGAGGGAATAGGAACCTATGTCACACGGATGGCAAGCGCATACCACATCAATAGAGGCTATCTTTAGACATGCCATGATTCTTTGGGGACCTGGTCAAACTACCGTCCAACTCGGTGGTCATGTTGTCAGAACTTGCTATTTCCATCTACGATCTTAATGGTCATCTCTTACTCATTTGTGTTCCTTTTTGTTTAAGAATATTTTTATCACAAACATTATTGGCTTTGCACTTGAGATGGTATTCGTGTTTATTGCTTTACAATACAAATTTTTGATACAATGATGTATCACAAGTGCGCCTCCATTGTTTTTTGCATTTCCGTCCCTGTCCACCTCCACATCCACATCCATGCATAGATGGTGACCGATATCATACTTGAAAATGAAGAAAGAAAGAGATGAAGAAGTTCTTACTCTATCTTGTGATTCTTGTGCTGACTGCTGAGGATCTTTCCTTTTGGTGCTTATTGCTGTGTCCAATGTTTAATAAAATAGAAATCTCATTGAATACTAATTCTGTTATTTTGGATTGCACGAGCTTCATGGGTTAGCAGATGGGATTACCGATTGAATCTTTCTGATAATAAAACGGGAACTTCTGTCTTATTTGATAATTCTAGTAGTTAACAATATTGGATGATTATTCTGTATGGTGAGGATTATAAACATTAATCCGTCTCCTAAAGTTCCATGAAGCATTTCTGTCGAAATATGTTGTTCTTTTCCAACAATTCCTTTTTGTCTTTGTGTAATTTGTCAAATGTTCATTGCTCCACAGATATGTCAGTCGATTTATCTTAAATGAAATTTTGCTGACCTATCAATATTTACATTTAGACCGTTTGTGTTAATCATGATTTAAGATGCACAAAACTTATTGTCTCTTGTAAAATTTTACTAACTTCTTCCTTCTGCTTTTCCTCCTTCCTGAATTTTTCACTTCTCCTCTTCCAACCTCTTCGTTGGTACCAATTGGAAATCCTGTTCCATATTGTTTAGATCGTTGAAACTAAAGTTGTTAATTTTGAGAAAGGACATGATCTTTGCATTGTAAACTTTACCAAGATAATTTTTTATGTATGGATTTTCCAAAATTTTAGTATCTTATGAACTTCATTTACTGTTGTCAACTAATGGTCTTCTATTAACTTTTTTTTTTTAAATTGTCCTATTGAAAAGTCGTCTACTTTTTGGTGTTTAAACTCAAGAGACTTTACATTCTCATTCATTTGGTGCAATATGAATTGTATGTATCTTGGATCCTTGGAAATCTAGATTCATACATCTTGCCTTGTAATTTCATCCCTGAATGCACAATCTTTTCTATTTGTTGTGTTTCAGCAATGGCTGGTGATGTGAATATATATATGAATGGCATAGATGACTTGCAAGTATCTGAAATCGAGATTATGATAGCAGAGCCAAGAAGGTAAAACTAACTTCCAATTTATTGTTGTCATATGTTTCAGATGTTTCTTGTCTAGTGTGGTTCTTTGTCTTTCTTTTCTTGCTTCAATTAGTCCAGAAGATTTTTGAGTTTTTTTTCTCTTGGTGGAAGGAAAAAGGAAAAAGAATCAAATCCTAAGATTAGCAACCAGCTGAAGGAGGTTTTCCAATTCAATTAACTACTGCTGTAACAACACGACAACATGCTGGCATATTCTCAATCCAAATGCATTTGTAGATTCATCCAATCACATGTACCGATGAAAGGCTGCATGGGAGGAGCTATCGCTACTTTATTAGCAAAAGATCAGATGTGTACAAAGGACAAAAAATAGTTACAGAAAATTAAGGATGTAGTGCGTCAAGCACGGTATTGAACTTTAACGTTATAACTTATATCAGCAATAATGAAGATGAAGAAGAAAGAGATAGTTGAGAGAAGGTAGAGAGGAGAGAGAACGAGAGAGAGAAGGGAGCACGTGTTTTCTTACGACTCCTCCACTTCTACGTGTTTTCTTACGACTCCTCCACTTCTAATTTAATAAAAGAGAACTAATTAGGGTTATGTTTAACCCTTTGCATAAAGAGACTAATAAGTATTTAAAAATTTAAATAACTACCTAATAATAAAATTTCAAAATACAGAAAGCTTCAAACCAATACGTTTTCTCAACACTCCCTCTCAAGCTGGAGCATAGATGTCTATCATGCTCAGCTTGTTACAACACTTCATGAAATCTGATATAGGAAGAACTTTAGTAAATATATATGCAGTTTGATCTTCTGAAGCAACATATTCAGTAGAAATAATCCTTGCTTGAACTAAATATAGTGACAATCCATCTCGATATGTTTGGTCAGTTCGTGGAAGACAGGATTATTGGCTATATAAGTAGCTGCTTTGTTGTCACAATGCATTTTTATAGGCAGTTCTATTTGAATTTCAAGACCAGCATGGCTCTCACTCCGGTGATTTCAATAGCAGTTTGAGCCATGGCTCGGTATTCTGACTGTATGCTAGACCGAGCTACAACAACTTGCTTTTTGTTTCGCCAAGAAACTAAGTTACCTCCAACGAAAATACAGAATCCCGTACTGGACTTTCTGTGATCAATAGAGCCTACATAATCTACATCAGAATAAGCTTCTATCTGGAGTTATGAACTTCTCATAAATAATAGACCTTTTCCAGGGGAATTTTTTAGAAATTTCAATAGTAGCATAGCTGCATCTCAATGTGCTTTTCTTGGCTTGTCCATAAATTGGCTCAATTTTTCCACAACAAAAGATATATCAGGTTAAGTAATAGTTACATATAATAGCTTTTCAATCATTGACCGATATGATTTGCTATCCACAGGTTCAGATTTATCACATAAGTGAATACGAGAATTCATAGGAATAGATGCCGGTTTAGTTCCAATCATACATGTCTCTTGTAGCAAATTAAGAACATATTTTCTTTGGGAAAAAACTAAAGCTTCTTTACTTCTTGCATACTTCTATCCCTAAGAAGTAACATAGGGCGCCAATATCTTTACGAACAAAGTGTTGTTGGAGGTACTTCTTTGTGTCTTGCATTTCTTGCTTGTTGTCACCAGTTAAGATGATGTCATCCACATATATCACCATAAACACCATACCTCATGAGGTTCTTTTTATGAACAATGAATGATCTAAAGGAGATCTATGAAAACCGAACTTGAACACAACATCACACAATTTCTGAAACCATGCTCTAGGACTCTCCTTCAAGCCCTATGTAGCCTTTTTTAACAAACATACCTTGGTACACTCCCCTTGTTTCTCAAAGCCTGGCGGTTGTTGCATATAAACTACTTCAGATAAATCCCATACAGAAAAACATTTTTGACATCTAATTGGTACATATTCCATCCATAATGAACTGCAACAGATATAATTAGTCGTATAGTACCCAAACGTGCCACCGGGAAAAAAGTTTCAAAGAAATCAATATCATACGTCTGTGTGTACCCTTTTGCTACCAACCGTGCCTTGTGTCGCTCGACTGTATCGTCAGAGTTATACTTGATAGTGAAGACTCATTTTGAGCTGGCAATGTCTGCCCCAAATGGAGGTTCAACAAGATCCCAAGTGTGGCGAGATATTAGGGAGTCCATCTCCTCCTTCATTGCTTGGTACCACTTAGAGTCCAGAAGAGTTTGTTCATGGGAGATAGGAACAAAAGTAGCTAACAAAGCATCAATAAATTTGCACATATGATCTCCCAAATGAGATGTACTAAGAAATTTAGAAAGAGGATAAAATGTGCATTGTTTGATCCCTTTACGTAGTGCAATAGCTAATTCATCAGGATGAGAAGCATCAATGGAACACTCAGACATGTCATGTAAATCAGAACTACGTACCTCTCGAGAGCAAGACGGTGCAAGGTCATTAGATGACAGATTCCTTCTTGATATATGAGTGGAGGGTCTTTAAACTGCAGAATTGAGGAATTAGGACAAGTGGGGTGTGATATTTCGGAATGGACTCAAGTGGAATATGAGGAATTGGAAGTGGAACAGAAAGGGGCATCTCAGACTGTGGAAGTGAAGGTTTTGCAGGAAAGAATGGAGTTGACTTGTGAAAGGTTACATCAACACTGACAAACTCTCGGTTAGATATAGGATCGAAACATGAATACCCTTTTTGATTTCTAGAGTATTTCACAAATACACATTTAGTTGCTTGTGCGGCTAATTTATCTCGATTAGGTCCAAGTTGATGTACAAAGCATGTGTATCCAAATATATGTGGAGGTAAAGATAACAAGGCCCTATTTGGGTAAAGAATTTGAATAGGTATCTTGTTGTCTATTGAAGATGATGACATTCTATTTATTAGGTAACATGCAGTTAATATTGCATCTCCCCAGAATTTTGCAGGCATATGAGAATTAATCATGATAGTTCGGGCTACATCCAACAAATGTCGGTGTTTTCTTTCAACTACACCATTTTGTTGAGATGTATGAGGGCATGTAAAATGTAGCACAATATCATGGGATTTGTAGAATTCAAGTAGAGAAGTAGATTTAAACTCGAAAGCATTGTCAGTGCGAACAACCTTGACACAAGAATTAAATTGAGTTTTTATTTTTAATATGAAAGATTTCAAGATACAAGAAGCTTCAGATCTGTCTTTCATAAAAAAAACCCAAGTGACTTTAGAGACATCATCGGCAATGGACAGATAGTAACGAGATGTCAACAGACTCGAAACCCGACTAGGTCCTCATACATCAACATGAACTAAATCAAATAGATTTTGGCTAGACTGACTTTAGCTCGAAGGTGTACGATTATGTTTGCCCAATTGACAAACTTCACACTCGATAAAGCTTGTGGAAGAGATCTGAGGACATAACTGCCGAAGTTTAGTAAGGATGGATGATCAAGTTTCAGATGCCGTTGAAAAACACTTGAAGATGAATCAACTAAGAAAGATACCTCTTTAGCGGATGTATCCAAGAAGTACATTCCGTCTCTCTCATGGCCGCCACCAATCTTCCTCCCAGTCGATAGGTCCTAAAATACACAAGTACCCATGTCAAAAATAACTTGGCAATTCATCTATTTAGTTAATTTGCTTATAGATAATAAATTCTTTGGGAATTCAGGAGTATATAACATATCATGAACATGTAAAGATGGAGATAAATGAACATCTCCATGTCCTTCAATCGGAGATAGTCTTCCATACGCTAATCGAACATATTGTGAGGGATAAAATTTTTGCAAGCTCGAAATACTAGTATCTCCACAAAAGTGTTTAGATGCTTCAAAATCAATTATCCAACAACCATTAGAGAGAGTTCTACTTGCAGAATATGCTGAATTAGCAGTGGAAGCCGATAAGGTAGGAGGTGCAATATTTGATCGATGCCCCATGATTAAGTCAAGTTCAGCTGCAGCATCTACAGTAGCGGCAGTTGGATTCACCTTAGGAACCATACTAATAAACTGTGTGTTTGGAGCTGAAATGGATGAGGATGTAACAGTCGTGGACGCAAATGTGTTAGGTATACCCACTTTGTTCCAACACTAATCTTCTAAGTGATCAAGACGACCACAATAAGTGCATTGGAGTCTTCCACGTCCTCCTGGACCACGACCTCTTCCTCTACCACGGGAAGGGTATTGTGCACTTCGTCCTCCTCCAAATGAGGCAACTGCAGATGACTGTGAATTATTTGTTGATGGAGGAAGGGTAACAACCAATCTATTAAGCCTGTTGAAGGCCTCTTCTAGATGGGGAAAATATGATCCTGTAAGCATTTGTGCCTTGCCTGTAGAATAATTTGATGATAGTCCAGTTAGAAATTTAACAACGATCATTTGCTCCAAGTGAGATTTGTGACAATGCTTGCATGGAGGTTTTAAGAAGTTCATTTTTCATAAGTAAACTTTAGCTTCGTAAAGTATTCCGTTAAATCTATATCACCTTGCTGCATTGGCAACAATTCGTGCTGAACCTGTAAAATTTTGCTGATCTTCTTGTCTTGAGAGTACATCTGCCATAGAGAATTCCACATATCTTTAGCCGTATTATAATAGCAGAGCCCAACAACAATTTGAGGCTGAGTGCTATTCATAAGCTAAGCACTAATTATGTTGTTTTCTTCCTCCCACCGTACATACTTGCCAATTTCATAACTGGTCATTGATACTGGAAAAATGGTTAGTTTAGGTCACAGTTCACGATCTGAACGAGTCACACATACACCCTAGTACATGTTCCTCTACGTTGAGGGCATCCTCGAAGAGCAGGAGATTTCGTGACATTTCTCATTGGCTGTCTTGTGTTTCTAATAAGTTGTTTAATAGTTGGCATGCTGAATCGTATATAGAATCGGTTGGTTTAGATCGATCCTAACCTGATGATTATGAATTACTTTCATTTGAGTTGAAGATTCTACTTCGAACCATAGTTCGAAGTAGAATTGCCGATTTACACCATTTCATTAAGAGATGAGATTTTCAATTTTTCAATTTGTTTGTATATTTATGAATGGAATCTCGTCATTAGCATTAGTTCGCCATTAGCATTAGTTTTATGATTTCCATTTATCCCGTGCCCAATTATGAATGGGGGACCAGACCATGGATGCAGATAATATCCAACGTGCTGCATATGAGCGTAATCTTGATGTGCGGTATGGACTCATCTTCCAATGCTTGGAGTGCTATCGAAGTGTGTTATGGCCGTTGAGTCACTGCACTCGTTCTTAATATAAAGCTCATGGATACAAGTTATGCCTTGGGATGGAAGACAATTCCGAATCAGCTTTGTCCACGAAGAAGGGGATAAATTTTGAGGCTCAAACACTAACTTAAGGCGAATTAAAGAAAAGAGACTTATTTTCTTTCAAAGAGTAGATTCGGAATTAAGGAACAACAAATATGAAAATAAGAGCTTCTGTTCGTAAGATTTGTGAAAAATGTTGACTGATCCGTAGGCGAGGACGAATTATAGTAATTTGTTGCGCCCACCTATGTCACATAGGTACGGGTACCGGTATTGGTACGGGTACGGGCCATTTTCAAAAGACGTGGGTATGGGGGTACGGCCGTACACACGGACATATATATATATATATATATATATATATATATATATATATATATATATATATATATATATATATATATATATATATATATATATATATATATATCAAAAAATTTTAAACAATAACAAAATGCTAAGGGTGTTCCTTTAAATACATTTTTCTTGAATTTTTCTGATTTTTACTAGTTTTTTCTGATTTTTTCTGATTTTT
>JAANDH010000259.1:50797-312506 GCA_011799765.1 Nymphaea thermarum | reverse complement strand
GTTTGGACATCGTTGGAGCTTCTTCAAGGACATACATATCTCCTTTGCGAGTGCCCTCAGCGAATGTCTTCTTGGTTCGAACATCCTTGACATAAACAGAAGATGGTGTGAATTCAACAGAAGAGTGAGTGTCATCAATAAGTTTAGAGACTGAGATTATATTTTTCTTGACACTCGGAACAACAAGAACATTCTTTAATGGTATGGAAGAATTACCCATAGATATTCGTGCATTCCCAACGTGTGATATTGTATGATGGGAACCATCTCCCGTGACAACTGAGCCTTGACCTAAATAAGGGAAAACACTAGAAAGGTTACCTGTATCACCAGTAACATGGGCTGCTGCTCCGGAGTCCACGTACCACTCTCCCTGCTCATTCTGTTTCAACTGGAGTTTGGATATGGCTGTCATCAGAAGTTGTTGTGCGTCTGCTGGAATGTTGGATGTCACATTTTGGCCAGATGATGATGAAGCAGCCCCTGCTGCTGCCTTGCCCTCACGCCTGATATGATTATTTTTGTTCTGAGGGTTGTGCCAACACTCTGACTTCACATGTCCCTTCTTGTTACAATAGAAACAAGTTGGGACCCTTCTAGGTGTGCTAGAAGTAGTGTTTGTACCTGAAGGGGTTGGAAGAATACCTCTTCCCATGCCTGCCTGAGGGGTCCAAGGACGGGTACGATGTCCTTGCATTGCATGAGTCCCTGTAATCAAAACATTGTGGCTGTTGGAAGAGATCAAGTTCTGCCGCTGTACACGACTAGCTTCATGCTGAAAAAGCTTAGCCTTCAAATCTTCAAAAGATGAAAGAATAGGCAGAACTTCTAAGGCTATGCAAAATATGTCAAATTCTGTTCCCAACCCACTTAGAGCTTGCTGCACTTTATCTTTGTCGTTGACCGGATGCCCAATGGCAGCAAGTTGATCACTTACACTTTTAATTTCATTCAAATACTCCAAGACTGTACGCGTCCCACGCTTGATGTCCTGAAACTGCTTTCTTAGTTGCAGAAAACGTGCTTCTGATACTTGAGAATACGTTGTGGCGAGTGTAGACCACAACTCTAGGGCTGTCAAATCATCATCGACGCCCCCCAAAACTTCCTCTGACAGGGTAGAAGTGATGTAGGCAACAAGAGACTGGTCATGGGCCAGCCAAACTTCATACGCAGGATTATTTTCAATAACAGTTTCATATTCAAATCTGATTTCACTCCCAGTCGAAACCCCACCGCCCTGATCTGCCACTACCGTCCTCTTCACTTCACGATCAATGTACTGTGGGGGTGCCGGAGTAGTGCCGTCGATGTGTCCATAAAGTCTATGGCTTTTGATGAACGGAACAATTTGACGTTTCCAGGTCAAATAGTTACTGTGGTTCAGNTGAGAAGAAAAGATGGAGAATGGTTCGATGGAGGCAAAAGGTGCAGACGGCAATGAGCCCTGCGATCCCTTAATCTTTTGTTATATCAAAGTAGTGACCTAATCTGGTCACAACAGTTTGTACACAAAAGATGAAAAATTACAAGTATGCCACCGCCTAGTGCATTGGGGCGCGTGGAGTATAAAAGAATAAAAGAATTGGATCGGGTCTGTCTGACCCGATCCCATGTACATAAGCTTAACAAAACGGTGTGCGGTTCGCAAGGATTTTGACACAGCCTAGACAATTAAGCCACGTGAACACTGTTGGCACAATCCATTTGTTGCTCGTGTACATTGCACACGAAACGAGAGGGTTCAAGGTTTCTAACAAAAACTCAACAACATCTCGTTTACTGCTTTTGATTTTTTGGATTCCGATCCATTAGAATCGTGAATAATAGCTGCAAAGTGCAGCCTAAGAGAAACAATTAAAATTTCTACAGTAAAACAATCTAAAATTTTCCATGTAATCGGAAAAAATTGCAATAACTTTCATTATACCTGATATTTTGGTAAAATCTCTGCTCCAGGAAATTACAATGCGTGAGAGGAAGGATTCGGCAAAGTTTCATCGCCGACAGATACTTTCTCTCTCCTCTCTCCCGCCTTTCTCTCTCTTTTTATCGTCTCTCTCTTTTTCTTCTCTTCCCTCTTTTTCTTCTTTTCTCTCTTCCTCGTCTCCTCCTTTCTCCTCCCCTCTTTCTCTTCTCTTCCTCTTCTCCCTTAGATCCAAAGGGGGTAGCAACCCCTCTTTATAGCCAGAAGTTATTATTATTTTATTACTTACTATATTCTATTTTATATTATTCTATCTTAAGAAGGTTTAAAAAAACAATAATATATTTTGAGGAGGTTTCATTAATTAGATTTAAATGATTAATTTCAATCCTGATATCACTTAGTGTCTAATCCTGGCTTAAGAGTTCTAATGCGTCATTAATTGAGTGCCTAAGCTCTTAAACTGTCATTAGCTAAAGCTAATCATGATTAACATAATTTAATCTCGATTAAACAATTACTAATTTACCCTTGGTCATGGCTGAAAATTACAAGTATGTCACTGACCAATGACCAAATTTCACTAGTTCTTGGACTATGTTAGCCTCCTAGTTTGATTGCAAATTTTGTAACCATCGAACATCCATTTTCTGTCTGCTTCAAAAGAGGAGCAAGTCTAGGTCGCATACTTTTTATATGTATTATTAGTTTCAAATTATGATGTAGTGTCTTAGCAATATACACACAGAAACACACTATAAATCGTTTCTGATGCCAAGAAGCTGCATGTTACATAAAAAGGTCAAAATAGCACACAATCATAAACTCTTAGCACAAAATAAGAACCATTCAAAACGTAATAGGGGTCATGTTTTTTATTCTTGAGACAGATTCTTCACAAATAATAAGAATGATTTAAACCTTTCTATTTCCAACTGGAAAACATATATGGTAAGTTGGTAACATATATGGCAGAAATGCATATGAAGTGTCATAGAAATAAATAAAGCAGAAGATACCATCCCCCCATGAAGCCATTGTAAGCGGAGAAGTAATGATCTTCTTAGCAATCGTTGTAAGGCCATCAAGAGTCAATTCATTTATAGCCTTCAGAAAATGCTCAACTGGCTTCCTGTGAACAATCATCATGTCTGATTATCATACAGACAACAAAAGTGTCCAATCAACAGCATGGATAAGGAAAGCGGTACACAATTTTGCCCCACGTTAGTTTGTATATGGTATTTTAGTTAAACGGGCGGACCAATATATTTTGGCAATACTATTCCATCGCATACTGTTCAGAAATATGTTGAAAGCAGCAATAATTTGAATGGCCATTCCTCACCTGAGACACCCTACATAAAACATCTCTCAAGTTGTTCCACGGGAAAGATGACAACCAATCTGATAAATCCAACAAGATGGGTATCTTGTTAGTCAGACCTCTCTCTCTTTCTCTCTCTCAACGTTGGAGTTAGGCAGACCCTGACCAGAGACATCCAGTCATTTACTTATCTGAAAAGGCAGGAGCACAGTTGGGCCACACATGATCCTGGATCACAAGGCTAATGGCCAATACTTGATCAACAATAACAATATTTCCTTTTGCAGAACCACATACTTTACTCTGTTCTATCCTTGAAGTTTGGTGGCAACCTCCAAAGCTAGAGCTGAGTTTTTACTCCTTCCTTCAAACTCTCTCCTCATTTCACTCACTACATCAATCGTTGTAGAGGTCACTAGGAGATTATCCACAGGACCCACAAAACAACACACGTCACTTGCCCTCTGAAAATGCCACGTACACTGAGAACCCAACAACAGGAAAATTGCCATTAAAGTCTCTAACTGCATAGCTAGCATACCAAGACCTCCTCCAATTTCGAGATGCTGATAATTTGAGCCACTCAGTAGGAGGTGGCCACCATCTTCCAGTATCAAGCTATCTTTTAGGAATAAGATCCTCATGCCTGGCACTATGAAGGATGTGACTTCAAATGGTGCGAAAAATTAAAAAACAACAACTATCTTCCAACACCTGAGAAGCTAGCACACCAATACTCCTTCAATTTTGAGATGCTGATAGTTTGAGCTATCCAGTAAGAGGTAACCATCATCTTTCAGTGCCGAGCTATCTCTTAGGAATAGGATCCCCATGCCTGGCACGCAACTTCAAATGGTGCTGAGCATGTAACAACAACAACTACCATCTTCAAACACCATATTGTAAAAAAATGTTCCTTATCTCCGAAATATAGCATATAGCACTTGAGACACCATAAATCAATATGCTGCATCACTTCATCACATAAACTTATGCCAAACCAAACATTAGCCAACTTTCCATCAACACTGCTGAACATCTCCCTCTCTCTCTCTCTCTCTCTCTTTTTCTCAGGCACACACACACACACACACACACACACACACACACACAAAAAGGCACATGAACACCCAAATCCTCTCATTCCAATTAGATAAAATAGATAGTATTAGAATACCGAACATATCACATTTAATGCGAAACACACAATAAATTCAATATATGATAAAACACAAATTAACCTGGCCAATATGATACAAACTTAAGTTCTTAACGGTCCTCTCATGCGGGCGTGACAAAATATAAATCACTTGAGGGCTGAATCATAGAGGATCACAAAAGTATATTTGCAACTTATTCTTATAAAATGACTCCTATAAATCTTGTACACAAATTACTCTTCAGGACATTGATTTTACATCCATGAATTCCAAAAAAAGGTTTGCACACAAGGATCTTGCATCACCCTAGGCCAGAGCAAAATGCCAACAAAAGGAAGCTACAGATAGGAGGAATGGACCAGAGACAAGAAAATAACAGATCCTTGCATATTAAGACTTATAGATGACAGGATGAACAAAACTATGTATACATAGATGATAGGATGAACAAAACTATATACATAGATGATAGGATAAACAAAACTATGTATACATGAAAGTTCAAGAAAAAACTAAAAGTTTCACAGATGAAAAAGTTAAACAAATACCGGTTTCCATATGTCAAAATTTGTCTGCCAATATCTTCACAAATGATCATCTAAACAAAAAAGAAAAAGAAAAGAAAGAAATTAAAATAATCATCATGAATAAAACTTGAGTTCAAGAAATATATGAGAAACCTACTCTTGATTCTAGGTTCATCAAAACAGCTGATCTGGTAGCATTCTTGGCTCGATACAATTCCGCCTCAGTAACTGTAAGAACAGAGTAATATATAAAATTATAAATAAATGAAACAATATGAAACAGGGGCTGAGGAATCTATAATACAAAATTACTCTTTAACTTAAGGAAATAAACCTTCTCCAGGAGTAGCAACAGACAGTAATTCTTCTGTTGCAATTTTAACTGCATCTGCCACAAAATCTGATCCCTGAAACAGTCATAGTTAGAATTTTTTAAAGATATATATATATATATATATATATATATATATATATATATATATATATATATATATATATATATATATACATGAGAGGAGAGAGAGAGAAAGAGAGAGAGAAGTGAATAATGCCCAACTGATGCATATCAAATCCATGCCTAACCACTAAAGATAGAAAAGGAAAATCATTAAAAAATAGGAGGGGAAAGAAAAACCCACTGTCTATCTATGCAAGATTGATGGTTTTAATAATTAGGCATGGATCAAGTAGGCACCATTCTCTCTCTCCCCCTCTCTCTCTCTTTATACACACACACACACATATGTATATAAGCATAAATGTGTACAAAGTTACAGTTCACTACACCCACCATGTGAGTCAGATACAGGTGACTAAGCCACCCTTTCCTGTCATGTGCATCTGACTAAAGTCAACATCGGGTCCAGTCGGTCAGACTCTACAAAAGGTTAGTGTTGTCCTTCTATGGAGTTAAAAAAAAAAAAAAACAACCCTCTTAGGGTTTGTTGCAAGTTACAACATCACCAGTCACCAGACTCACCACTGAAAATCATAATTCTTCTACTTCTCGTCTCTCTTTGATTTCTGCGATTGACGAGTGGTGCAAGGATGATGGGCAATCGACCACTAGCAATGGTGAGACAGCGACTGGCCACTGACAACCAGCAACAGCTTGTTTTCAGGTTTCTCTATTCTCTGCCTTTGGTTGACCAGCGACTAGCAAGGACAAGTGGAAACTGGCAACTGGTGACTGTGAGGGTGAGGAAGTGACTGGTCTCTGACAACCAGCGATGGTTTGTTTTCAGGTTTTAAATTTTTATTCTTTGTCATGTAACAGCAAGGTACCAAACAGTACCGGGTAAAAGTCAACAGTCCAAACTGTGAAAGCTAAGAATTCTTAGCTAAACATTTGGAACAGGACTATTTTTATGTCAATGCCTATGCTTTCTGGCATGAAGATCACATTCATGCAGTTAGTATCTTAGTCACATGGGTACGGCTAGGAGGGCCCCGTACCCTACCGGTACGGGTACGGTACGGGTACGGGTACGGGGTTGGGTACGGCGGGAAAATAAAAAAAATCAAAAAAATTCAAAAAAATCTAAAAAAAATCAGAAAAAATCAGGAAAAATCAGAAAAAATCAGAAAAAACTAGTAAAAATCAGAAACATTCAAGAAAAATGTATTTAAAGGAACACCCTTAGCATTTTGTTATTGTTTAAAATTTTTTGATATATATATATGTATGTATGTCCGTGTGTACGGCCGTACCCCCGTACCCACGTTTTTTGAAAATGGCCGTACCCGTACCAATACCGGTACCCGTACCCGCACCCGTACCCGTACCCGTACCTATGTGACATAGGTTAGTATCATGTAAACATGCAGATGTCAACAAACTCAGTTACTCACATCTTATTAGCTAAGATATTAATAAGGATTCAAATGTCCTTTTTCCTACTAAGCAACTCAACTTAATCACTATAGGTTTTATGGGCAGTGATGAATGGAAATATGGATGTCTCAACATAAACAAAAAGGGAAGGATGGATATAGAAAACTTGAAAAAGAAAAGATGAACCCAGAAGTAACTGATAAGGTGGGGATTGCTATGGAAAAAAACTCTTAATAGAACGCATCTTCAAAAATATGTGAAACAAGATACAGCTTCTAGAAAAATACTTGAAAAAATAGCAATGTGACAGTAAGCATTTTCTGAAAAGCATATATGACATTCCATGTATACACTCTGCCCTTACCGTAGTTATATGGATTCCGAACATCCCAGTCTGATTATATATACTACTGAAAGAAGAGAAGGCATCGATCTGCAGGTATCTATTTAAGACACGTAAATCTGCATCATCAACCACAGTAGAATTACAAGAAAGAAGCAGCCACAAGAACATTTACATATTTGTGCAGCATAGAATAGATTTATGCATATAAATGCAGAACCATTATTAACAAGCTCACTTAATTAGATGCAAGTATGATTAACAAACTTTTATTACTTCAAAGGTTCAAAAAAAAACATCAATCATAGCAAGTTGGATTTGCTCCTTTCAATCTTTTACATGAGGCTACATGCTAACCCGGATCTCCTGCTAGCACAGGGGTCCTCTCTCTCCTTCCCCCTCCCCTCTCAACCCACATAAATGCACATGCATACACACACATAAACACAGAAAGGACATCCATGTTTATTAGGCAATTAACCTATACCAGGAAGGGAAGGGAACATCACTAAAATCGATCCTTTCGCATACTGTTTTGGATTACTCCTTGGTCACAAGCCTTTATGCTATTTGAGTTAGTCCGCAAACTTGTTATCTTAAATCTGACTTTTCCCCACAACCTATAAATATCCTATCAAAGTGTGAAGAGTGGGTTAGATTACTAATTCTGATTAACAAAACAAATTTGCATAATCTAATCATTACCAACTTTTTAGCCACTCACATAGGCGAGAATGCATCCCCTTCCCTGGGCCACCAGCAGAAAATGAACCGCCGCCTCCCATGAGGGTCTGGCACATAAACAACAGTATGACTCAGAATGAGAGAGTCCTAACTCCAAGGCATGAAACAATAACAGCAAATGAGCAAATACATACTCCACACCTGCAAAACAGCCACTGCTGTTGCATCACTCTCTTCACGCCAACCTCCAGGTACTTCGAAAGCTAATGCTACATGAGTCTTCTACAGCACAAAAGGAAAATCAAACACCAGGAAGAAAAATAAGCTTAAATCTATAAATGAACAAACAAGCACCTGAGGAAAATAAAGGGAATACCCAGGTATAGCAAGATAACCTGACAGTCTGCTGGGTACCTAATATCACCACCAACATAGATGGACCTTGGCTCCTCCAAGGGAGCACCACTTCTTACATCACGCAGCAGTGGTTCTGCAATAGTCAATAGTTCTTCATGATCCACCCCAGATGCTGCTAAAACCATCCTTTCAGCGGTGTAATTTTCCTGGCATTTAGCAAGTTATACATTACTAAAGTTTCATAATGCAACGAACACCTAAGAACACTAGTATGGAGCTTTGCTAATTATAAGGAGGCAAACTGCTTCCTTTAAACATGTCAAATTAAGGAGTTCAAACAAACTTACATCAAAAAATTTTCTTATGATAGAACCATCCAATCTGTCTATAGCAGATTCAGATGCCATCAGCGAATTCGCCAATGCACCAGAATAACCAACAGGATGAAGAGCCTCCAAAAGGAAATTTTGTGGATTGTTTGAAATTTCTCCAATTTCTCTTTTTACCTTAGTTAACTGCAGCCATCTCAAACTGTGTAAGAGGAAACCATAGAACGAACGAAAAAAAAAGCCAAACTCATTACTAACAAGGTAGTAGATAAAAAAACGACCTGCTCCTTGACTTCATTTTCAAGAAACAAGGGATTTCTAACACAATCAATAAGCAATCCAATGGCCTGAGGTAGATAGGATTTCAAAACATCATATGTGTAACCCATCTGCTCCCTTGAGGCAGAAGCAGAAACATTCCCTCCAACAGCCTCCACCTCGCGTACAATACATGAATGACTTCGGTTCTTCGTGCTCTTGAATGCCATTCTTTCTAAAAGATGTGTCACACCATGGGACCATTCTGACTCATATATGGAACCACAGTCAACAAAAAGACCTATGCAGGCTGCGGGCCCCTGCTATCAGATAAATTGCACCATTAACATAAACAAAACACGTAAAAGATCAAATAAATTAGCAGAAGAAGAGGTTTACCAAGATGTTCTCAGATGCAATCTTCAAACCATTTGGAAGTGTAGTGATCTTTGTAGGGCAAGGTTCCACATAATCAGACAGACAAGGAGGAAGTTTAAGGCCTGGAAGAGGATGAAAAAGAGAAGGGTGCACTAATGCAAATTTTCCATGGGAATTGGTATGAGATCTCCGTAGTGATTGGTTAAACAAAATGTACTGTGCCTTGTGAACCTGCGCAGATGTGCATCTGACAGGAGCCAATCCATTTTCAGTGATCTGCAAAACATGAACACAGTAAAGAGTGGGAACAGCACACAAATATATAGATTGTGCTAGAAACTAACAGAACAGAAGAATCCATGCAGGAAAAATCCAAAAAGAGAACATGTAGATAATAGACTACAAGAAAATCCCAAACGATGCTTTCAAGGTACAACATTTAGAAAACAGCATACAGGCAGGATAAATGTTGTAAATATTAGCTTCTTCCATCTCATATTAGAAACTTTAAAAATGACGTAGGTTACTGATTTGAATAAGTAAGGACCTGTTTGCACAATTCTTATGTAAAATTTAATAACTAAAATAAATAAATTGAAAATAATTTAATAAAATTGAAAAAATACTTATTTTTTAACCCATGTGTCAGCTAGCATCCTTTCAATTTGCAGGCAATAGTATGTATCAGAATCAATCATAAATGCACAGTGTCAATAACTTTGAACAGGACATGTGATAATTCCCTTAGCTAAGGCAACCAAAATGCAAGGTTGCATGTTTTCTTGATTATCATAAAATGCAAACTTGTCTAATATAGTGCACATATTGAGTATCTCTTAGCTCCGTAACTGTTACCATTGGTTTTTGCATGGAAAGAGAACAGAGTGGTGAGGCATTTACTCAGTAACAACTACTGTATATTTCTTCCTTGTGGAGAAATGGTACATATGTATCTTCTAGGGTATTTCAATTTTTGAGATGAGAGAAAGATTCATGGGATACATGCATATGATATGATACAGCGGGAGGAGATCAGGATAAAGGCAACATAAAAATTGATATTTTTGAGAACCAACCAATCTTTGGACATTCTGTCTCAGCCAAGTGGATTTGGGCATCATGCCTGGGCCTTTTACACTCCCCTCAAGTTGAAGCTCCTGCATCAAGGAGACTCAATTTGCTTCTTTGGAAAATCGTTCACATCCCAATGATTTGGTGAAGAGATCTGCAATCTGGTTGTTGATGGATATGAACCTTCTTTAGACCTCACACCTTTGATTTGAACTTTTTCTTTTGTCACATAGCTGTCAATCTCTTTAAGTTTCACAGACTTGTGTAATAAAGGGTTAGCTGCTATGTATCTGTCTCCTTGACTGCCATAAACTCACAATCGAGGCCCATAAGTTGATCATGCTTGACCCCCAAATGTACAAGTATCTGATCCAGGTTAATTCACAGCATATTAAGGCCATAGATCTACATTCAACTTCAGCAGATGAGCTTGATACTATTGTTTCCCTCTTGGTTTTTCCAAGTAAGAGAGCTGTCTCCGTCCATTGTACAAAATCTGGAGGTGTACTTTCTCGTCATAGGAGATGAAGCCAATCAAAATCAAAATAG
The DNA here is from genome assembly GCA_011799765.1 of Nymphaea thermarum. Taxonomy (NCBI): domain Eukaryota; kingdom Viridiplantae; phylum Streptophyta; class Magnoliopsida; order Nymphaeales; family Nymphaeaceae; genus Nymphaea; species Nymphaea thermarum. The sequence continues at coordinate 301,762 of JAANDH010000259.1, read as the reverse complement.
CTGTCTACCTAAAATTTGCTTGCTGATGACAACACACCCCATGTGAGTGTTTCCCAAATATCTAAGAAGTCGATTAGCTAAATCCATGTGAGGAGTCTATGGTTGGCTCATGAACTGATTCAATATGTGGACTGAGTGAAGTATGTTGGGCCTGAAAATGTGAGATAGACTGTTATCCGTATCGTACGATACGGACGCGTATCGTACGATACGTATCGTATAGGTCAAGAAGACCTATACGATACAGGTATAATTTGCGATACGCGTGCGTATCGCACACGTATCGCACGATACGTGCGATACGGGGGCCGTATCGCACGATACGTGCGATACGGGGGCCGTATCGCACGATACGTGCGATACACCCCCGTTTGCATCTTCTTTTAAAACATACGCTCCTCTCTCTCTCTTTTCTTATTTCTAAACATTGCAAGAGACGTGGGAGTGGGAGATTTTCTCCATTTGCATCAAGATTTGCCGGTGAAGAAGCTTTATTTCTCGTTGTGGGNTTCCTTGAATTTTCTGTTTTTTACTAGTTTTTTTCGGATTTTTTAAGATTTTTTCTGATTTTTTTTTCTATTTTTTAATATTTTTTACAAATTAAAAAATTAATTTTACGATACGTTACGATACATTTACGATACGTTACGATACGACGTATAGGTCAGCCCGACCGATACACGATACGATACGGCAGTGATAACATTGGACTAATCTCTCACCATTCATCAACATTGCACTGGATTTTGACTTGGTTCTCCCTTTTCAGGGTCCAGCTTTAGATGTCGCTTCCTTGGAATCTTTGTAGGTCAAGCATTAGTAAGCCTACATCTTTCAAAATATCTCTTGCATATTTTCTTTGAGAGATGAATACTGCTTTGCTGAATTAGGCCACCTCAATTCCAAAAGAAATATGTTAATTTGCTCCAGTCCTTCAAATCAAACTTTTTATCGGACTTTGGTTGTCTTCTGTAATAATGATGTCATCTGCATAGATAAGACAAATAAGCTCTTGTTTGGTTTTATTCTGGAAAGGAGGAACAATTGGCCTTTGGTTGCACAAATTCCAATTGGATTCGACACTGTCTACTAGGCAAACCAATTTTTAAAAGATAGTTTGAGGCCACAGATAGATTTCTTCGGCATATATGTTGCTCCCCTTTTTTAGTGAAGTCTGAAGGAAAATCCACACGAACTTCCTCATATAAGTTTCCATGTAAAAATGCATTATTAACATTAACTTGGTATCTCTGTCATATGGGTACTTTAGTTAGGTGAGGTACCCGTGTTGACACCGGTACGGGTATGGGTATGCCCTTAGACATGGCTTGGACACGGTCAAACCCATGTCAGGTGTGGTGAACACACCCATGACCGTATCCTTTTTTGGATTCAGTCAAAGGTGTCCAAACCCATTGTTGTCCACTAATTAGCCTTTCTGTAATCAATGAAGTATATACAATGGAAATAAAAATCCCTTGATAGCCCTAAAGGGCCGTTCACATTCGTTATGGTTTAACTCCAAATGTTCAACAGGATTTTCCAGAGAGATTTTTTGGTGATTTTTGCGATGACTTAATTTGTTTTAATAGAACTTTCTATGTTGTTTTGTTTCTTTAAAATCTATATAGTTCTGTCCCCATATTTTTGAAAGTGCTCCGCACCCATACCCGTACCTATGTGACATAGCTTGATATAGTGCTCGTTTGTAGATAGCAGCCAGGGAAAGAAGACAACAGACAAGACCTAGTTGCAATTGGTGTGAATCTTTCATGGCAATCAATGCCTTCAATACGTGTTCTCCCCTTAGCCACAAACCGGGTTCATAACATTTATTTTTGGAACCATCAAATTTATATTTAACTTTATAGACCCATTCACGACCAATGAGTATGATTCAGTATTTTGCATTTAAGAAAGAGCTTTGCATTTAAGAAAGAGCATAATCCAAGTGTCATTGTTTTTGAGGATTTATTCAATCATATAGTTTGGGCTCCTAGACTATGGTGTCCTTATGGCAATCTATTTGATTGTATTGAAAGGCCCAATAAATTGGGATTTCCCTATTGGGTTGTCATTTCGAGATAAGCGGATCATTTATGATAAAGAGGATAAGCTTCAAAAAAATGATTTGAAGTTCTTGCAAAGTGGAACTGTGTAGTACCAGACACGAGATAGATCTTCCAAAGAACAAGGGTTTTTTTCGAATAAGTTCTAATGCCCAAATATCAGCTGCGACAACATCAATCTGGACTTAGCAAGGCTTGAAAAGGGTTTGCAGTTTGAAGTGATTATGAACAGCTGCAAGCAAAGCTCAGTTATGTGAATATTGTTCATCTCACAAGCAGGGAGCAAGGGGTACAGTGTTCCCTTGTGATTCTCAAAAGCTTGCATTAATAATGAATAGTAGTAGGATGAACTAGTGGCTGTATAGCACTAGTAGTCTTTGAGGTGCAACGCTAAGGTCCAATGTTTTGAGAACCTTAGAAGATATTCATGTATGTGAGACGATATACTGAGGTGGTAAAAGGTGGTTGGGATTGTGTTTATTGGTGGGAAGTGAGGAAACTTGAAGAAAGCTTCCTGTTGAACCGGCTCCTATTTCAATCCGTGCCGATCGATATACCAATAAGCCAAAGCTTTGCGAGTGTGCTTATGTCACCAGTAAGTAGATCAGAATCAGCTGCAGGTGAAGGTAACATGCATGCTCTCGGGGATCCGGTCCACTATAACCATGGAAGGGAAATTGAAGTTCCACAAAGTGAACATCATGATTGTAAAACGACTTAAGTATCAAGGTCAGAAACTTCTTACGCATCTTGGCTTATATGTACAGCACTATAGCTAAGAAAAGTACATTTTTGGCCTGATCATCAAATTTATGGGTCAGCTTATATTGTGCACATGAGAAACAAAACCCAATAGCCGAAGGTCTTCGTATGGAACTCCTGAAAATAGAGGCTGGCTTAACAATTTGTCTACTAATATGCAATTGTCAAAATGATTTCCTTCAAAAATGTAGATGGAAGACTTGCCTGAAATAAAATGTGCAGGCGACATTGAGAAGGTTCTTATTTTTTTGCTCACCAATACCATTTTGTTGTGGAGTGGTAATAACACAAGAATGTTGGTGTTTGATACATTTGTTATTTAGGAAATTTAGCATTTTATAAAAAAAAATTATTAGCACTCTATTTTAACTTGCTTTTCAAATAGTTTTTATCATAGCAATAATTTTTTTTGTGAAGAAAAAAGTTTTAGATTTCTAAAGCATGAGACAAACACGAGTTTTGACCTAAAAAAATGCTAAATGATGGTCAATGAAGGTTGCAATAAAGGATCTGCAGAGGAGATAAGCTCCTCAACTAGTTATTAAGCAAAAACGAAATATATATACAAGATTTACAAGGGAGATGCTTTGCATCAGACAAAACACAAAAAGATCAGACCCAGTAGCATAACCTAGCTACTGCAAAACCAACAGAATACCCCTCTCAATCCCCGAGCTAACCAACCAAGATAATGGCTTTAAACGTAATAATCTCTTCCATCTTTTTTCCCATACCTCATTATAACTCTCCCAACATCAATCGTTGGGAGATTCAGCAGAAGGTCCACTAGAGAACTATACTGAAGAAACGAGCGCCATTGTACTGCAATGGTTCTTCTTCCTTCAATTATGCCTCTCATACATCTCTTCCATCCTGAGTTATTAGTAATGAAGCATTTCCTACCGCTAATGTGATCTGTGTAATCCAGCCATTCCATTAGGATCCGCTTCAGCTCAAAGAAGGTTGTTTCCCATAAATCACAGTGCAAAAGTTGGACAAGTACATTCATTTTGACAGAGCTTTCAATAAATGGAATTTGGCCTTCGCATGATGAAGATGTTCGCAATATTCACACTTTATTCCCCCTCTTCCTCAACCACGAGGTGTTGGAGACCCTTTTCCATAAGAAAGAGATGAGTGACGTATGGCAGAAGTGAATGAGTCAAAAGATTGCGTGATCCTCAGATCACATTAACATTCCACTTGCACAAGAAATGAACATGCCTTGGCAACGCTCAGTGTTGAATCCATTAACAATATTTGACTATTTATATTGTTGCAGTTGTCATTGATCCTCCTCAGTAGTTGCATCAGATAATCTTGCTGCTGAAAATCAACAATTGTCTTCATGGACCTGCCATGGCGGAAGAGTCACAACAATACCAGTTCAACTCATCCAAAGATTCTTTAATGTGGTAAGGTAAACAGGTATGAGGGACTGATTTTCTTTGCAGCTAATGATATCAACTCAAACTTGCTAAACACGTGGAGCATCTGGTTGGTGAAAGCAAGTTCTGCATTCAGCCAATACTTCAATGGCTGTTTGATCATAGATTAGGGTGGACAAGAGTTACTTTGTCATAGCTTTGAGGATATAGAAAAACACTATGTCGTTGTGTCATTCCCATGTGACTACAAGAGAAGGTGGATTGAATGCCTTTGGAAGAGAACCATCTAGAAGACGTCATTTGTTTTTAGCTTCAAAAACATTATCATCGCCCAATGCCAAGTAGTTTTTCGACAGCAAGGGGTTGAGGAAGTAAGACTGTGGCTGAATTGTTTGAATGGTGAAGAAAGTATAGATTGAGAAGGGACTCACTGGACGTTCGGTTGTTGTTGGTGGATGAATGATTTGATTCAGCCATGGTGTATTTCTTTTCACCTTTGGCTCTTGTATCATCTTAGGATTAGTTGTTGCATGGAAATATAATAAAGGACAAGGTATTTGCTGTGAGTGATAATTTTCGTATCTTTCTTTCCTTGAGGAGCTATGGTACATATATATCTTATATGGTATTTCAAAAATGAAATGAGGAGAGATTTCAGAGATACATGCATATGATATAGCTAAAGGAGATCGTGGCAAAGGCAAGATAATGGAAACTGATATCCTTGAGAAATAGAAAATATTCAAAGATTCAGTTGCAGCCAGGTGGATTCGGGTGGGACTCCTAGGTCTTCCGCATTAACTGTCATCATGTAAATACTAGTGTGAACTCACTCTTCACTTACCTCCACCTTTATAACCTTTCCATATTTTACGGATTATTAAGTAGACGTCTCTCAGAATTCAACAAGATTAAAGGCCATTCAAGGACCAGCTGACATGTTCAGATTAAGTGCCACTGTGATAACCCTTTGCTTAGGATATGAGCCTGACTCTCTTTCTTTTCGTGATAATAACAGCAACATCATTAAAGTCATCGATTCCTTTTGCGACAGAAAAAGACTGTCCAGCAGTACGGCCACTTCCCAATACCCCAACGCTGCTGCTGCTGCTACTACTACTACGATTAGGTCACGACCACCATTGTTGCTGCTATAATAATACTACAAGGTAGATATCTTCACATTCAAGAAACATGGAACATAAAAAGTTTCGACAATAAGGTGTGAGGGGTCCGTGAAGTACTTTCGTTCAATCAACCCCACCAACGTCCCTTTTGCATGCCGAGTTAAGACTATTAATGCAAACCACACACACGGAATTAGTTGGAAGAGATCAGGAGTTGAAGGCATCAGAGAGGCAGCACTTGAACAAGAAAAATGAAACGGGAACCAAAACCGCAGTTATTCATATGCTCCATCTCCCATTGCAACCGATTAAGATTGACGTCTGGAAGACATCGACGAGAAAGCGCAAGCTACTCCACGAGAGAGAGAGAGAACTGACCTTAAGGGGTCGGAAGCGTCGTGCTACCCTCAACATCTTCTTCCCCTTCTTCTTTTGGTCTCAGACTTTCCCGCCTTCGCGGATGACTTTCCCTTACAAGTTTGAACCCTCGGCTGCGCCCTCGACCCCTGTAGTTTTGTCCAACGCGGCGGAGGAGCCGCGCCAGCCGGCCAGGACAGGACCGGACTTGGAAAAACCAGGTAAGCGCGGCAATCTGCTCTGTTTTCAGGGGCAGAGATATTTTTCGTTCTAGACATCAAAGTTTCTAAATTTAAAAAAAATGAGTCAAAATATAATTTTTCAACAAATTTTTTATATATCTTAAAGTAAAATTTTTAAATTTACATATAAAATTTTGCCCCCTGCCTCCGGCCCTGCTCTGTTTTACATATCACCATATGCATTTCATAAGCCTTTGTGAATGTTTTTTTAGCTTCAAATCACTTCATTTTGTGCATACGCGTACTTTTGAATTGATTGATCTGATTTGCATGTTCACAGTGGTACATGTACCATCTGATAGCAGTGGAGAATATGTGGTAATGAAAGCTTTAATTCAATGAAGATAGCACCTACACTACATGATCAATGCTCTAAAAGTAGACCCGCTATAGTAACTTATTTTGGTTCAGCACATTAATGACGCGCCTAGCATAGTGCTTCCCAACAATAAGAACGTGTGTTTTCCGATTCAGGAAACAATATAGGTGCAAAAAATTGAAATGATGTTGATCCATATATTTTGATGAATTCAATTTGATAACGAGGGTGGATTATGATCTCCAACATATTTTCAGTACTAGAAAGTCATTTGGGTAGCGCTTGATTGCCCCAGATCTTAGATTTGGGGCTGACTTTAGATCCAAGGATGTTGAGAACTGAGGTTTTAAAAAACCTCGTTTGGTGTTTTCTCACAGCTTCTCTCTTTATCTCAACCATGGTGGTTGGTGATTAGGGGCAGAGCCAATAGGTAGGGCTCTCATGGGTCTTGACCCCACCTCAAAATTAAAAAAAAAATTACATGTAAATTTTTAAAAATTTTACTTGTCTTATATAAAAATTTTGAAAAAATGATATTTCTGCTCTAGTCAAAATTGAAAAATTTTATTTTAGTCCACTTCATAAAAAATTTCTAATATATATATATATAAGGTTTGTCTTTTTTTTGTCGAGCCCGGAGGGTTTGGTTTTTTGTCTAGCCGGCGGGCCAAACGTTCATGGACAAATCATCGGCTGCTGGCATACGGTTTGTCTTTTATGGCAAAACTTTGGCCACCGGCCGAGGGTTTTTGTTTTCCGGTCAACCTGTTTTTTTTTTTTTTTAAAGGAATTGCCAAGAACAGTTTTTGTTCTTACGGTTATCCACCGAAGATTTTCATTTTCATGGTAAGTCCTTGGCCGGCGGCCTGTCAAGGGTTTTGTTAGTTTTTTTTTTTTTTTTCTTTTTTGGTTTTCGTTTTTTTGCCTTTGGCTATGGTAGCCAAGTCTCTCTTTCTCTCTCTCTCTGGCCTTGGCTGCCATGGCAAAAGCTTTCAAATGAGAAATATAATAGACAAACTTTCTTCATAAACCATGTAATGACCTTGGTGAAGTAATTGTAGTATTGGTGTTGCACCGACAAATTATTATTTTTCCAAAGTTAGATGATAGTTACAAATAGAATATTCAATTCACATTCATGGACTATAGAAACTATCTTGAGGATGAAGATAGTGAAGACCATGGAAAATGCTGAAATATGTGTTCTGGTTAATTAATTGCAAAGAAATCAAACAAAGAGCTTGTTTCTATAATGTGATGCAATAGATGAAAATGAACATGCAACAGATATGTTATGGGCAAGGTCAAGGTCAATAGTGGATTACAAATGCTTTATTGATGTTATTGTTTTTTACTTGACAGTGGATTACAAATGATCACTAACATAATTGCATTTTTAGTGGCACATTTGTTGTATAACCAAAACGATAGATACCTTTAAGTAGTTGTTTAAACACTTTATAGAAGCAATGAATAGGGCACACCTTTACACTGTATTAATATAAGATGATAATGCTTCTTAATTGCATTATCGTACATGACTAGATGTACATCATCACTTTTATTTGTGGCATACTTTTCAAAATGCAACAAATAACCCAAGTCAACATGGGTGCACCAAAATATGGGGGCACACTCACTCACGTTCAATTAGGTGCAGGCATGGCCCGACATGGCACCCAACATGGTCAAACTGAATTGGGTGTTGCTTACCACACCCGTTCTTCTTTTCTCTTTCTTTCCTTTTCATATATTTCCATCTTCTCTCACTCCTCCCTTATTTTATTTAATAAAACTTTGCGTTTTGTACGAGATTAAAGTAATCTTGATAAAAAATATAGACAATGAAAATTACTTATATAACAGATAACATATATATATATATATATATATATATATATATATATATATATATATATATATATATATATATATATATATATATTTGCGGCACCCACACTCAGTTTTTTGTTTTTAACTTGTCACATCCGACCGACAAGTAACGACACCCATGTGACATAGCAAATAACATACTTTAGTCAAAGACATGCTCCAAGAAAAGTTTTAGAAGGCTCATACTTCAATGCAAATATACTTTTGGTTTTGCATGAGAATAAATTATTAAGGTGTACAACCTCAAAAGGAATATAGGATTGCAAAAGTCGTATAAAGATAAAGAAAAATTGGTATTGACATATGGAAGACAATACCTTTGTACATATATGATAAACACATAAAAAGTTGAAAGCATGCATGCTAAACTTTGTTTTTAAATTTTTATTTATTTTTATTTCATGCATTAGTGTAAATTATTTATTTCATGGCCTTAGGAAGTTGAAAATTCTGTGAAAATCTTCATCACACATCTCATGACTTTGGGCATAAAAATATTATGTGAGCCATAGATTTGTACCCCCCAACTACTTTTAATGGTCTAAGGAGAGAAATTTCAAGCAATGAATTACAACATATAATTAGACATGCAAGAGAAAAACATGCACAACTACCGTGTGACATGAGAGGGACAAGGGCCTTTTAAGACAGGAGGTATATGTTATATAAAATGTTCATGATGAAGCACTCCATACTTACAAAAATATAAATTGAAAATTATTTTATATAAGCGCTAAGAATTAGAGAAGCCTATTAATACAAGAAAAAATAAATAAATGATACACTAGAAAATGAGTCTTCCCTTCGCCATTAGCCCATTCCAAGCCCACAAAGGCCAGTGTCAACATAAGTGAAAGGTCACAATGAAGGTCCTACAACCCATATCCCAAGAGAAAAGTATCATCTAAATTTAAATGTCATCTTCAGTAAGTTGGAAATCAATGTTGCAGACTGCAGTAGATTGATGCACATAGCGAATGGTGTAATAAAGAATTCAAAATTTTGGTTGTAGTCATCAAAGAAGAATGATGTCAATAGTATGAAAGGACAAAGGCATTTGCACGAACAACCAAACCATTCATGTGAGCACCGTAGACTGTAGGAGATAAAAAGAAGAATAATGTAAGCAATGAAGAACAACAGACCCATCCGCAAGAGCAACCAAGCCATGATCAACATTGTTTGTATCAACATAATTATTTATATGAATAATTGCATCAATTTTTCATTTTTATTGTACCAATAAATCAGTCCATTTATTTCATCATTGTTTTTAATTACACTATTAAATAGCATTATTATTCAAATAGCCCTACAAACGTTAAATTGCTCACACTTTGTTGCATTGTTCATCTTTATCTCCAAATGACAATGGAATCGCTCTCGTGCCACTCACTTCACACGTATGACTAAATCACTTAACTTTGTTTAATTTGTTGTGTACATATCGTCATCCTGACCAGTAGTACCCTTGAGAATTTTCTCATGTGCATAGCTGAATGGAGGCCCTCCATGGCCGTCCACTTGGTCTACACCAAGGTTGCAGGGATTCAGCATGAGCAAGAGATGGATGGCTTATTGGATCAAGTCGGCAACAAGGGCAGCCTATCCTCTTTGTCTGCTGTCGCCCATGCAGTTTGTTCAATTGGACAAGTTACATAGGAGAATGATTGGAGAAGCGGTAAATGCCCAAGCTACAAAAGAAGACAGGAGACCAGCTCGTTGTGAAATTGGCTGAGCTAGAGACTGGTCTCAGGTAAAGTGCTTGAATGTGAAGCAAACACAGTTGGCACACACAGAGATCTCGGTAACAATCTATCTTTCACGTTGACCTCTACATGATTATCTTATTATAGTAAAAATGAAGTTCATAGCTTTTTGTAAATTTTTGCTTTCTTTGCACCTTATGTTTGGGTTCACCAGATGTAAAAACTTAAATTTAAAGTAATAATAAGTAAATATATTTAGTAACTAATGTGTGTCTGTGTGTACACGCACACACACACAACTATATCAACATAGCATTATGGTAGAATATGGTCTAGTATTAACATATAGTATTGAAATCTTACAATGCAACACTCCACATTTGGTAATATCGTAAAGTATATAATAGTATATTTAATAGTAGTATGGTATAATATAGCATATCATGATATTAGTATAATACAATACGGTACGGTAACATGCAACTTAGTATAGTAATATGGTATCATGTAGTATAATATAGTTTAGCAATATAATATAGTATTAATATGTAATTGTTATTTAATTGTATGTATTAATATAATATAGTATAGCATTATACTATATCGTGTAGTTAATATGGTGTAGCCGTTATTCAATTATATGTACTAACATAATATAGTAAAGTTGTATTGTACAATACTTCACATTTTTAGTAGTATCATTGTTAAAACTCCTATGCATATGCATCTTTATTAATAAAAAATTGCTAATCCTTTATATCACTACAGATGCAGTTGATCATCACTTCTATATGTATGACTTGAAGATATGCATTACAGATAAATGTGAACAATGTTTATATGCACCCCCTTTGCTATTTATATCAATCCATGTTTACATGTACCATTCTTCATGTGAACACTCATATTTATATGCATCATTCTTGGTAATAAATCGAACGTCTTGATCATTTCACTATAAACACATTTTTCCTGGCATTGCTTTAGTGTGCTTTATCTTTGCGTGGTTTTATAATGAAATCACTATTATACTTTTTCTTGCAACTATTATATGCATTGTTTCAATATATGCATCAAAATGGTTAAACATAAATTTTTATGTACTGTGCATAAAAAATAGAAGTTAGATGCTTATATATACATTGCTTAAACTGATGCTTATCTATGCATTGTGGATTTATTGTTCAATTTTCATGTTATTATGCTCCACCTTAGTCTTTATTAAGCACTGTTTTCGTATGTTTGAGTTTCAAGTTTATTTGGTTTGGATCGGGACCATAGTAAGGACCTGTTCAGTTTAGTTATGGTGTAAGTTCCTTATTTGGGCGTGATTAGCCCTAATGCATTATTATGATGTTTGTTTTCTCCTCTTAATCTTTCTCTCTCTCTTCCCCTCATCTGCCGCCAGTCCCTTGATAGCCCTAGAGGCTATCAACTGGTATCAGAGCCACCATGGCGGATTCTGCTGACACCTTGGATGACGATGTCACTTTAGCAGCCATTGAAGCCCACCGTGCCTGGATAGAGTAAACTATTATGAAAGTTAATTGCTGCCTCCAAATGATCGAACGATCGCACGCCGACTCCGAAGCGTGCCTGCATAGCACCATCCAAGCGGCTGTCACCGCCAACCTCCATGACGCCTTCCAGACCCATTGCAGCCTCGGCGGTTCCCCTGTGTCACCGCCACCGTTGCTTCCTCCAGCCTCCGACAATTCTCTTCTCAAGACGCCCGGTGTGGTTAATGGCACATCGTCAGGCGTAGGATCCCATGTCCAACCTTGACATGACAGCATGATGAGAGTCTTTCTATCCGCCCAACAATCGCCTATCAATGGAGGATTCGGCATTCATTCGGCACCTTCGGCACTACCCACGTGGGTGTCGGACCGAACCCAGGCGGCGTTTTCTCTGGCAATATGAATTCAGTGCCCATTGGAAGCAGTCCTTCCTCGACGCCGCCCACTTTTCCATATGGAGGAGAAGACGTCAACCGATGGAAGCCGATCAAGATGGACTTCCCCAATTCAATGGCGATGACATGCCTAGTTGGATCTTTAAGGCCAAACAGTTCTTTGGGTGCTAAGAAATTCTGGAAACAATGAAAGTTAGCAATGCTAGTATGAATTTTGAATGACCGTCATCCGGTAGTTTCGATGGTTAGTTTCGCAACACGGTCGACCCGACAGCCATTATGAGTTCTGTGTGATGCCGTTGGGCCTCACCAATGCGCCGACCACGTTTCAAGCATCTGTACACTGTCTTATCTCCCTTAAGGCAACATATATTATATGCCAAATTATCCAAAAGGTGCTAGTGGTACAGAAATGGCCCTTACCTCGCACAGTCAAGCAGCTTCATGGTTTTCTTGAACTAGCGGGGTAGTACAGTCGCTTTCTTTGCAATTTCAGCACTACAGCTGCTCCCTTGACCGAGTTGACAAAAAAGAATGGCTTCCAGTAGACTCCTCAAGCAGAAAAGACATTTGATGCATTAAAACAAGCGGTCATGTCGGTGCCTATATTAGCAATGCCCAACTTCGAGATCTCCTTCGAAGTGGAAGACAATACCTCCAACGTTCGTGTCGGGGCGGTTTTGAGTCAAAATCAACACCAACTCACATTCTTCGATCATGCAATGAGCTCGGCCTTCCATAGTAAGTCGGCTTATGTTCGCGAACTGATTACTATTGTTTTAGTAGTGCTACATTGGAGACACTACCTACTGGGTCGACACTTCGTAGTATTGACAGAACACTATAGCCTTCGCTACTGCCTGCAACAGTCGACTCTGCTCCTGGAGGTATGGAAGTGGGTATTAAAACTTAGTGGCTTTGATTTTGAGATCAAACATCTAAAAGGAAAAGATAACCTAGCAACAGACGGGCTCTCCAAGCGCGGGGCATGGGAATCCTCCAATCAGTTCTTTGCCGCCGCTTCTATATAGTGACAGATTTGGGATTAAATAGTTCAGGCGCACAACTCAGTAGCCTCGGTTCAGCGTATTTGCACCACAGTGCAGGAGGATCCTACACACAAGTATGGCTACAAATCGAGGCCTCCTTACCTCTTTTTCAGGATCGCATTTATATACCTACAAACACAGATTTGCCATGCGCCTTGATCACACATTCCCATGACTCTAAAGACGTTGGTCACGAGGGAGTGGAAGAGACATATCGCTGCCTGTGAATCGCGTTCTTTCGGCCATGTATGAAATTGGCCAGATATGAAACGACATATTCACTACTATATCAAGGGGTGTGATACTTGTCAGCGTAATAAGTATGAAACACAGAAATCAGCCAGATTGCTGCAATCATTGCCCATCCCCGAGCAAATTTGAGAAGATATTTTGATGGACTTCATTGAAGGATTACCCTGGTCCTGCGGCAAGTCGGTAATTTTAGTGGTGGTTGTTGACTGTCCAAATATGCACGCTTCATTGTTCTAAGCCACTCTTTCTCGACTAAGACTGTCGCCCATGCCTTCCAGGAACATGTGGGTAAGCTCCATGGTATGCATCGATCCATTGTCAGTGACCGAGACTCGATATTCCTTAGTCCGTTCTGGAGAGAGTACTTCCACTTGCAGGGCACTAATCTGAAGATGAGTATAGCCTAGCACCCGCAAACGGATGGCCAAACAGAGGTAGTAAATCGCTGTGTAGAAACCTACCTCCAATGCTTCGTAGGGCAACAACCCAAGGAGTGGGCAACCTATTTATCATGGGTAGAATTGGCAAACAACACTAGCTGGCGCACATCTACAAACATGACCCCTTTTTGAGGCCGTGTATGGACATACACCACCTACCGTTCACCGTTATTTGCCTGGCACTGCACGCAATGACACGGTTGACACCCAGTTGCGTTGCGAGATGTCATTCTGAAGGACCTCAGGGAACATCTGGCGGCGATTGTATTGTAAGACCATGCGATTGTATTGTAAGACCTCAGGGAACACCTTTCAATCGCATGGTCTTACAATACAGAGACCACCGCAACATACTGCGCTATTAAAGGGGGCCGGACAACAAAAGCTACTCTCTCATTAAGTGAGACCCTACAAATCAGCTGTCAAATAGGTAACCTGGCTTACGAGCTCCTCCATTCTGTCGGCAGTTCAATACATCCGGTATTCCACGTCTCCAAATTGAAGCCTTGCACCATGGTGCCCACCGGCAAAGACATCCAGTCTGCGCCCATCTTGGAGGAATCACATGCTCTTTCACCTCTGCGATGCATCGACATAAGAAAAGTTAAGATCGATGACAAGTGGCGTCAACAATGGTTGATTGAATAGTTGTCCAATGATGAGGCACCAGCAACGTGGGAAGATGGCGAAGACATTACGTCTCGTTTCCCTTCCTTCACACCTTGATGACAAGGTGTTTTCGAAGTCCTTCCTTTCACACCTTGATGACAAGGTGTTTTCGAAGGGAGGAGTAATGTTATGCTTCGCCTTAGTCTTTATTAAGCATTGTAAGTTTGAGTTTTAAGTTTATTTGGGTTGGATCGAGACCGTAGTAAGGACCCCGTTCAGTTTAGTTATGGTGTAAGTTCCTTATTTGGGGGTGATTAGCCCTAATGCATTATTATGATGTTAGTTTTCTCCTCTTAACTCATATTGGTTATATCGTTATAGGGACATTTTTTTAACATTGCTTTTAATATGATTTTTATGCATCACTTACTATTGATAAACCTCGACGCATTTGCTTTATATGCATCACTGAGATAGATGAATCATAATGGATATGATGATTGACACCTGTTTAAAGAAACCTATTAATGTGAAAAATCCTAATTATATGTATTGCTATTGATAATAAATTGCTTGTCTTGGTTATATTGCTAGATGAATTTTTTCAAACTTCACTTTGATTATACATTTTTTAAAATTATAGTTTATAATCGCTTGATGCCTAGTTATATTACTTTGGTTATATTACTTTAATTTGTACATATGCATCATTATTGACAACTGAAATTTAGTTTCTTTTTTATAGGTGTATATTTATTTACATACGTTATGTTATTTACATGTGAATTACAAAGCCAAACTACATCTGAGTTCGTCAAGATGGAATGACAATGTTTAGTTGTAATAAATTGAACTGTCCGTGCGAGTACTTTTGCAGGACATGACGAATTGCCTAGGAGTTGTGGGAGCCAAAGGGTTGATAGCTATGACTTGAGTGTCATAATTTTGGTGATAGTATTCCAGAAAACCTTGCGTGTTGGCATGCATGGTTTCACCATCGTCAAATCGCCCGCATCACCACCTTCCACATGCTTGTGCAACATAACCTGAATCATCCAATAACATCGACCCCAACGGCGATTAGCCATAACCCGCAATGGACCCTCGCTGAACGAGGAACCCCAGTGAGCATCAGCCATCACCGGTGGTCAACGATGGTGGAGTTGCGGCTGGGAATAGAGATGGTGCAGAGGAGATGAGCCTTATTCCAAATGCTTCAGATTAACAACTGTCTTTAATTTTTTTATGACAAGAGTGACTCCTAATGTGTCCGACTTTTTATTTTATGAAAGTTGAAAGTTGGGGGTAATGCTAAAATCAGCACACACATTGGTCTCCACTAAGTCTTA
Organism: Nymphaea thermarum; assembly: GCA_011799765.1. NCBI lineage: Eukaryota > Viridiplantae > Streptophyta > Magnoliopsida > Nymphaeales > Nymphaeaceae > Nymphaea > Nymphaea thermarum. Next base: position 286,282 of record JAANDH010000259.1, on the reverse strand, counting down.
AAAGAAGAGACGCACCTAAATTAGCCTTCGTAAGTAGTGATGCCCATGAGATTCAAAATGAATCACTTATATAGTAGATAGATTATCCCCCTCAATGCAAGGGAGACCCATTAGTTGATGCATTAGATCATCTAACATCTAATTGGAATGTGAACATTAGTGATATCTTGTTTTTTCACCTTAATTCCCTATTTGCCTTGCCTTAAATGTTTTAGTCCTTCTCTGCATTTGTGTTAGCTTAGGACCAGTTTGACTGTAAAAGCCGTTTTTTCCAGCTGTGTATTACAGAGATACTTATGCCTTCTGAGTTTAGCTTAGACTAAGTCACTATGAGATCTTTACATGTGAGGAAATCCAAGCGGAGTTGTTCACTTCAACTAATCTTCTCAGACCTCCACCCTCTTCCCTCTTAGATAAACATAATGTGTTTCATTGGACCCGGTAACTACAATATGAACTACCGATGTGACCAAAGAAAAAAATGACATATGGGCTTTGTATATGCATGATGACATTTGGGTGGAATCTTGTCCATAGTGTTCTAGTATTAAGGAATGATTACAGGTAAGTGTACCATCCAATGTATGAGAGTAATTTTTGGTTCTGTGACTAATTTTTTTCCACTTTTACAATAAGGGGGGAGACACTGAGCTTCTTATAAATGATCTCCAACTTAGAAGGGCACTCCAAGATAAATAGATGGCAAGGCTCTACCTCTTTAACCAAATTCCCTTCAAACTGCCCAACTTTACTCTAATCTAAAACAAAAGAGTAAAGTTGGCATTCTAAAAAAGGATGAAGCTTTCCCTTTCTAAAAGCCCTAAAAAAAATTAAATTCGTAATTAGGTTAGATTACTGTGTTGCCCTAGCTGAATTACTGTTAATACCCCAATTTTGTTTTAAAAAATGGTTGTGTTTCATTTTCACTCAAATCTCAATTACTTCATCTAGATTTAATTCCTTGGTCTTAAGCCCAATCCTAGACCCAAAATAAATTCACGACTAGTCGATCCAAAATGATTCTCTAAACCCTTGTCCTATCCCAAACACAAAATTCAAATTCAAGCACAACTTTAGACACACGATTCAAACCTAAAATCCAACTCTTGGATCCGAATGAGATCCAAAACCCAAGTTTAGATCCAAATCGAGAATTTCAAATTCAAAATTGAGATCAAAAGAACAAAACTTAATGCTATCGAGTGCCACACGCGTGCCCATAAACTTTCCCTTGGTTTTATGTCTCATCCTCGCACCAAAATTGCATTTTTTAGCTTAAAATGCTCAGTAGAACACATCGGTGACCAATTGAACCAAATCTGGATTTAAAATGAGCCTGAAGTAATTCAAAATGGAGTCGAAAAACTCATTTATAACAAAATCATTTTTTTACACATTTTAAATATATTATGCTTTTATATAAACAAACTTTATTTATTTTATTTGATTTTGTTTTCAAAAAACAAAAAAAAACAAAACAAAAAAATCGTGCACCGCGCATTCGCGCAAACGCATGTCTGTGCCTTTGCGCGTCATGCATGGCAGTGCGCCAAGTCAGGGCCTGTGCATGCAGGCCCCTTTTTCTTAGCTTAAACAGGCCCTTGGGGGCGGTTTTGGGCTTCTAGGGTGGGCATTAGCCCTGCCCACACCCCAAAAGTCCAACTTAGCCAAAGCTTATTTAAAAAAAATTAAAATGAATAAAAAATATTTGAAATTTACATCAAAATGTTGTGAAATTAAAAAAAAATCAAATTTTGAGTTTTTGCTCCAAAACTCTTTATAAATGCCCACACAATTCTCGTTTTTTGGTATGAGTAGAATTTTATTTGGCTCTTCTTCTCAATTTCTCTCTTTTTCTCTTCTTCTTCTCAGCCTTGAGGGCAAGCTTTCCATGCTCAAAATCTTGAAGGGAGCACGGAAACTCCTTATGTCCATCATCTTGGAGTTTTATCCTAGTTGACCTAGGATCATTCAAAGGAAGAGACCCATTTATAATATCATCCATATTCAAGGTATGTAGTCGTCATCTCATTTATTTTCATTTCCTCTTGCCACCTCCTTATGGCTGTGCAAGAAAACTCAAATGATTTTCTATCCAGAATCGCGAGCTATATCTTGAGTGTACCGGGGGTATGAGCAAGGTGAAATAAATTTTATTTATTTATTTATTTTCAAAAATATGTTTGTTATATTGCTTTACTCACCGTTTATGCTTGAAATGATGCTCATGCATGATGTATTAATTTTCCTTAATTTATGAGCAAATGCACGGTGAGAATGAATGTTTGGGTTGAGATCTTTTCATTTTTATGATGATGCTGAGGTTGAAACTGTCCAACCTGAGAAAGCCCTTCACGAATTTGTACATGTTAAAGTGTATTTTCATATTATTCTCACATTAAGTTTCTTTCTTAATCAGTCGATTAGGAATCCCAATGAGTGTTTTATCACGTTGCACTCAATTTCATGTATGTTTGATTTTTTTCCATACCCAATGGTGGAAGAAATCGATCTTCTTGTATTAATTGTGTTTTTTTATGTTCACATACAAAAATATTTAGAATCATATTTTTCAAAAGATTTTCGAAAGCAAGAACCCCCTCTAATGAGACATTGAAGACTTAGCCTAGGCTCTTGTATGAGTCCAATTTCTTCTCCGGCCTACATAAAAATTGAAGTTGGATATTTTCAATTCACTTCTTGATTTTAATTCTCATAAAGACATATACATATATACATGTTATATGCGTATACATGCACATGATCATCTCTCTTTGTCTTTTTCTCTTTATAATTTAACATATTCTTTTACAAACTATCGTATACATATATATAAATATATGTACGTGTATTTTATTATAAAATCTATCTATCTCTCTCTCTCTCCCTCTCTCTCTTTCTAAAATCTTCTTTTCCCTCTGTATTTCTAAACTTCCTTTTCGCAAATTTTCATATTTGTATTCATTCATGTGTGTGTGTGTGTGTGTGTGTGTGTATATATATATATATATATATATATATATATATATATATATATATATAAACACACACACACACACACACATATCTCTCTCTTTTAAATCCTTTGGTTTGTGATTTTCAAATTTTTTTTTCTCTTTCTCCATATTCTTCTTCTATTTAAGTCTTTCTTCTTTTTTGTTCTTTTAAATATTTTTCTCTCAACATCTTTTCATTTGCCGACTTCATCAAGACCAAAACACAATTAATAACCCAATATCAAAATCATGCTTGATGGTCTAAACTTCATTCCATTGTCAAAAACTTTTCTCTTTTGATAAAAGTGTTTATGGTAATTATTTAAATAAATAAAAAACTTAGATGTATGTGATGGTAAAAATGTCTTTAAATGAATGTTATGGTAAAAATGAATGATTTGCTTCTAATCATGTAAGGCCAAATGCATTCATACATTCACTATCACTTAAAATCACGAATGATTATAAACACATATCTAAAAAAACTTAAGTAAGATGAGATGAAGTTTTAGCTAGGTAGCAACCGAATTAGAGCAAGCTAAGTCACACGGATACTGGTACGATACTGGTACGGGGATACAAGTATGGATACAACAATTTTCAAATTTTTAGGATACGCGGATACGACTAATTTTATATTATCAAAAAATGATAAAATGAAAACAAAACATTAAACTAAAACAAACATTGTTCATCACAAACAATCTCAAAGAAATTAGTGCTATGGGCTTGCTTCTAATATGTCCTTTAGAGAGGGAAAGAGTAGAACGATTGGTGGATGGGATCCTATCAAAGATAAAAGCCACATACAAAGAGAATATTGGTTTTCCATAGAAATCATGGGCTGTTATTGCATAAAATTTGCTTCGGACAAACAGAAAACCCACGTACAAAGTGAACCTTCCAAGGAGAACCCAAAAATAGAAAATCACTCATTCATGCAATTTTATGCAATAACATACAAAAACCACTCATTATTCATGCAAAGAAAACACAAAAACGTGGAAAAAAACAACCAAAGAGAACCTCCCCAAATCCAAAAATAGAAAAGACCCCCAAATGAAGAACTTGAACCCTTACTTCTAATGTCGAAAAAAAAACCCCACTCACTTGTCCGTCGCCGGCTACCGCCGGACACGACCCAACGTCGCAATCCATCGCCGGAAGTTGTCACTGTCGCCCGACATCTTTGCCCACGATCTGCTGCAGCTGCATAAACCCTAAAGGCACAGACCTCATTGGGTGAAAGGGAGAAAGAAAGATCGATCTAACAAAAAGAAATTGGGTTTTTCTTAACAGGTTTTTTTTGTTCGGATCGAGTTTGACCCAGACCCGATCCAGACGTATCCTAGCAGTATCTGTGTCGGAATTCTAGTATCGGAGTATTGATACGCATACGTGGGCTAAACCCAAGTATCCGTGTGACATAGGAGCAAAGTCTCAAACCTACTTAAAGTCTTAAAGGAACACTAAAGTGATTTCCAAAAATGATCTTCAAATGTTTCCAAACAATATATATAAATATTTCTCAAATCAAGATTTTCTTAAATCAAAATGATTTCTTAAATGACTCTTCAAAAACTTTCTCAAAAAATTGAAATATCAAGTCTTCAATATTTTCTCAAACACTACACCACATTTAGAATGAAAAAGATGTTTAAACAAAAATGAAATGCATCAAGAATAAGCATAACTCTTGGATTGATTAGCCTTGGTAAAGGCACCGGGAACGGTCGATCCTCGTACCGAGGTGAACCTCTTTCTCTCTCATTTCAAAACAAAACCTCATTCTTCTGGAGCACTCCAAAACCAAAATAAATTTTTGAGGATGCAAACAATTACTAAAACCTGAAAATACCCATAACATGCCAAAACTAAAATATAGAGAGCTAAACTATATAAAAACAAATCAAAATTAATGTGTTAAACCAAAACTTTATTCTATATGTGATCCTGAAATAAACACTGAAACAACATAACTGCAAACTAGAACCTTGATCTCCTAAAGCTAATGCTATTATGTGAAATCAACTAGAACAAAAATTTAACTATTCTATGAATATTTCCATGCAATGAAAATAAAGCTAACCTACATGAGAGATACTAAAACCTTGAACACTCATGCATATAAAAATGCTAAAGTAGCTATCTAACATGCAGCTTATACTTTAATGAAGCAGCAATATCTTAAGATGTACACACCCTCAAATAGCACATAAATCCTCAACCCACTCCAAAATGACTTGATCTTCTCTGGGAGAACTACCAGCCCCTAAGCTACATTGAACCTGATTAAAGAAAACTTAAGATTAATGCGTGACTTCTTTTATTCTAACATGGCAAACTACCACAATCAGAATAAAATAAAGAAAAAGTATAAGTTGTGCATTTGATATTATGGAATGAGAGTTTCAATGCAAGGGATTACGAACACCATGAAACTCTCTCTCCAAGGATGAAATGCAAATGAAGGGGAAGTCTCCTATATCCAGCTGTACTTTCAATATTTTTTAAAAGCACAAAATTGACACTTCTTCATAAAAAAATTTACGAAAACCTCATGAAATTTCTAAAATGCATTCTTGGTCCTAGGCACCCCTCTTTAGAGTTTCTTTGAAATTTTTGTAACTTAAGGCTGAATATAGTGGTATGGGGTGGTTCTACATCGAAATTTGTTCCGAACGTCCATAATATGAAGAGCTTTATTCAATATGGTCTAGATTTGCTTTAAATCACGAAAGCACTCACATCTTCCTCAAATTAAGTCTGAATCGGATGAAATATGAAGCGTCACACCTCGACCTTTTTAACCCCCAAATATTTTTTTTATAACACATCAAGGTGCGACAACACTAAAAATGAAATGAAGTTATGCAAATCAAAATGACAATAGAGAAAACATTCCATTATGTAACAAAATTAGTTCATAGGAGATGACTTTACATTTATTAATGACATACATGACAAAAATACTCTCAGAACCAAAACATCAGTGTCTATATAAAAACAAGACATCAATGAAACAAAATGTAACGTCAGCATGACAATAGACCCAAAATATCTCAAGTAGGATGTAAGCGGAACCATCTGATAAACCTGCCACTACCGGTTCACCAAAACTGCAAAAAGATGAACAATAAAAGCTTGAGCCTTCGCAATATGATGACAAACTAGACAAGTCCCTAACATATAAAGAAACTTAATCATTATAATATTATACAGTGCACATGCAGTCACATAACTTGTCATGATGGTCCCTTACATATTCTACGACATGTAGGGATCGCTCAATAGCCACAATCGACATACTTAATAGTCACCTTCAATTCTTGCACATTCACTTCATTCACATTTATTTTATTTACATTCATTTTGTTTACATTCGATTCAGTGAATCGACAACTTATGTGGATGCAAAACATAGGTGCATGCATGCCACAGGCGACTTACAGTCAGGAGATAACCTCCGTGGTGGCCCAAAACAATACAAATGTGTTCATGTTACAATAGTAGAATAATGATATAGATGTGTGAATTCCAAGAAGAGTTACTCAGCCTACCTTAGGACACCTAGATTGAGAAGGTGGGAGCCCAATACTCCAAGTATATCATACAACGATACCTTGGGGCCTCGCATCGCGTGTGCTCTGAGCAAGTGAGACTAGTGGCGAGGGCTGGACATATCCCGAACATATTACCACAACCCACTAGTCTCCAATCAATTATTATTTCTTAACTTATCAATATAAGAGCACATTTACAATAAGTCCAGCTAGCGCACGAGGTTGGTTCACTTCACGACTGCATCCATACATCAGATCACCTCCATAAGAGGGTCACACATTTAATCAATACTCTTAGCTAGCGATCATACTTTATGGACACTTGTGCCATTAAGTGCATTCTATCAAATCACTGCTCGATGACAATGCAAACAAAAACTTCATAATATTCACAACAATCAAACAATACTGATTCAAACCATGAAAAGTAGTCTCAATCCATGATTGGCTCATAGCTGTCCTATGCAAATATTAAGTTAAGATGCTCACTAATGCACAATCGTGGTCGATGAAATATTTGATTCGATACTCCGTCTAATTTATCATAAACAATTATAATTTCTAGCATACATATACCATCACGTAATAAACGAAAGGAAGAATTGACTTGTAGAATCCTCCAACAAGTTTTTTCCATCTTTCAAAGGTTATGACAGATCAATTTAAGCTCCAAGACCTCGATTCAACCTATCAATAATATCATCTTACTTTCTTAGTTGAGGCACCATCCTAGCAATCATGCTTCTCAATTCGTCAATTTGATTATGACAACTTTAGCTCACTAGTAAAAGCTTAAAATTAATCAAATCCCCACAAAATAAGCATTATTATCGCACCCTAATGTATGTCTGAATCTTATTTATATATTCTGTTGTCCTCTCAAATCATAATTTCACATGTAGACCCGCACTAGTACTCTTTCCTCACAAGCGATGTAATATTCATATCACAATAGCATGCACCAAAAGTTTGTTAAAACAATCCTAAACCTTTCCCACATTACGAAAATATCTACCATGCTCCTTAACCACTTCAAATATTAAACTATCATGCTAAAAAGATAATTGTATATAAAGATAAAGTCCAGTAAAATTAGACTTATTTAACCATGCCCACCCTTCTTACATAGTCTTAATTGTTGTAGGCATTCCCGGCAGCCACCTACCAAATGCCAGAGACTATATGCTATTATCGCCTCCAACATTCTCTATTTGCTGGTATGTAAAGAAAAAAGTATTCCTCCAATACCAAAACCTAGACAACCCAAAAGAGCCTGAGAATGAGCAAGAGAGAGATCAAGAGAGGGCTGACAATAGAAGAGGGCATCCGGTTGAGAGGGAGAAGCTTCGATTGAGCAGAGGGGCTGAGTCTGAGAGTGAGGGAATAGGTGAGTGGTCGATAGAGGGTTCGGCTGAGGAGACATGCACACGGAAGAGGGACAACGATAGAGTGATGAAGAGAGAGACAAAAAGGACGAGAAGGAGAAGCGGGGAAAAAGAAAAGAAAAAAAAAAAGACGAGTGGGAGCGTGCCAAAGACCAGAGGGAGTCCGTGAAAGAGGACTCAGTTAAGGGAGAATTTGAGGTGAGATAGAGGGTGAGAGTGAGCCCGAGAGAAAGTTGGCGGTAGAGAGAAAGCAGGCGGAAGAGGCCGAGAGAAATCGAGAGGGAGGACGATTTACCTCAGCAATGCTGCCCTTCACCTCCGCCGCCTCTGCATCTTCTCTTCCGCACCCGAAAGACTAGATGATGATTCAAGGCTATAAGCATAATCCTCAATAGTGGAGGTGGAGGGCGCTGCCGTCTGCGCCAAGCCCCAAACAGCGAGAGGGACGAAGAGAGAGACCCCCAACGTTGGGCCTCCCTCTTCACGCGGGTGGTTTTCCGGGTCTGGATCTAGACCCTGATCCCGACCCGACCCGACCAACCAAAACTCCAAACGTTAAAGCTGGCCCTCAAGCTGTTTTTTATTTTTTTTTTTATTTTTTTACATAGGAGTGGTTTAGAACCGCATTAACTAACTATAGCATGAGGTCAAACTAGACCAATCAGATCCTCCTCAATCAATCGATACAAATGACCAAGTGAATTGATAAGAATGACCCTCCAAAAAATCATTGAAAAGCCCATGAGGCAAGAAAATCCGCACACATATTAGCTTCTCTGTACCTATGACACAAGACACACTCCCAATCACGTCTCAGCAATTCTTGACACTGCTTCACTATTTGGAATAAATGATCACGAGGTTGCAGGTCTTTTAGAACCTTGTTCACAGCTAACAAGGAATTTAATTCAACAATAACTTTACGAAAGCCACATTCCCAGGCCAATTTTAAACCATGAAGAATAGCAATAAGTTCAGCCTTAGTTATATCTGTATTTTATTCAAAACTAATCCATTAAAAAAAATTAAAGCAAACTAACATGGCACACTACAAAGCATAAGCAATAGTATTATTGGGAGCATAAGAATCAACTCAAAGATATGCTTTTTCTCAAATTAAAGTATGTCACAAGTTACAAAAGTGCGAATTACTGACTTTTAAGTGCCTATAGATTTTGGCTTATGTACACTAAAAGACATGGATTATTTTATTTAGTGAGTAATAATGTTTTGAATGTGGACGTATGGATTATTTTATGTAACGAGTAATAATGTTTTGAATGTGGACGTATGTGAAACTAAGACGACTTACCAGCCAAAATTTAGAATATATATCTACGTGGATCAAGCCAATAGGGTTTGTCTGTAAAATCATAGAACGGAACTAAATTTTGTAGTCTAAGCCGCTTGCAGTTGCACCTTACAATATCAGACGTTCCATATGCCAGAAATAGTTGCAATAATCAGCTTTTTCCTTCAGTATACGGGATGCCATGGCTTCAAAGTTGTTAATTTTAACCCAGTTTGATTTAATAGCCAGACTCATTCAACAAGATAGAAGCCACAAAAATCGATTCTTGGATCCATTTTAGGACACAAAAGTTGTGTTCCTTTTAAGTGACTAAAATTTGTTTCCACACTACAAGATCGTTACAGATATAAACGGTTAGCTAGGATATGGTTTTTGTGCTTCACGGGTGTGCGTGGGTATATATATATATATATATATATATATATATATATATATATATATATATATATATATATATATATATATATATATATATATATATATATATATATATATATATATATATATATATATATATATATAGAGAGAGAGAGAGAGAGAGAGATTGTTAAAAAACGACACTTAGATTAAAGAGTTTAATGCTGTGACGCTGTCATGTTTCCAAGGAGCCCCAGAAGATCCTCTCATGCTGTTGCCAGTTATCCACTGGGGAATTTGTTGTTAAAAGAAAATCACCAGATTGACATTAGTCATGGTTTATGGTGTAGTACTAGGTGTTTATGGTGTAGTACTAAGGGTTTATGGACATTACTGATGATTTCAAGCAACGACAGAGCCAATATTTTTTCATAAGTATGGTCAAGTTATAGTTTCAAAATTTTGACATCGGTCGAAATATCATTTTTAAATTTTTTTTTTTTATATAAGATGCATGAAATTTTGTAGGTTCTGCCCCTGATTTCAGGGTTTTTTAGCGATCAATTTTTAAAGTTTATCTGTCTATAACTATGTAACATGCACAACATTTTATATATATATATATATATATATATATATATATATATATATATATATATATATATATATATATATATATATATATGCACAGAGCCAGTAATGTACTGGCTCTTATCAGTTGTATATGTGAGAGATTCGGATGAACAAATGGTTGGAGGAACTCTCTCTCTCTCTCTCTATATATATATATATATATATATATATATATATATATATATATGTTCTCAAATTAATATTAATAGTTCCTACATAGGCGTGGGCATAGGGATAACCTGACATCCAAAACCGAGTCGGACTTGGCCCAGTTAAAATTAAGAATCTTTTAATATAAAATAATATATAAATATATTTAATCGTAATAAAATATTATAGTTATATATAAAAATCAATAAAATTAAAATAAAAAAAAAATATTATCAGACTGAATCGGGCCTACTTGGGCTGAAACGACAACTTATCACGTCGGCCCAGTGCCGTTTCTTCATGCCCAAATCAGCCAGGTACTGGGTACCGGGTCAGTCACCATAGTCAGGGTATGTGAAACGTGTAGATATGTCCCTGGCCGGATGCTCAGGCTTAATCCTACACCACAGTCACCATAGTCAGGGTATGTGAAACGTATAGATATGTATGTGTCAAACTATGTATCATTGTATTCTTGAACTTAGGCAAAATAACCGTTAAAATATGAGTAGTCAAAGAGAAGGTTACCTTCATCAATATGGTGTGCCAGCAACGTTTAAAACACGAGCAGTCAAAGGGAAATATTATCTTCATCAATATGGTGTGCCAGCAACGTTTATGTCGCTCCGCGCACATTATTCCCGTTGTGTGCATGGGTGTCTTCCATTAATCATGTGCCAAAGGTTCAAACAAGGAAAACTCATATACCTTATTTTTTTCAATTTATTTTGCTTCATTAGCATACCAGCAGCCTGATTTGGCTTATGAGAAAGTGCCAACTTGTCCTATACAATAGGGACAATACAGAACCCGTTCGTTTCTTCTTGAGAAATTTCTTAAAAATGCACTTAAAATTTTTTATATTAGGAAACACACACACGTTTGGCTCTTTCATATTGTTAAAAAACATACCCTGAGTTCTGCATCATTTGTTCAATTAAACATAGGTTGTTACAGACTTTAGTTAGGTTAACGAGCTCAAATGTCTAAAATAATTTCAATAAAAATGAGTTTTATATTCATTACTTTGCATTGGCCGGCCCCTTTACTCATACCTAATAATATTCTTACATGTTGAGCTATACGCTAGCTAGTTCTTGTTCATTAATATCTGCAATATTAGTGAATTCTTGTTAACTAATGCTACAGAGTTGTCAAGAGAAACCTCAATGTATTTTCGACGATTGTTTTGGATAATGAAAACATTGTTTCGGGTGAGTGGAGAGACGAGTGGAGAGACCCATTGCTAGACAGAAGGCTGAAACCTCTACCCAACCCCTCATCCTCGTAGGATACACGGTATGCTTTCGGTGCCCTTAGCTGCAACTCTCGCTATGCTTCAATTTTGCACGTTGGTGACCTTCATTTTGCAATATAGAGAGTTGATGCCGTTTAGATTTGAAACAAAGACTGGCCACCTATTAATCCCTCTCTTGTGCTAACTCCATTGAGGAATAGTAAAAAACATTGTTTATATCAACTATTAAACAAAGTCCAGACATTGTTTAATAGTTGTTATTTCTAAAGTAAACTCATGTTTTTTTCTCCAAATTAACAAAAGAGAACCTAGGATATGTAATTGGGAGTATTTTTAATTACAACAAATTTTAGGCATGTTTTGGAATACTTTCTTTCTTCTTTCTTTATTTGAAAATTGAAAACAATTTCAAATTGCCTAGTTGGCAGTATAAATGAAGTAGCAGTATTGATGCGCCTTAATTGGATATTGACCTCACGGGCCATATATATATATATATATTCCAAGCAAATCACCATAACATGATAATCTCAAATTTTTTGAAATTTGAGTTAGTGTACTGTGTTTTGTTGTTTAGCCTGCTGAGGAGCCAATCCGCAGATCCATGGACCCGGGCAAGATCTATATGACGGTTGACCCGGCCCAAATCCAAGTACGGGAACACCTCATTTGAAGCAGATGGTTCAGATCCAACAACCTGGACAGGGACCCAGCTCAACCATGGAGACATAAGAGCACGTCCGACACATATATGGTCAGGGAATGGCATGGTGGATCTGAACAAAACAAATAGGACCCATCTGTCATCATGCATCCCATGATGCCATTTTCAAATCGATTGATGCTCGAGAGCTGTGTGGGCGTCAGTCTCCAATTCAAAATGATTTAGATGCTTGGGATCGCATATGGGCAGGTATTTATGAATGCAAAGATAATGAAGAGAGAGAGTGAATGTATTTCAGTTTGATTTTCGTAGCGCTACTTCTTTAAACTGCAAAAATGGATGCACCAGAAATTTTTCACCAGGCTGATCAAATTAAAGTTTCTAAATTTTGATTGGAACATAAATATCATTTTTCAAAATTTTTATATAAAAGAAATGAAAATGTTTAAGATTTACATGTAATTTTTTTTTTTTTAAAATTTGTTTTTGAGGTGTGGCCACGACCTTGGCTCCGTCCCTGTGCACAACACTCTAGTTGATGTATGACTGCTCCCCACTTAAGTTTTGATAGTGCCCTAGATTCTTGGGGCATGACAAAGGGAAAAGAGCTTACTCTTGTTCATGGAATCTCTTTGGTGTCATACTTTTCTTTTTTCATGTTTTTGATTTTGATCTTGAATCCAGAATCATCATGGATCAGAATCCAAATAATCAAATATGTTGGCAAGCAAGTATATGATCTGGGTTCAGCATAGAGTTTGCACTTGACTTTGTTGCATCCGAACCTGAAATCGGTGGTAAGTCCATATAAGGCGTGTTGGATAGCATTGGATCTCAGATCTGAGACTAATCTCAAATCCCTCTCACGTAGGACCTATACAATAAACAAACACTGGATTTCACCATTGTATAAAAATAAGGATTTGAGATCGATCAGAGATCGGAGGCAACAAACGCCTCTACTATGACGCATAAGATGCCATCGAATCCGGGTCAGAAGTCTCTATCCAAATTTGGTTCTGCCAGGTCCAATTAAGTTGAATTTGGTGCCAATGTTCATCAGAGGTTCAGAGGGAGGGACAGGACCATTTCACACAAGACATCATGAATTCCGTGATCCAAAGTCCTGACTCCAAATGGACCGTAAACCCATTCACCTCCCGCAGAAGAGAGAGGAAAAGACAGATCACAAGAATAGCAGTAGAATCCATAGCCCATTTATGATGCAAGAACAGAAAAGACAGAACAGAAAATGGAATTAATGGTGATTCTCTGCGATGATGGCGGAGATTCATACGAGAGAGAGAGAGAGAAGCCAATTTATGGCGACATGCCTTGGAGCAATTTAATGAGGAAAGGCCACTGCTCTCATGTCAAGAATACGAAGGGTGCACTGAGCCTCATAAATGAGGCCGTGCCAGGCCAACCAGACTTCTCTGCTACTCAATTCGACCACTGTTGCCTCTTTTAAGAAACTACCAACGGTCCACGACCCACTCGAACTCCCTTTCTCCCCTTTCAGATTTAAAATTTGAAGCACAGCTTCTGTCGTCTTGGTCTTCGTCGGCTCTATTCCAGAAACGAAACATGCTTGCTAAGTGAAGTAATTGGTAACCAAGTCGTAGTTGCAGTGGCAGAGTTCGGATTTTTTTTAGCTGAGGGGCACAAGCACATTGAGCCGCCAACTTCCGGCATCACATGTGAACTTATGGAGTTTTTGAAGGTCTGGTGCGAGTACTTCGCTCACACCAGCCACATTGTAGCTCTTTGTGTAGTTGGTAACTAGATGTTATACATTGGAGGCTGTAACTATAGCTAGACAATATCAAACGTTTCACTTAATTAGTTGCAGGCAGTGTACTTTTGTGGGTAGATCAAAATTCTGCTCGTGGTTCTTATGTTCCAAAGTTTATGCATATCTTTTATCAGTTTTATTTGAAAAACTTCTTGCAACTTAAGCATTCTGTTTGAAAATTGTTCACTAGTTAAGATAAAACGTGTTTTTGAAGTTTTTGCCAAAGCTTTCATTTGTCGAAGTTTTTAAACCCTAGCTCTTTAACTTGTACAACAGTGACAAAACCCCACTTTTTAGTCCCAGAGGATCCAGAAACATAGAAAACAAAACATGCACACAAAAAAATTGCGTTCCAATCCCCAAGACAATCCCAAAAATTCGAAAAAAAAGCGTCGTTTACGAAATTGCACGATAATCCAAGAAAAACAAGACAATTAAAATACTTTGAAAAATGAGGCTGCGAAATAACACCAGCAGACCATGATTTAAAAAAAGAAAATGCAATGAAAGAAAGAAATGGAAGAGGCCAGCGAACATGAGTGCAATTAAACTAATGAGTTATTAAAGTAATTAATTGCATGTTTGGTGGAGCCCGCCACCTTTTCAACACCGGGCATCAAGCAGCCTGTTCCCTTCATAACAACTCATTTCTTCTGTACCGTCTCCTTCTTTATAACACCCCCTGTGCCCACCCTCCCAGAACCGCCATTAATGCCCTCCCAGAAGCAGAGCCCTGTCTCAGACAAGCCAGAAGAATACAGCCTCTCTCTTTCTCTCTCTGAGATTCAAAAAAATCACTTTCTTTCTCATTGCAAAGATGATGTCTCTCAAGTCGCTGTTCACCCCCAAGGAGATATGGGCATGCGGCCACCCCAAAACTGAGTCCTTCAGGGCGGCTCCAGATGCTTACAGGAGCCTCAACACCATGTACGTCTACTCGGAGGCGCATGATGCCGTCTCTGAGCCCGGAAACTGGTTCGAGTCGGACTCGTCGGCGGCATCGACGTCGGAGGTTTCCTCTTCGGGGGATTCCGGTGAGGCAGCACCGGAGCTTCTGGTGGAGGGCATGAGAGGCCTGCGGTCAGACAGGTTCTTCTTCGAGCCCGACCGCACCAAATCCATAGTGGAGGAAGGCAAGGACAAGCGCAGCTGTTTCGTGCCGTTTTTGAAGGTCGAGGGCGGCTTAGAGAGAGAGAAAAGTGCTGGATTTTTGTTGGTTAAGGAGGGGAAGAAGGTGAGGAGTGGTTTACAGGGCGAGAAAGAGAATGAGTTTTTCTTGTTCAATGAAGACAAGAAGGTGGTCAGTACTGGCTTAGAAAGACAAACCGGCAACGGCTTTCTCTTGCTCAAGGAGGATAAGAAGGTGGGCAGTGATTTACAGAGAGAAACCAGTCATGGGACGTTTCGCTCAGGAAGGGAGAATGTGAGGTTGGTTGGTGGTTTCAAGGAGGAAGCCAGTGGTGGATTACTGACTCTCGGGGCGCAGCTGAAGACAGAGAACGGATTCGAAATGAAAGAGGATGATATCACTGGTGATTTTGTATTATCACAGAGAGAAAGGAGCAGGCTGTTGGGTAGCGCGGATTGTGAGAGGAAGAAGAGCGACGGATTTTTTGTTTATGATGAGGATCTGATGGATGTCGAGAGGGAGAAGAAGGATTGGCTCTTGGGTCTTGATCAGGGAGAAGGTGCTGAGGTCCTGCCGTTTGACGAGAGCATGATGATGGTGATGGACTCGGAGGACCCTTACAAGGATTTCAGGGTTTCCATGGAGGAGATGGTGGAGGCCTACGGATTGAGCGAGTGGGAGTGCTTGGAAGAAATGCTGGTGTGGTACTTGAGGGCGAACGGGAGGAGTGCTCACAGGTACATCATGGGAGCCTTCGTCGATCTGCTTGTATCGATCGTTTCTCCTTCTCATGGAAATGGCGCTGAAATCCCGCGAAGATTTCGATGAGCAGAAGATGAAATGCAACTAAAGCGATGAGTTTCTTCTGTAAAGAACTGCTGAGTTGTGGCTTTGAGTGCGATTCTTGTATGTATATTACTAGTTTTAGATTATCAAAAAACCATTACTTCTCTTGCTCTCTCTCTCTCACGACAAGTAAGATGAAGAAGTGATGATTTTCATTGTTGTTAGTGCGATTTTCCACATTTCAAGCAACGATGCTTTCTCCAAGTTTTGCCTGAAACTGGAGATGTAGTTCTCTTGTGTTCGCCTTCGTTTCGTTTTCATTGTCATCGTGACTATAACGACGTACAGAACCGCAGAGACGAGCACACACAGACGGAGACATGCGCGCGTGCGCGCAAGCGCAGACGCACGCACACATTAACAGCGAGACTGACATGGAGGCGTGCGCGTGCATGCACAAACGGACAGAAAGCTCGTGTGCTTTTCTCCTGTCCCGGCCATAATTTCTTTCTTGCTCAGTCTCTCATTTGAGTGCTCGAGAGATGATATTTTTAGTTAAGAAAACAGTAAGGTGTAATCTTGAGGCAGTTTTGTTCATTTGAGTGCTCGAGAGATGATATTTTTAGTTAAGAAAACAGTAAGGTGTAATCTTGAGGCAGTTTTGTTCATTTGAGTGCTCGAGAGATGATATTTTTAGTTAAGAAAACAGTAAAGATAAAAAAGTGAAGGATATTTTTGTTATAGTTTATGATCGAGCCATCTCTCACTCACAAGAAAGAGAATGTGTGTGTGAAGTTTTCATGCCAACTAAATGTATTTATATCTAGACGGACAAATTCAATAATCCACACATGAATAGGGTTGGAGGTGAGGGGGCACACATTTAAAAAAAAAATTATATATAAATTTTAAAAAAAATTAATTGTTTCATATAAAAATTGATATTTCGACTCATTTTAAAATTTAAAAACTTTAATTTGGCTCTTCTCATGAAAAACTTCTGGCTCTGCCTTTGTCCCTGCACACAAGCATAACGAATAATGCCATCACAAAGCCACTCAGCTCAACTTGTGCTTAGAAGATCAAAAAAGAAATATACCACACCTCCTGGCCGACCGGCTTACATTAATCGCCTTTTAAAGAGAGAGAAAGAGGGATTCAACTTGCATTTTATTGTATAAACTGTGGCTGTTTATGCACATGCACATCTATCTGTTCCATCCATATATAATTTCCTGCTTCTTTATTTTGGTTAAGAGATCATGAATCTCACCTAATTCGTTTAAATCTTCATTTGTGTACATGGTATGGTAGATGAGGACAAAGAAAGCTTTCTAAATAACAAAATTGTCGCTCCATAGGCAAGCAGAGTAGGCCTTGATGATTAATGCCAACTGCCTTCTTTCTTTTAAGGCTATTGTTATTGTTTTAAATATCTTTAAGAAGGCATAGCTTTTTCAACCTTGAGCAATTCCTCCTTCCTCACCAAAGATGACAAGCACTTTTGTAATCTTTGTTAAGACTGAAAGACAGATTAAGTTAATTTCCACAAAGAAAACATGGGTGCACACATCTATTCCCAATTACTCAAACATAATTTGTTTCAAGTTACCTATGTTAATTTGGCACATTATCACCTAGCTTAATATGGGCTGATGTGGCAATTGCCCACATCAGTCCCATGTTAACATGCCTCATGTCTTGTTACTTATTTATATATTGACTCTCCCTTAAAACTTTCAATATAAAGTGTGCTTTTGATTATTTTCCTTGAGGGGTGTAGCATAGCTGGTCGTCTTGAAGGTCACGCTGATGATGATACATTTTTAGTTTGATTATCATTGGTGCTACTTCTTTAAACTACAAATAGTGGCATACATGACACTTGAATTAAATGATGTACCGTAGGACTGCCTAGGTCCTTAAGCCGGCCTCAAACCATAGAGGTGGGAGGAAAGGTGGTGGCTCTACCTTATAAGCCGCTAGTGCCCCTGATTCTTTGAAACCAAGTTCAACTAGATGAATTATACTCTTTCAAATTAGAGCTGGGCTTCAAATTTGGTGCTAACCTGGATCCAAATTTGCTTGTAACACTGAATTCCATTAAAGTTGAATTACACTCCGATTAAGGGAGTAAACCTTAGACAACCCCCAACTACCAACCTTTGTGAGGTGAATACCATGACCGATTAAGGGAGTAAACCTTAGACAACCCCAACTACCAACCTTTGTGAGGTGAATGCCATGGCCAAGCTCATACTCCATGATAACAGTAATGAGACTTGAGATAAAGCCTTCAATTTGGCACCATTCACAGTTACAGCTTCTAATCACATGTTCACTCATTTGAACGTCATTAAGGGCTCGTTTGGTAAATGTAACCCTTTGTAACTGACCCATGCATATGCCCAAAAATTGGGACTGATTCATAAAATACTGTTTAGGATGTTTCATGAATTTACCTCAATCTTTAGACTATATCATAAAACAATTATATACTGTTCTATTTGCCAAACGAATCCTACGAGTATGTACCAGCTAAGGGCGAGGGGTTTGAGACCATTGAGAAAATATAGATTGGAGTCCATCTAACAAATTAATTTCACAGGTTGGGAATCATTGGCATTGTGTTATTGTCACTAAATTCAATTCACTAGCTTCAATCCAATCGCTTATGACGTTCACTTTTGGCAGGTGCGCATATCATTAGCAAAGAGTATCAACCCCATGCAACTTACATCGAGCCATTGTCACTACATCCAATTTGTGATGCTTTTAGAGTGTCATTGATTCCATCCATTCATTCTTGTAGCGCTTGTTAGAAGATAAACACGAGCAGCCTATGCAATCACCCATGTAAGCAAGCACTGTGCGCTGATCAATTTTTATTTTAATGCTTAGTTGGGGGAAACCATATTCGGTGTAGAACCCCAAAAAATGTACATACATATTTTCAAGGTTCTGACGTGTTTTAAGGTCTAAATGGATATATGGTATACCCTTCAACTTTGAGTGTCGTGTTTGCATTCACAATAATTTTCTTTGAGGTAATTCTTCAATATGCTGAATAGAATATTATTTAGGTTACTTATGGCTAATGATATTTGGCTCGGACGTCTGTTAGCGTTTGGTTCTTATATAAAACGCTTTACCTGCCACGTATGGAACAGTCCCACTTTCACTGGGTCAAGTTGTCAACAGAGGTCCTTCCACGTCCGATCAACTTGTATGTGGATCAATTGTCCGTGTCGTCCAGATGAAACTTTTCCTGCAAAAAAAAGGACAAATAATTTAATTAGTCTTAAAAACTCACAAGTTGATGGGCTTTTCCATTACTTTTTATGGAAAAAATTAAATTATTAGCTTTCATGGCGGGCTGTCGCTTGGTTTAGCAATTACCAACAAGTACGGAGATTCTGTTTGCTTGTCGATCGAATCAAACGGTTGATTATGGCTAAAGAACGACTATTCATTTCGCCGCTTTCCTGGTCATTAATGCTGGGAATTTACGTTCGGCCTTTAATTATTTACATTCTCAGCACTTAAAAGCATCTGTTCTTTCTCTCTCTAACATATTCTTTCTCGCTCTAACTAACCAAGTGATGGGTAATTTCACCGGTCAAGTTGGGTGGCGCCACTTCTTTGGTTTGATTTTTGGAGGGTGCTATCTTAATAGCATTGAAGAATAATGTTAATTTTGATATTAACAGTGTCATTATGAGGCTAAATAGATCAGTTTATATTCCCCCTCTTCTCCCCTCTCTCCTCTCTCTCTCTCACTATATATATATATATATATATAAGATTTGGTAATTCAGTTTTTTTTTTTGCCAAAAAATTCTTGTTCTTCCACGAAACTGAATATTCACAAAGGTGTTGATCAAATTTTATAAGAGTTTCAAAAACGAAATGGTCATGCTGTAAAATTTGATTAATATATAACTTTTTATGTTTTTTCGAACCTATAATAATGGATAATCCTACAATATTTGTGTGCTTGAAATTAGTGAAAAATAGTGCAAGAAACAAATGAATAAATAATAAATAAGTAGATATTAGAAAAAAATACATCTGAATTGCACTTTTACTGTTGTAGCCGCACATAACAGTGGACAGTCAACATTGTTGTTAATTACAAGGAGGGAGAGATAGGGGAAACACTTTCAACTGTAAAAGATATTACTGTTATTGGATTGACCAACGGCTTCCTCTTGATGTCACCACACGCCACGCCCACATAAGAAAATGGGGCGTTATGTGCAGTACCTACACTGGTCCCTTCAATCAAACAATGAACCAAACACGAGATAAATGGTTTTCCATGGACTGCCAGTAGATGGACAAGTGCCGCCTTTGTAGATCGTTCCACCGCTTCGGTTTAAGAATGTTTTACTTAACGGTTCCGATAAATACCCATGAGAAACATATAATTGACAAAAATATTAGACCATATCTTTCAAAAATCAGATAAATGATTCCCCTTTGAGGCCGGTTGTGGGCGAGGAGGGATTTGAACCCTTGACACCGTGGTTTGTAGCCGCGTGCTCTTTGAGGCCGGTTGTGGGCGAGGAGGGATTTGAACCCTTGACACCGTGGTTTGTAGCCGCGTGCTCTAATCCTCTGAGCTACAGGCTCCTCACAATGTGGCGCCATGAATGTTGATTAAGGGATAGTAACATTCATGTATGTTACAAAGCTAAGTTTTGCAAGATATATATAATTTGATTTAGGAGAAACCAACTTTGGTATCTTTATGCCTCCAAGGTTCTGTCTTGCTTCATGAACATGAACGAAATAAACTTACTATACACTTTTCAACTTAAGTGTTACATTTGCTACTTTTAACATGTGAAGGGCACCATGTCTTTCGATCATTGAATCTCTAAAATGTGACCGCCCTGTTGTGCTATACCACTAAACACAATTATGTACATGTTTATCTTTTCCAATTTACCCATCAAAAGAATGTCCCACACACCATGTGTTTTATTTTCCTTTTAAGAAAGATATTTACGCGTGATTTAATTAACTTATAATTGGGCTCCACGATTTAGCATCCATGAGATTGTTAGCTGTTTGGAGACTGTTGAATCTGAAAGAAAATTGCAGCCATGTGCAGAGATGACAAAATTGATGAGCATCGCACTTTTGGCGTACATAAGAGAGTGGCCGAAACAGAAGATCTGGAATCAATCACATCATACCTTTTTTAATTACTCTCGCACCGATGGATATAAACTGGTTAGCTGCCAATCAATATCGATATGACAGCTTACAGGCACACAATATATATAAATTTTTCCAATGTCTAGACGAAATTAATGTGTCTCTTGAATAATTGCACTGCGACACTTTTAGGTGGCCGGAAGAGCACTTTTTCTAAAGCTGCAGATTAGGTCATCCTCGCGGTACATTGTCTTAGCTTCAAACGTTCAACAAGCAACGTGTTCTTGGTAGTGCAGATCAGGTCATGGAACAGTGAGTTGCAAAGAACAGAGCGTTCAAATGCCCTCTTGTGGGCATATACTGTTAACCATTTGAATCTGCAATCAAATCCGTAAACTAAGGGGTTCGGTCTTTTGAGTTCTTATTCTATCTTGACTGTGTATATATGGGCATAGCATAGTTGGTCGGCTTGATCAAGGTCGTCATGTAGACAACCCTTCTTCACACCAATATAGAAGTCGCAAGGGTTTTACATGCGGCAACGTCGTCAAGAGATCAATTTCATGTGACAAAGATATTTTGTCATGGTCTGACTCATTCACATGAAGGCATGATAACTAAGACGTATTGCTTATAGAGCTACAGTTTTCTTTATTTTTTAATTGAGTAGGTGGGGCTAGGCAGATCCCCAACTGCTTCTACGTACATGCTATTCACTGTGGAATATATCACATTCATTAATGTTCAATAGTGCGAATTCACGAGAGAGAACTGCATATTATCATTTCATCATTGGGTGGCAGAGATAGAAATCTAAAGAGAGAAACCATAATTAAGATTATGAAACTCATGGGAACCTGCGGACTGTAAATTTTAGATTGGTGCATCAAAAGTAAATTTGTAGATATAACATCTTCTCAAACACGACGTACATTGGCTATGATCCTATAAAACTTCTTGATGAACTGATTAGTGACCTTTCCAACCCGTTTGGCAATAGTAATAAGTTGTTATTGTTTTATGAATCTACTCCAAAGGTTAATGTAAATTCATAAGACACCAAGTTACGATAATCCATAAATCTATCTTAAACTTTAAGATAGGTTAATGAGACAGGAACAACTTATTACTGTTGCCAAACATGCTCACCATGCACACCATGTGGTCGTAGGATGATAGCCAGCAATGCTTTAAAAACCACATGAACTAGAAACAATGTAGTTTATGAAGGGTTTAAGCACTCCATTGCTGTCACGCGACCTTTCATGAGATAAGTTTTGGTTTTATTCTTCTTCATGTAAATTTATATCAATCCTCTGCTCGTAGTTGGTTATTGAAACACAACAAAATAAATTTAGATTATCAAAATAGTTTTTTTAGCAGTAGAAACACTTTGTTAGTGTCATGAATTTTATAAATATTGAGACAGATTTATGAAACAATATTTAGTTTTTTTGGCAGTAGAAACACTTTGTGAGTGTCTCATGAATGCTATAAAGATTGAAACAGATTTATAAAACAATATAACTATTGTTTGATCAATTTACTTCAACTTTTAAGCAGATTTGTGCGATATTCATAAAGTGTCACTTACACAAACCATTGTTGTCCGATTCTCCAGTCCAGCTAAATCGATTGAGAATCGGTTATCAAATAATGATAGAAACCAGTTCTTGAAAAATATAACTGAAAAAATATTAATGAAAAGTGCATAAAATGTGAGGAAAAATATATATTTAAAACAGATCGCACAGTACGGCACTTTCGAATGGGATATAGAACTGAATAGGCTTTGCCACGGATTTGATTCCAATTGGCCGATTGATCAGGGCGATGCTATTGATAATACCGGTGCAAAGCTTAGCCTTGTCGAGCTTAGATTTCTTGGAAGCCTGATGACAAAAAATGTAGGGGTGATAGAAAAACAAAATTATTTATAAAAACTTTACAGAAAAAAGGGCATTAAATTTTTGGCATGGTATAATAAAATCATGTTCAATTTAAAATTTCTTTCGGTGGTTCATGGAAACAATTGAAATTTAAGCCAATTAATGGTTAGCCTATAGAAAAACATAACCCGATTATAAGTTTTTTCAGAAGGAAGTCAACTCCTTGAGACTTGCATGCGTGAAACTCTGCGCCGGAAGAAGAAGAAGAAGAAAAACTCTGCGCCGGAGGAAGAAGAAGAAGGTTCTGTCTTCTCCCGCCGTCCTCTCGAAGCGGCATCGAGCCCGCTGCTGTTTCTGCTGCTTCATTAATGTGGGTCTCAACGAGATTCACCGTGAAAGGGGAAGGTGGAAAAAAGAAAACACTCCTCGATCCTAATCTCATTGCTAATGATTAGTTCTTAAAAGCCGCATTGCCAAAAAATGGGTCAAAGTGGATCTAAGATTGTTTTCGTTGGGAGAGCCAAGTTATAATTTTCAAAACTTTTGCAACAGCTCAACTTATATGTTTTAATTTGTCTTATAAATTATAAGAGAATTTTTTTTTTTTCAAAATTACAAGGGACAGCATGACCCCTAAGGATGTTCAATGAGTCGGCTAGACTTGAAACTCGCTTAGTTAAACTCCACTTGAGCTCGAGCTTGACTTGTTTAGTAAACGAGTCGAGTTTGGTTTAAAAAATACACACCCGGATAAGTAAATGAGTTGAAGTGAGCCAGCGTGGATTGTGTATAAACTCAAACAAAGCTAGTAAGAGAACAAGTACACAATGATTCATGTTATTACTGCTCTTGTTACCAACCTCGAGGTTTGAGGTTCAAATCCTATCGTTCCTCCTTCTTAAAAAATTGTTTTTCGTTTTTAATAATGTCTATGCTAAGCTCCAACTAAATCACAGCTTGAGCGTAGCCGAGCCAACTGATTTGAGCTTTCTTAAGTTTGAGTTGACGTGAGCTTGAGTTAATCTACTCAATCTGGAGCTGAGTTCGAGCCTAGGTTTAATTCGAACTCGGCTTGTGTATGTCCCTAATAATATCTCCTGCCAAAGAATCTCTTTCTCTCTCTCTCCCTCTCTCTCTCTCTCTCTCTCTCTCTCTCTCTCTATATATATATATATATATATATATATATATATATATATATATATATATATATATATATATATATATATATATATATATATATAAAAGTTGTGAAAGCTAGGCTTCTGAAATTAATGTTGGTGGGTAGCCACATGTCTACGATTTTCAGGCCTATCCGGATGAGGTGGCTGATTAGGTTTCTTGTCTCCCACTCGTTCTTGAGTCGCCAGCATTGCATCGTGCTCTGGGTTGTAGAAAATTCGCATGTTAATCATTTGCATTAATTTATATAATTGATGGAAACTATGGTCTTTCCCTTCGTTATTGATGCCGTTGTGGTGCAGCCAAGTTGGCCGGGAAGCGCCAGATTTTTATTAGTGCACCTTTTCTTACCAGATTTTACTTTATGGTGCTGTAGTTGAACTGTTGGTAAATGGTTTTTAGAATTAAATAATTGTGAATATATTGAGCCTTTATGTTTCTCCAAGCAGCAATTGTAGAGGTAGAGCCAGAAATTTTTATTTAATAGACATTAAACTTTTCTTAATAAATATTGAATTGGCCTTAGGGCAGTGACTCCGGTCTCGTGAGGTTGCCTCATATAAGAGAACCCAATTATGTCAAAATCCAACAAGAAAAATTCAAATTTTAGATTGGCGCTCATGTAAAATTAAGATTCATGTTGCCATAAATTTCAGTACTTAATTTCTGTGTCAAGGAAACTTTGGGTAGGTGATAAAAATCAGACCCGTCAAAAATAATTATCAAAATGTTTTTTTTTTTTGTAATCTAACTTTATTGTTTGATCATAAGAGTGATTTGATGAAAGCTAGTCTTTTTTTTTAATAATGTTTTTTTATTAACAAAAAAATGAATGGATCTTGCAACATCAAACTTTAGAAAAAACAAGATTTTTACAGAAATAATTTGAATTAAAACGTGCTTGATATTAAATTGGAGTTTATGAACACAATAGGATGTTCACAATTTGTTTAAAATATTTTTCAAACAAATTTAAGTGTTCTGGTTTTTGTCTCTTATTAAGGTGGTATCGTATCTACTAATTGCTTATATAAAACAATTGGTAAATCCCATTGATTGTTTAAAGACCTTTTTGCACAATCCAATCATACAAAAACGTGATCCTACAAATATTTTAATGAGAAATATATATTACGTTAATCATTTTTTTGAGTCAAATAATATTTTTATGGTAATACAAAAAATCAACATCTCTTATAACACTAAAATTTTACTAGTAGAAAAATTAATATTTTTCATATAAACAGCTAGAATTAAGTTTTGATTTATGTTGAACTAGCTAGTCATACTTATAAGCATTATGTATTATTCATATTTTATATAACATATAGTTTTAAGAATAGTTTAAGAGGTTTAATTTTATCACTTACGTAAATAATATGGGACATACCAAGTTTCCTATATAAAAAAAAATGTCTCATTTTTTTCTCTTAATTATCGATCTGAAAAATGAAAGTATTTCTTGTCCCTCTAGCATGGTCTAACACACACACACACACACACACACACACATATATATATATATATATATATAGCACAAAGTAGCTAGTTTTTCAATGCATGTTGCATTAATAGCCTATTTATAAACCCAAGATTCTGAATTTAATGTTCATGGTAGCCACAAGTCTACGATTGTCTACCTACCCGTGAGGTGCTTTTTCTTGGGTTTCTTGTCCTCCTATCGATCTCGAGTTGGGTTGTGGAAAAAATCATTTGTGAATCGTTTTTTTTTTTTTTTTATTTTGGGATAAGCTCGCCCTTGCGGCTTTTACCTTTCATCATTGATTATGTTGTAGCTTAGGGAGGGAACAAAAATTTTTCACAAGAAAAAGTCAAATTATTGTTTCAAAATTTTAAAGAGGGCCAAAATATCATTTTTTAAATTTTATATAGAATACATGATTTTTTTTTTAAATTTAAATGTAAATTAATTTTTTTTTAAGGAGGCCAAGGCCCCTATGGACCTCCCTTGGCTCCGCCCCTGCTGTGGACTAACGAAGTTAGGGGAACATTTCCTGTAGTTGAACGGTTGGTAAAAGGTTTCCACAAATTAAATAATTGTGTAGATACTGAGCCTTTTAAGTTTGTATATGCATGCATGTGACGGCAGAATCATGAGGAATTCAAAGGAAGGAAGTATCCAATGTTTCATTATTTTTATATTAACATCCTCCAATATCTACCCTGTGAGCACCCTTTCGGCAGAGTGAGTGCCAAAAAGTTTTGACCTGGAGGCACTAACCAGTCTTTGGTTTAATATGGTGAGTGCTTGCAGTGCATTGACCTAGGTCAACCGTGAATGCCAAATGTAGCTGGATTCAGGTCCAGCTTAGCCCGCAACAACCTTGCCAAATGTAGCTGGATTCAGGTCCAGCTTAACCCGCAACAACCTTGCGGCGGAAAGACCCCTAACCTTTCATTTCAACAGCAAATATAGACAACAAAAATTGGTAATCACGGAGCGAGAATGACACACGCAGTAGCACCAAGTGGTGTATTAACCTTTTTTATTTTTTTAATTAATTTGGATTTGGAGGAATAGGAGCTGTGAAACTCGTCTGTTTTCCTTACTGTAAAAGTCAAGTGGTGTATTGATCTTCTGTCTAGATGACAAATTGAATTTTTAACTTTTTCCATTTCTTTCGAGACTTAAAAAGAATTTGCAGTATTTTTATGTATAGCTTTGGCCGTCAAAGTTTGCAGTACTTTTCTTTACACACCCATTTTTTTTTATAAAATTTAAAGAAATTAAAGAAAAGAAGAAAAAGGATGGCCGATGGGTTTAACGAAGGTTTTTGGGACATTTACAGGGTTTTAAACAAACATATGCAGATTTAAGAGAGAGACTGAGAGGAAGGGGAAAAGTTTCTGCTAAAGAGGTCCACCGCTGCCGGCAGCCTGCTGCTACCTGCCCATGCGGCCACCACCACTACCTGCCCTCAAATTTCTCTCTCTCTCTCTCTCTCTCGGCCATGGCAGCACTGGCCATGGCCAACACTATACTTCTCTCTCTCATTCTCTGTGTGGGCATTGTCGATTGAGGTATCTCTGCCACCCCTCTCTTTCACTCTGTCTCTAATGGTCAGCAACTGCCACACGGCCTTCGATATGTTATACTTTATTAGTTGCAGGTTCAGTTGGGTTAGATTAATTTGGACTATTAATTTCATCACTAACTAAAAAGTTACACATAATCCAATGTTTTCAGCAGTAAATCTTGAGCATTTAATGTCATTTAGCCTTTCTTTGACACTATCTAGGTTCGCTTTCAGAAAAATGAAACAAAATAATCAAGAAAGCAAAATTCCTGCAATTAAATGAAGAAGAAAAAAAGGAAGCAGCTACGGCTCCAAGTAACCCACTTACTGATATTGTAAAAAACTGATCAATATTGTTCTCAATGGTTATTAGTTGTTGACTCAATGATGTTAAACTTCAATCAGCATTTGGTGATGTTAACTCAGATTTAAACACACATTCTATGATATGGTTTGATCTTCCTGTTTATCAATTCTTTCGTCTGGATATATGCTCTTCCTTGTTATTTTAGTTGTTTTTTTTTTTTTTTAAATTTCTTGTTATTTTTACACTCATTATATTAAATTACAAATTTGACCGAAAAAACTTACGCTTCAACCGATTCTCGCGTCTCCACGCCTCGCTTTTTTTTTTTTTTTTTTTTTTTTTTTTTTTTTTTTTTTTTTTTTTTTTTTTTTTTTTTTCTGCCTTTTACAACATTTGTGTTAAGTAGGGCTGCCTTATTCTAACTTCTAATTATTATCCTCTTCCCTTCCAAAAGCAACAATAAGCAGACATTTTCAGGTGGCAGCCGGAAACAGTCATCTTGCAATCGTTATTGCATGCGCGCTGCTTGGCGTTCAGTTTCATGAACAAAAAACAAAAGAAAAGCTGCCCATCTTTTCCACAAACGTAAGGTGGAATTTCTGAGCATTCCACTCAATGGGAAAGACTTATTTCAAAAGCAGAGTCGCTTTTAAGTTGGCCAACATACTCATGATCTGATCCTAAGCAATTCCTCGGTGCCAACTTGGAGAACATGATATTTTTGAAAATCTCTATTATATATGAAAACAGTATACTCGCGTTTGATTTTAGAGCAATAAAAAATTTGACTATCCAGTATAAGTTTCTCATAGCAATATCAATGGATCAGATTTGAATTGTATAAACTCTTAACCATATTCGCTTGTTTAAATATTGAATTGGGATTCAAACATAACTAAAGAAAAGTTAAATCCAGACCCAAATCCGAAATACAATTTCACAGTGGAATTTGATCCGTATATGATTTTTACATTCACATCCGACAAATCCGAATTTTGAACAAGATCTATACAATTTTCAGAATGAAAGCTCTTTGAATATATGATATTTGTCTAAAACTAAATCCGATTAAATATTTATATATATGACCTAGAATCTGATCGGATGCCATTTCTTATATACGAATCCAATCTTAATCGGTTATTGAATTTTTTTTCTACATCTGATTTATTCAGAACGGTTCTGTCGAATGTCCCTACTTTCGCATTTATAATATACTTACTTGAATATATATTTTTCATATGGTAGACAAAAAGTCTTTGGTAGGAATGATAGAAGTGGTGGTTTTCATTTTTATTTTCATATTTGTTTTCATTTTTCAGTGTTCATAGAAGCCATTAACACTTAAATGTGTGAGAATTGTGGGATTGGCTCCTCCAAAATAAGCGGATAATGTTTCACAATCTGGTGTCAAGGGTGTGGACATGTATAGTAAACCGAAATGTTATCTTTTTTTTTTTTTTTTTGGCTTGTGAGTTACTCGGATGGGATGTAAACGGTTCTCTTTCAGGTTGGATCCAGTTAATGAATTGATCTGTATTGATTATTACATCCAATTTGATTCAAACTCAGGACAACGAGAAGTTGTATATGATCGATCCAGTTCAATGCTATCACAAAAAGGGATGTCAATAAGACCAATTTGGATATGATATCAAACCTTTTATTTTTTAAATGGATTGTAAACAACTTTGATACTCAAGAAATTGGATCATATTTGGATTTAAGAAACAACATCCGAATATATTGATTTTGGTTTTTGAATCTTCAGGTGGATTATGATTAGGACTCAGATTAAATTTAGTTTTAAATAAATGTCCTGTACCTAATGTCCAGGCATTTTGGAAGTTGGGTCTTGACAATTGTAGTTCGGTTTGGATTCAGTTTAAAAGTCAGATCCGGATTCAGATATGAATTCAGATATGGTATAGAATTTTCTTCTTTCACATTCAAATCTGAATTTGAATCTATGATGTGAACATCAAAAAAGTAGATATGGTCAAGAATACATTCAATTCGAATTGATTCATCGATATCCCTGATCAAAGCAGCAAGCCAATTCTCTATTTACGTTTCCTTGGTCTCTTTGTTTCATTTTGTTCTCTTTCTTCTCTTTGTTCTCTTTCCCATTTACTTGTTGCCCTTGCAGCTTAGGTTGCGGGGTCAACTTTTTTTTTTTTTTTAAAGCCAACACCAAAGTAAGTCTGAATTTGATCAACAAAAACCATTTTGAGGTAGTTTTAATCTAGTTGCTTGATGAGGGATATTAACCACAGTTAGTTTTACTTGATCAAGAAGGAAAGGGGCGCACAAGAAGCCAATACCATAAAAGTACATTTCTTTATTGACGCAAAAAAAACATCAATAAAGATAGCAAATACATCAGTAAAGTTTTTACTGATACTTCCGCTTATGCAAAAGATGGCAATTGCCATGATAGGCGAACTTGTTAAGGCTAACCAAAGCTTAAGTTTCCCAACTTTATGAGAGATGACTCGTGATTTTGGTGTTTCAAGTGGAGAAGTATCGATGGATTTGGAAGATGCGTGTGAGAAATGTTCGTGGCATAGAGATAAGGAGGGATTCTGCAACTTCCATAGAAAGAAGATCATGATCCGTTATCTTTGGGAAGAGATAGGATACAGATCCTCATGTATCAATCATCTCCAAGATTTTTGCAATCAATCTTGCTGGAGGATTCTCGTAAATCTCTGGTGAAACTGTTTCCATCTTAATCCCATGTATCCAAAAACTATATAAGGAGCTGAATGCCTGCTGTAAAGAATCATCAAAGAATGAAGTAGAAGAGTGCCTCTTTTTTCTCCCGTGGATGTAGGCAAATAAGCCGAACCACGTAAATCTCTCTGTTATGCTCTGTTTTATCGCTTCTTTGGTTTCCCACTTCTTTAACATGGTATCAGAGCAGGTTTACATGAGCACTTGAAGTTGATTCCTGCAAGAGTGGTGGACGATTGAGCTGCTGCCGGAGGACACAAGAAGGCACCGACGGAGCAACCTGTGGTGCCGTTTTTCCTTGGCGATTCCTGCCGTCAAACATGAGTCTATCTAGTTTGTTTGATTTCCTGTGCAATCTCAGATTCCTTGGAGACCTCTAGAGGAATCTGTGAATTTTTTTGGGAAGCTATCTGATACAGCCGACGGAGAATCTCCACCACCGCCTCCCCAATTTTTTGGGGTTTTTTGGATTTTATCACTAGTCGGTTGTTCCCTTGCTTTTGAAGGTGATCTGTTTCTATCATTCTCTACTGTTCGCTGACAACGCCGTTTCTGTTTCTCGGCAAAGAGCAGAACAAAAGGAGGACATACCTGATCCTGGTGGAAGAAGCTTGCTCGGACGCTGGTGTCGACTCAGACCTCAAAACCAGTCGTCACCGCTGCTTCACTTTCTGATATAAAATTGTTTTTTTTTTTTCAATTTTATTTTACCATGGCTGACACTCTCAGCAATCAAACCAGCTGCAGCAGCTCCAACAATCTGAAAGGAGGAAACGATCAAAGCCATGGGACGCTCAAGATCACCTCTATTCTCCTCAACGACACAAATTATCTCAGTTGAGCTTGCTAAAGCTGCTCGCCTCTTCCTAAGCGGGCCATCTAAAGTGGGATATATCACTGGAAGAATCACACTTCCACCAAAGAACGATTCCAACTATGAAGTCTGGGAATCTGAAAATGACATGGTAATGGCGTGGCTTATGAATTCCATGGAACCTCACATCTCCAGCCTATTTCTGTATAAGGAAACCACAAAGGAAATATGGGATACATTGAAGGAGATGTATAGCGAGCAAAATAATCTTGCTCGAGTGTATCAACTTCAGCTTGATATCGCCAACTCACCAAAGACGGCAAGCAAACCAGTATGTATTTAAACAAACTTCGCAGCTTATATGATGAACTTGCCCAATACAGGCATGCTACTACAGATGCAGACATCTATCAAAAACGTTTTGAGGAAGACAAAATTTTTAAAGTGCTTGCTGGTCTACGACCTGATTATGAGAGTCTTCGTAGCCAGATTCTCATGACCACGCCCTTACCAAATTTTAATCAAGTATGCCAAGCAATTCAAAGAGAGGATACTAGAAGAAAGGTCATGAACCCCACATAAAAAACAGAGTTATATGAAGAGAATTATAAAAAGATGGCGTGTCTTGCTCTGTTTAAATCAAGTACTCGGAAGACTGAGTCACGAAACCAGAATGATGAAAGCAACTTCCAACGAAACCACAGCAGATTCAAGTGCACATATTGTAAGAAAACTGGGCATCATCGAGAAAAAATGTTGGGAGCTTATTGGCAAACCGGTAAGAGAAAAAATGTCACCTTCACAAGCAGATCTTGTCACAAAAGATGATTTAGAGAAATTCTTTCGAAAATTCTCTAAGACAAATCTCGTTTCTTCTGAGCCGGTCGGTAATTCCACTGAAGGTAACAATCTTTCCTTTCTTACTCATTCAAGCAATTCTATTTGGGTCATTGATACTGGTGCAACCGATCATATGACTAGTGATTCATCCAGGTTGACTGCTATAGATAATATAAACAAAAAACATGTTCTCTCAGCCGACGGATCACATATTGTTGTTAATGGAACTGAAAAATTTTCGTTCTTGAAAATAAATCATCTTCAGTTTTTTATGTGCCTAGTCTCTCTACTAGTTTGATGTCAGTAAGCAAACTGACCAAGACTTATAATTGTATGGCCATTTTTTGTCCCAAAAATGTGATATTTCAGGATCTGGTAACGAAGAAGGAGATTGGTAGAGGACGGGAGCAAAATGGGCTATACGTAATGGAAACTCCAGGAGCAAGTTTGTTCGTACATACACATAGTGAAAAGAGGAAGCAAGAATATCAAATGTGGCATGCACGACTTGGTCATATTTCGGATAAGAACTTGAAGATGCATATTCCTAATATTGTCGTAGATGGACACTCTTGTGATGCTTGCGAATTTTCAAAGTCGACTAGGTTGCCTTTTCAACCATCCACTGAACGATCCACAAATTTCTTTGAATTGGTGCACTCTAACGTGTGGGGACCAGCCCTAGTAGAATCCTATACGGGATACATGTACTATGTGTCTTTCATTGAAGATAAATCTCGTATGTCATAGATTTTTTTCCTTTAAAAAAAAAGTGAAGTTGTTAAGATTTTTCAAGATTACTACAATCTGGTATTCACTCAGTATGGAGCAAAAATTAAGAAACTACAGTCTGATAATGGGGGGGAATATGTGAACCAACAATTTGAAGAATTTAAGAAAAAGGGAATACAACCACAACTTACGTGCTCTGGCACTCCCCAACAAAATGGAGTTTCATAAAGGAAAAATAGACAACTTCTTACCATTGCTCGCGCTCTTAGGATCCATATGAACGTCCCTCGGAGTTTTTGGGCCGAAGCTGTAGGTACAACACGTTATATTGCTAATAGAGTGCCAAGTTCTAGTATTGAAAATCAAGTTCCTCTTGGCGACTGATTGATGTAACACCGCAAAGGGAACATGTTGTACCTCTTGGTCAGTTTGCTTACTGACATCAAACTAGTAGAGAGACTAGGCACATAAAGAACTGAAGATGATTTATTTTCAAAGAATGAATTTTCCAGTTCCATTAACAACAATATGTGATCCGTCGGGTGAGAAAACATGTTTTTCGTTCATATTATCTATAGCAGTCAACCTGGATGAATCATTAGTCATATGATCGATTGCACCTGTAACAATGACCCAAATAGAATTGCTTGAATGAGTAAGAAAGGCAAGATTGTTACCTTCAGTGGAATTACCAATCGGCTGAGAAGAAACGAGATTTGTCTTAGAGAATTTTTGAAAGAATTTCTCTAACTCATCTTTTGTGAGAAGATCTGCTTGGGAAGGTGACATTTTTTCTCTTACCGGTTTGCCGACGAGCTCCCAACATTTTTCTCGATGATGCACAGTTTTCTTACAATACGTGCACTTGAGTCTGCTGCGGTTTTGTTGGAAGTTGCTTTCATCATTCTGGTTTCGTGACTCAGTCTTCCGAGTAGTTGATTTAAACCGAGCAAGACACGCCAATTCTC
The DNA here is from genome assembly GCA_011799765.1 of Nymphaea thermarum. Classification (NCBI taxonomy): domain Eukaryota; kingdom Viridiplantae; phylum Streptophyta; class Magnoliopsida; order Nymphaeales; family Nymphaeaceae; genus Nymphaea; species Nymphaea thermarum. The sequence goes on along the minus strand of JAANDH010000259.1, from coordinate 252,582 downwards.
TTCATATAACTCTGCTTTTGATATGGGGTTCATGACCTTTCTTCTAGTATCCTCTCTTTGAATTGCTTGGCATACTTGATTAAAATTTGGTAAGGGCGTGGTCATGAGAATCTGGCTGCAAAGACTCTCATAATCAGGTCGTAGACCAGCAAGCACTTTAAAAATTTTGTCTTCCTCAAAACGTTTTTGATAGATGTCTGCAACTGTAGTAGCATGCCTGTATTGGGCAAGTTCATCATATAAGCTGCGAAGTTTGTTTAAATACAGACTGGTTTGCTTGCCATCTTTGGTGAGGTTGGCGATATCAAGCTGAAGTTGATACACTCGAGCAAGATTATTTAGCTCACTATACATCTTCAATGTATCCCATATTTCCTTTGTGGTTTCCTTATACAGAAATAGGCTGGAGATGTGAGGTTCCATGGAATTCATAAGCCACGCCATTACCATGTCATTTTCAGATTCCCAGACTTCATAGTTGGAATCGTTCTTTGGTGGAGGTATGATTCTTCCAGTGATATATCCCACTTTAGATTGCCCACTTAGGAAGAGGCGAGCAGCTTTAGCCCAATTGCTCTTTCTTTAACAAGAAAAATATGGATGGATTTAGACTATGTGTTTGAGCATCACAATATCAAGCTCTGAAAAAGATGAACTAGATAGGAAGGGTTTTGCTTTAATTCTTTGATAATTAGCTTTTAGAAGATATATTTTAGTTGAAAATCCAATGGAAACAGATAAAAAAAAGTACCTATATATATATATATATATATATATATATATATATATATATATATATATACATATATATATATATATATATATATACCAAAATCATTTTTATGGATTGGGCATGGCCCATTTTTGTTGGTATAGGATAATCATGTAGTTGGAGGATCTAAGCAAACCACATACACCATTACGATTATTAGCAATTAAAATAGGTAGGGTGATAGACTGGGCCAAATGACAGTTTTGATAAAATCCAATTCTTCACATCATCCATTCCATGACCATATTGGGTACTCATAACAGCCATGATTTAATCAGTACTAATTCATGATTTATAAGAACAAATAACTATGCCTTCAGAGTTTGTCCAAAGTGCTGCTACTTTTCAAACAAGCACTTGACAACACTTGTTTCATATCATTTGCAAGAAAGAGAAGGAACAACTTACTAATTCACCAATTGTAGTCACACATACCATAGGAGTTACACTTGCCATGACCACCGCAGTTGCTTGGGCAAGTTCCTATAAATGAAGGTTTGAAATTGGTGGTTGAAGTTGTAAGCAAATATCCAAAGTACTCAATACTAACTCCAGTGTATCCTTGTGTTCTCCAATCACAAGAATTAGCAAGATAGCTTCCTCAAACTCAAAACACCAATTTCACCATAAACATGATTTATTGTTTTGAAGCTTTTATAGGGCTAGAATCCCATCTTTGAGGCATTAGGTCTTCAAAAGTGATTTTCATCAGCAGTACGCAACAAGTTTATCCTTCACCTTGGAAGATGCATGCAACTCTTATTAGAAAAAAAAAAAAAAAGATCACCTCAAGGGAATTATTGTGTACCTTTGCTAATAAGAACAATATTTTTCTTGCATCAAACAAACTACACAAAATTCCATTGTGCACCGAGGATGATAGCATGCTTCTGAAAAGGCACGCAAACAGATTAAGCCACAAAACTTTTTTGCAAGAATTATAGACTAATGTTTATAGGCCGCCTGCATGAGCCGGTGACTTAATATAAAAATAGATAGAGCATGACTGACCATGCTCTTGGAACACTAATAATGAATTGTTCAAGAACAAACTCATAAGTTGTGGCATATCTTTTATTTACAGTTCAATTCTAAAATTACTGGTTGATAGCTAAAATACAGAAAAAGTAATTCATGACAAGTTCGTGTAACGAGATGGATGAGGTGCAAACAAGAGCATTTTAAATTAGGAGTATACAAAATTATCCCTAGATCATTTTCTCCCTCATGTGTTTGATCACTAAGAACCACACCCCTTAATAGGCATCCCCATCAAACTCATCATTGGCACTTACTCAAGATAGTATGAACCATGTGAATTAACAATAACGATAGCGAGTGGGGAATAAAAAAGAAATGGTGTTGGGAAGTGTCTATAGTAAAAAAAAGCATAAAACTAGAAAAAAAAAAAAACATTGACACCATATGCTGTCTTATACACACATGTATGATAAATGTGTTTGTTGGAGCACTTTTTTTTAAAAAAGGAGAAACCATTTTCGAGGGTTGCGTGCAATTTAATATTAATGTGGTAAACGGAGGTCAAAACTCCTTGAGAGTTGGTGATCTTCATGACCTTCAGCATGTCATGTCATGAAACCCTGTGCATGGAGAAGAAGGTTCTGTCCCGTTTGCCTGGATTACAGGTCGTGGATCTTTGAACAAGCTTGGCTTTATACTGAGTTTGAAATACATAAAAAGATCGTTGCATAGAGCCACACAACTTCCGCGTCGCTGAAATCCACCACGAGTCCACGACTATTGAAATATGCATATACATTGGAAGCGGGTTGATTTGATGTTCAAGGTTCTTTGACCTTTTTTATGGAAAGTTTTTCCGAATCCGACGAAAAACTCACGGTAAAATTCTCTGTGTTCGATGTTGCTGGATAAACGGTACAAACCTGGAAAGCTTTTCAGCGTTGCACAGTGTTTTTCCTGTGCATGAAAACGCACCCTTAATTCTTTTGAAACTCCTGAGATTTCTCGATCCCTTGAGTTGTGCAGGACCCTTAGTTTTATTAGTTTTATGCTTTTTTTGCAAGAACTCGCATCGTTTTTGTATAATTTGGGAAACTGTGCTCTGCTTCTTATCAAAGACGAGTTACAGACAGTAGCAGTCATCTTTTGAACTGCACTCTGTTGCACCATTCTTTTTAGTACAATTCTTCGGCCAAGAACTAATAATTTTGTCCCTCTGACTTTGGGCATGCAATTGAGGAGTGGAGTGGTCTTGAAACTTAAGATTCTGATGACAACTCCAAGGTGGAAGCCACAGGGACGAAGCATAAAAATGGAAAAGCTGCCCAACTCTTCTCCTCCAAATATTTTTCAAACTACAAATTGTTTCCCAAAAGTGCGAGCTTGGGCAAGCCTGGATTCTCGTGTCACACTCAGCTGGCCTCGATTGAGGCCAGGTTCCGTGTTAGGTGGCCCTAATTCTGGAAATCTTTATTTTCACCTTGGTAAAAATTTTTGAAAAATATTGTTTCAGCCTTTTTAAATTCTAAACTTTTCAGCCTGCCAAAAAACTAGAAAATTTTTTTTTGCTCGGTTCCTAATGCCTACAGTAGAAAAGTGAGATTCAACCGTGCTCCAATAATGTCATAAGCAACGGTCAGTGTGTGGCAACTCATTTCATGCATGACAATGTCGGGTGATCGACCCCACAACACAATTAATATATGGCTCCCACTCAAATTTTTATTAACATAGCCGTTAACTCCATGGCTGGATATATATATTTTTTTAATCGCTGAAATCCATAGCAATAAATCGCTTTAAGATAACACTTGGTTGGTCATAGTTTTTAGCAATAGAAAGCTTTTTACAACAGTTTTTAGCAGCACAAAATAAAAAAAAAGACTATATATATATATATATATATATATATATATATATATATATATATATATATATATATATATATATATATATATATATATATATATATATATATATATATATAGGTAGCCCTATGGCCATAGGTGACCTTTAACCTTTAAACTAAACCTGCATGGAGAGTGCTGCAAACAAATGAACAGGCATAGTGAATTGAAGTCGCAAAGAACTGCTAATCATTAGTCCAAGTTTATGCTTATGGGAACTAAGAGCAGCCAGTCACTTAAGGGATGTCAATGGATCCAGATTGGGATTAGATATCAACTAATCAATCAAACTGATTAAACAAATTAGGTTTGGATGTAAAAAAAAAAATCATAATCCAATTAAGAAATGGGATATGTTCTAAATTTAAGAAATAATCAAATTCAAATTCCTTCTTAAATTTATATTCTAACGAACAATACTCATTAATATCGTCAATATTTATATATACATACATAATCTGAGAGTCTGTTATTAAAAAAGCATATATAATGTGGTTCATATTTGATAAGTTGTGAAGTTAACTATAAGATTTTGGTCAGCTTCGGATTTAAATTTTGAAGTTAGACTCAAATTTGTATAAGGTTTTTCAACGACCAATTAAATTCAAAGTATGCGAATATCCAATGAACGGAAGATCACAAAATGATTCATTAAATTTGAATGCAATACACTGACATTCCTGCATTAAACCTCGAACGTGCTCAACAAAGACAATTTTAACATAGGCGACCCTAAGAAGCAGCTGCTCACACAAAATCTACACCAACAGCCAATTCTCCTCTTAAGCTTCTCGCTGCCTTAACAGAGACAGCTTGACCGATGAAAATGCAGTCTTTCTGCTTGAAACCTTAGACTGCCACTTCCTCCCCTTCTTTCAACATGAGATGATTTGCAGGCGAACTTTCTCCCCACCAATTGAAGGCCAACTATCCAAGATGACGCCATGAGTGGACCAGACTCTACGCTCATCTAAAGCAAGCAGGCTGGTTATTCCTCAAAAGAGCACTGTGCACGATTAACTTCCAAATAAACCATTTCTGATTTTCAAATACAATATATATATATATATATATATATATATATATATATATATATATATATATATATATATATATTATATGTATATATATATATATTTCTCAACAGCCAGATGCGCCATACAACAATGTGGAAGCCAACCTTCCAGCATCAATTCAACCAATCTCTTCTAAACCTGCAAGAATTCTAGAGGCCCATCTCCTTCAGAAAACTAGAGTGAGATAATCTTTTACGTCTAAATTTGCCCGGCACCCATCTCCAGATCTTCACAGCAGAGGGAACATTGAAAGAGTAATTGATCTGCAGTCTCCTCAAGCTTCTCACAGATGTAAGATCGAGTGGCAAAAAATATCCCTTCTTTTAATTCTGTTCATGTCAAACGGTGCGGATTTATCAGAAACCCATTCGCAACCTTAGTTACAGGCAAGACGTATGTACAGAAACAAGCATATGAAATAGGTGAATGGTTGACATATTACGGCCACTTCATTATATTTCTCATTGATGAGGGATGTTCATCTCGATTCCCCGATTCCCCAAGATAAGCGTCCTCAACAGCTTGCCGATGTAGATCATGATGCAAGTGGCCTTCAATTATTTTCACTTCATGGGTAATTAATGGCTTGCCAGTTGGTATACAACCAATTATATTTAATCATGACCAATATCATGTGTTTGAGGGAACCTATTATTGTACTTCAATTGGTTATATATATTACATGAACACCCATGAGACTATTTGCTTAGCTGCAGCCCGAAATTTTTAAAATTCTATATAGAAGTGCATATATTTACATGTTAGTGCTTCTTAATCCAATTAAAAATTCATATATTGGTGTCCCTCTCACCAAAATTTCTTCCTCTACCAGTACTGCTAGCTAGTTAGCAGAAAACATGTATTGATCAATTTGCAACTCCCTTAAACAATCCGCGAGATCCAAAGTTGTTCATAATATGTAACAAATGCTCATATTTACTGGTACTTATATTCATATAGCTCTCATATATTTCTATCTCGGGGACAACCCATCACAACCAGCTGATCTTTTGATCGGAAGGCCAAGATACCTTTAAAAATATTTCGTTGAATCTCCTCCAACTTTTGCTGCAGATTCACGGTGTCAAACAGGCCCTGAATATCTCATATACCATCTTTCTGGCTGGGCCAAGGACTGTTGGTCCTTAACAATTCATGACATCTTTTATTGTTCTTAATTTTCAACCACGCTTTGTATAAGTCGAATATTGATCTTTTGCTTAAAAGGACTTATATATCATGAGGTGATCAAGGTGGTATTCTAAGTGAATATCCTGACGTGATACTGTCATTAACCACCACGAGAGAGAGAGATATATATATATTAAAAAGTTATCAAATTCCTATCCAATCTAATAATGTTGGAGGCGTCATTACAAAAGTAATTTAATGTATGAAAAATGTATATATTAAGTCAATTTTTTGGCTTTAAAGTGCTTTTTAAATCACAAAAATGTTAACAGCTATTAGAACACGAGAATATTGGCTGTGAAATATCAAGTTTGTTAGAAAAATCAACTTGAATTAAAACATAACAGCACTGGATATTCCTTTCTTCCTTTTCCTGAACAGAAACAAAGTAACTCTAAGCAATGTTTTTATTTTTTAAGTGTTTTAGAATCTAGCATCCAAAAATAGTGGCACAAAGTTGTTGCCTCTGAAGATTAGCTTGTAATTTCGGCAGAACCGTCTGCCGGTTCATCTTGTAAGAAGAAGCAGGCATCGAATTAAAAAGGCAAGCCATCATTGATCTCTTAGTGACCTTAGTTTTGTCACCTCTTTATTTCGGACAACTTCAACAGCCTTTGCCATCAACTATTGCCTTCCAAATGCACAGAGAAGTGCTGCCATCTTCCACCTTGTCTGTCTCAAAAGAGAGAGAGAAGAAAACAAGTTGCATTCGCAGTGCTGTCTTCAGTATATGCTGCTGCAACTTTTTCTCTCTCTCTCTCTCTCTCTCTCTCTCATATATATATATATGAAAGCCGTAATTGCTGTCCCTCAGTCACTGAACTGGAAGTCAAAGCAAAAAGCGAAGATCCTCACTTTGCAATTTTGAATTGGAGAGACATCATAAAACCTTGACAAGATCAATAACCATGCTGCGGGGTTTACAAGGCCATTGACTATGCACGCCGACCACCTACCACTTAACAATGCCTTTTTTGTTAAAACGCCCGCACATTAAACACACTGACAAGTTTCGTACTGTTGCCCGAGAACCAGGTCCCCCTTTTGATCAAATCAATGTTCCCATTTAAAAAATTAAGGAAAATCAAGAAAGAGGGATTACAAGAAGAAGAAGAAGAAAACGCTACATTGTTCTAAAGACAAAAACAAGAGAAAGATAAACACAACCACATTTTGACATTAGTTAGCAGAGCTTTGGTAGATGGTACATGAAATAACACTTTATAGAACATAAACTAGAAAAGAAAGACAAGACCCTTTTGAGCAAAATGACGGGAACCACCTCGATTTCACTCACGACCATTAATTACTAAGGCAATTCTGCGAGAGGAAGAAAATGCGAGGTCGTTTCGGTCATTCTCTCAAACATCATGGTGCTTGCTGTAAAATCTTCTCCCGTTCTCAGGGGAAGAACCCGTCCACGACGTCGGCGAATGCCCGGAGGATGACGTCACGGTGGTAGGCGGAGTTGAGCGAGAGGAGGCAACGGAGGAGCTCGTAGAGGCCGTCTCGCCCGTAGATCTCGTTCTCGATGATCATCTGGAGAATCGAATTACGGAAGTCGAGATAAGGGTCGTCGGACGTCTTGACGACTGCGACGCCGCCGCCTAGGCTCCGCGGAAGGGCGCGGGAGTCCGGCCTGCAGCCGGAGACCGTTCGGCTGGTCTTTGTCGACGAGGACGACGGAGCGGTGCTGCTGGAGACATCGTCGCTGGAGAAGAACCGCTCCCGCGAGCTCGAGGTGGAGGAGGAAGGTCGCGGCGGGGCGGCGGAAGGGCATCGGGGCTTCGGCAGCTTGGTGGTAAGGCCGGCGATCCTTGCCCGCCGGCAGTTGCAGCCCAGGGAGACGACAGGAACGTGGCGGAGGGGCTTTCGTCGTGTTTGACATCAAAGATGCCTCCGGCCTCCCTCCCTGTTTCTGTGGCGGAGCTCGATGAAAGAGGCACTGGAGGTCTTTTTAGCCTCTTTAGAAGATGCAGATGAAACTTGAAAGGAAGGAGAAGAAGAAGAAGAAGAAGAAGAAGAAGGAGGACGGGGCAAGGGGCCGAAACTGAATCTCCGAGTGACCTCTTTAGGCTTTTCTTGTCACTTTCGACATTGTCGTCGTCATTATAATCGCAGAAGGTCTGCTGGGAGTACAGAGAAACACACACAATCTCCGTAGATCTTTGTCTCTCTTCGTCGCCGCGCCCGAGACGAGGGGAATGATCAGTTCATGGAGAAGTGAAGCGAGGGCTTGAAATCAGGTCGTGGCACGTACGAGAGAGAAAGAAGGATTGCACGAGTGGTTGCAGAGAAGAGGAGGAGAAGGCAGAGGTCCCACTCCCTCCTTGCACTGCGTCCAAGCACTCGCCTGGTGCCTGCTACTCCTGCTGCTGCCACCCATGTGCACACTTGCATGCTTCTTATTGTTTATTTAAATAAAGACCTCATAAAGAAATGAAAAACGTATCTGCTAATTAACGTGGTAGATATGTTTTTAGCAATAAATTATTTCAGAAATATGGAGGCCGAAGAAAAGACAATTGGAGGATTTGAAACAGCTCAAAAGTGAAAACTGTTTATAAGGCGATATTCATAATTACGAAAGGGCCATAAACAGTTTTCACTTTGGACCTTAAAAAGGCATTGATTAAGACATCGGACCGGATTGGCATTCAAAGAATTATTATCCTGGCCGTTGGATTTGGTAGTTTTAATAGATATTGGATTAGATTCAGATTCAAAGATTCAAATTGAGTTTCAATTTGGAATATATATATATATTCTATATCTGATATCTAAGGTGAGTGAGCCACGACATTCAGAGTCTTCCAACCATCCAGGAAGGGCCCATCATGTGAAGTAGATGACAAAAATGTCTATTATCTTTTTTCTCATTGTTTTTCTCTTAACCGACTACACTATCATCTTAGATCAAACAGCTCAGATTGGATGACTAAGTGACTCTAAAAAGATAGAGTCACCGTGTTTGGATTTCATTTTTTATTTAAAAATCAGATTCGGATTTGGATGTGAAAAGAAAAGTCAGTTTCAAATCAAATTTTGATTATAAATTTAAAAATAGAAATAATATACTATTAAAATTAACTCAATTTTGAATCTGAATATATGGATGTCCACTAATAGATCATACATGATCAAAAAAGGTACAGTCGATTAAAATCCAACACATTAACATCCATATCCCTGAGTAAGCCCAAAGGCAACCATTTAAATTAAGTTTATTAAATGTTAAAATGACATAATGCAATGATAATAATATGTTTAGCATTTTTCTATATGTTTAATAAACCAACACAAATTAGGTTGGTTCAGGCAATCCACCTGCATAATCTGGCTAGGTTTGGCTCAATATTCATATGATATGCCCGAGTTCAGGATATAAGCGCGATCTGGCACTTTCCTGCTGCATTTGATATGGGTTTGGGTCACACTCTCTGCAGTGACAAAGTTCAACTTCAGGTTACAACTCTTTCCATGTGGGAAAAGGACTGCAATTATGGACCTCTACTCTAAGAAATGATATGATAATAATATTTAAAAATAACATGAAACATTAAAATTGAAGAAAGAAAGTATATAAGATGGATTAATTCCTTTGAGATCAATTCCTATTCTTGTGGGCACTACAAATGTGGACTGAAAGCAATAAATATACGACACTTTAGTTGATGGGTGTTTTACTTCCCACTCATGTCTCGAAGCAACCTTACACCCCAAAGAAAGGAGAAAGGAGGAGGGGCTTCGGCCTTTTTAGGATGTCTCAAATTGAAATGAATTCAACTTAAGTTGCTTATATAAGCAAATTTCCACTACAATGGCATAATTTGCATTCTCGCCTCAATATACAGACAAAAAAAAAAAATTCAAACAAAAGATACTCGAACTATAAAGAGGGCCAACATCTTTCTCTACTAAAGAGAATAAAGATTCAGTAACATTACACAAGACTGAGAAAAAGGTAAGATCGTGTTTACTTGGCCAAACGTTGGATGCCGCTGAATATCACCTTATTTCAAGTAACCAAAGGATGCAGAATGGCTGGGAATCTCCAGAGACTGGTTGGACTAGATAAATATCAAGAGTCGAGTTAAACAATGGTGACTATAAATTAAGGGAAGTTCATAGAAGCTGGTTACTTTTGAAGGTCCTTCAAAGCTAACTGTATTATAATGGATTCATAATATATAATTGGTAGATCACTTATTCAATAATTGGTTGCAGTTCTCACCTCATCATTGAATCCAATCTTGTTCATATATTTTAAGACATTAACTGCAACGTAAAATACCGAGATGCCACAAATAGCACTATTCTAGGCAGCTAAGAATCTTTCACATGATTTTAGTAGTATTGCCATTGCCTAGAACAAAATCGTAAACTGCCTCGTCTTAAACAAGATTACCAATTTGGTTGGTTTCAGTCACAAAATAAAACTCCTGAGTGGTCTCCTCAAAACTCTTTTATAAGTTGTTTTCTCCTTAATTAAAACTCTTTTATAAATACATGCGCACATTATTCAAAAATCAGTTGTTGAAGCTCCACTTAATCTCACCTTGATATCCCAAAAGAAAAAGGTAAAGCAATCTTGCTTGGTACAAAATACGAACCACATGGGAAACTCTTTATGCAGAAGGTGATGTGAGCGCAATAAAGAAAAGGAGTCCTTCACCATTAGTTAAAATGCAATTATCATGGGTGACGATGATGATAAAGAAGACACAAGTGATGAGGTGGTTGAAATGCATGCAATGTAGTTATAATTGAAGAAGATTTCTCATCTCCAAACTTGATGACAGTAGGCGGTTGATGAGAAAATAGTGGAACTAAATGCCACATAAAAATGAAATCCCTTTAGAACATTAGCATGAAATGAAGTTGTCAACCTAAGTTTTGTGATATTTCAATTCCTTCTTTCTTTGAAGGCATTGTGAGCTTGTGTGTGAGACATAATTGTTGTTTAACTTCAAGGTTACCAAGAAGAGAACAAACTAATAGCTGCCATATTTTCTTATTATATCAAATTGAAAGACTTTGTTTTGTTGACTTGGGTCTCAACAATCTTTGAATGACGAAATCATAAAAAATATGTTTTAGAGGATACAATCATTTGAAACTTAGACCAAGTCAACACAAATTGTCGGCAGAATCCATCAAGTGTGTTTTTCTAGCTATCCTAAAAACTGAAATGAATGTTATAGTTCTATCTTTATTGGAAGCAAAAAGTATGTGTCTTGCTCACATGTGTACATGATTGAAAAAGCATGAGTGAACAACTTATTTCATGGATTGGATGACAGACAATGCAACAAGATTGTGGGCACACAACCTGCTATGTTGAATGAGGCCATAGAGATGACCATCGGGTTTGACGAGGATTGAGTTCAAGTGTAGGAATAAACCTGAAGGCAAGACCCACTGTTACATGTGACAGTAGTTAGGGTACACCAAAAAGGGCTTCCCCTTTCACACCCCCTTTCCAACAGTGGGATGCAGACCGCCTACATCAAAAGAAAAATGCAATATTTATCATTGTTTCCATTATGGCTATTCCTATTCAAAATTGCGGGTGTCTGCTTGTTTCAGAGAGACTAGTGCCATTTTATTCGAGAATGCCCAAAGTGTCGACAACAACAAAAAAAATAGTCCTAGCAATCCGAATTACCACGCCTCTCATCTGGTAGGTCGTCCGTCTCTTTTAGTCAAACAAACTCCAATTAACCGTCAAGCAAGAAGGTAGCAAGGCATTTGTATTTTGCGACAGTTGAGGACCATCAGATTTCCAACAACAATCTGATTGAATATATTCTTCTTATATAGTTGAACGAAAAGCCAAAGAAGAATGACAGAGAGCTTGAGACCAGAAGGAAACATGACAACATAAAAAGGAAGAAAAAGAGCCAAATGATTTTCATTATGGAAGGCTTGTTTATACACTTTACAAAAGATGCTGATGTGGAATAACAAATTGATTCTGAAAGATATTTCTACAAGCTTCCTCGATCACAATTGAGATGTAGAACAAGTTGAATCAATTAGACATTGAGACCTTTATACCATTTACAAAATATGTGCTATACAATCACTACAAAAAAATTAGATTCTTCAATACTTCCCTCCCAAATTAGGTTCATGTATATTGACAATGTCCAGCTTAGATTTCAGAAAGGCAAATTGAGCTTTAGAAAGAGATTTTGTGAGCCAATTTTCTACCTGAAGCTGTAATGGTATATGCCTTACCATCATGTCTCCTCGTTTAATCATAGCTCTAAGCAGATGGTAATCTAATTCTACATGTTTTGTGTGTTCCTGTAGAATTGGATTGGCGGCAATTTGTAGTGCAAATTTATTGTCACATAGTAGCTTTGTAGTAGATGAATGCATAACATGTAAATCATTTAGCAAGTATTTCAATCAAGTGATCTCGTAGCAAATATTCATCATTGAACGATACTCTGCTTCAGTAGAGGACTTAGACACTATAGATTGCTTTTTGGTTTTCCAAAAAACTAAATTTCCACCAAGAGAAACACAATACCTAGTGGCTGACCTTTTGATTGCCTTTCATGCTGCCCAATTAGCATCACAATGTCCCTCAAAATGAAAATTTTCATTAGGTAGGAAGAAGACACCTTGACGAAGATAGGGTTTGAGATATCTCAAGACTTCAATTTTGTTGCTTTAAAGTGTTCTGTTGTAGGACGTTGCATATGGTGACTTAATGAGCACATTGTAAAAATGATACCTAGCCTAGCTGTCATCAAATAAATAAGACAACCTACCAGATGATAGTACATTGAATGAACTTTCAACAACTCACTATCTTCAGTTGAAAGAGTTAAATGTTTATTACCTACAACTATATCAAATCGTCAACATAACCTTCAGTAGACTTGCTTCATCTAAAATGTCACATGTGTATATTCATCGAGAAATTATCATACTTGCTTTGATTTTGGATATGACCCAAAAAAAATTTTAGTGCTCATAAATCTTTTATCCAAAATTGTTTGCACTAGTATGACTTGAATTCTCAATTTGTCGTTGATTAGTGCATGTGGCTATCAAATCATCAACATAGCTGAGAACTGCATTGAAGGAGTCTTCATGTAAATAAATGAACAACGAGTAATCAACTTTCGATTGCATAAACCCATATAGTTCTATAGCTATTGTCAATTTAAAGAACCAATTTCTCGAAGCTTGCTTCAGTCTATACAATAACTTATTAAGCTTACACACCTATGTTTCACTTTCATCGCCATAACCAAGTGAACTTTTTATGTAAATTTTTTTTTCTAAATTTCCATTTTAAAAAATACTATATGGGGCAAAATCCAATTTCTTTTTGCTGCTACAACTAAAATGCATCACACAATCACCATTTTAGTGACAGGTGCATATATGTCATGATAGTCCATTCCTTCCACTTGGCTATAACTTCTGGCAACTGATCTCGCCTTAAACCTTTCTACCTCATTGTCCACTTTGTACTTAACACAATAAACCCAACGACAACCTATTGATTTCACATGCACTGGTGGATGAACTAGTGTCCAAGTGTTATTTGATTCCAAAGCCTCAATTTCTGCTTGTGTTGCTCTTTTTAAGTTTGAATCCTATTTAGCTTGCTCAAAACATGAAGGTTCATGGTGCTGAACAAGAATGTTTTTTGTGAAGACGAAAGGTAGGAAGATGACATGACTTGTGATATTGGGTACCATGGACGATCCTTTTCCTAGCAATGATGGACCTTGTAACTCTTATTGAGCTACTCTACTCTACAATGGAATTTGTGGATTCAGTTGAAGGAGATTGAGACAAATCAGAAATTGCATTCTAAGAATTTCAACAGGCATACAGTCCCTTTTCATTTATTCATTTTTTGAGTCATTACTGTCATCTATAGGAATTGGAACAACAATTGATTACTTACAATTTTGAATTTGTTTAAATGGAAATATTGTTTCATTGAATGCAACACATCTACTGACTATGATTTTCTCTTTCTGGTTGTGAGGGTAACTAATAAAAACACAATGACGAGCTCTCTCTTCCAATTTATATTTGAGAGTTAAATTTGCAACATAGCTCAAACATCCCAACACCCATAGGTGAGAATAATAAGCTTTGCTTTCAATAGCTTTTCGTATGGAGTTTGGTTTTGCAAAACACTAGACACTGTCCTGTTGATAAGGTAGACTTCCATTAAGACACATTCATCCCATAACTAAATTAGTAGTCCTGACTAAAATTTGAGAGTCCAGCAATGTTTATAATATAACGATGCTTCCTCTCAGCAACTTCATTCTGTTATGGTGTGTCAACATAAGAATGCTAATGTATAATTTGTTTCTTTTGAAGAAATTTTTTTATATCGATATTGAAGAATTCAGTTCCATTGTCTGACCTCATAGTGAGAACCTCAATTTTATATTGTTTTTCAACCAAATTAATAAAGTACTGGAACAAGTAACTTGTCTCACTTTTGAACATCATAAATAATCCCAAATGACTCTACTAAAATCATCTACAAAAGTCAACAAGTAGTGAGCTCGAGAGTGTGATGCTTGTGAGTAAGAACCCCAAATATCGCAAATGTAGCAATTCAAAAGGCCTATTAGAGCAAGTATTGTTTAAACTAAAAGACAGCCTACACTCTTTAGAAAGCTTGCAGATATCACATTCATTATTCTTCATCCTAATATTAGAGTCATGCGCAGAAAATAACTTGTTTTTGGAGACCGACTCTTGTCAAAGTTTGAGATGCCACAAATCTGGTTGATGGAGATGGGTCTAGGACCATGTAACATGAAAACAAATTGAAACTTTTGTTGATGAATAGCCCAATTACCAAGTCACTCAATCCAATTGTTGTGTTGGACTTTAGGTCCTACAAAACAACCATGCAAATTAAAAATGATGCAAAAATTGTTTTGATTCATCAACTTGCTTACAGAAAGTAGGTTATACTTGAAGTGCGAAAGAAAATAGACCTGATCAAGAGACAAAATGGGACAGAATGACACGACCTATATGTGTGGCATTAATTGTGTCATTGTTAGGAATTTTAATGGGAAAAAGAGACTTCAGTTTGGTGAGATCAGAGATAAACTCAGTTGACGGCGACCTTTGATCTGAATGTGAGGCATGCCTGCGAAATTGATTGGGAAACAGTCCTATCCCGAAAAAGGTACTTAGGTTAAACAATTTTGCTTGGGACAAAACAAAATCCACATGGAGAACTCCTTATACAGCAGGTGATGTACTCTCAAGAAAAGGAGTCGCCCACCATTAGCTAAATTGTGGATTGTAAATGCAATTATCATTGTCCACGGTGATGATGCGACATAGTTATAATTGAAAAAGTTTTCTCATCCCCAAACTTGATGAGAAAATCATGGACCTAAATGCCTCATTAAAACAAAATCTCTTTGGAACATTAGCATGAAACAAAGTTGTCAACCGAAATTTTGTGATATTTCAATTCTTTCTTTCTTTGAACCCATTTTAAGTTTGTCTATGAGACATAATTGTTGTTTTATTTCAAGGTTACCAAGAAGAGAACCAATGCACACATAAACGCTGGCAGACTTCTCCCAGCTTTTATAAGTGCCGGGAATGGCCATATTTGGTATACTCTGCCCTAACCACAGCCAGCTTGGTAGGTGGGGCAACAACTTGTATCACGTCCAGTGGATTCCACTCAATTGTTGCTTGTGTCTGCCGTTGCCCTTCGAGGGATTTCACCGGGTTGATAGAAATAGTTTTTTCAGGTGGTGGATCACCATGTTCAGGAACACCACTAGCACTACATAAGCAATTTACTAGTGAATCAACAATGGGACAATGGTTCCTTAACTGGCTGCTTACAACATGATTGAAGTATGCTGTTTTCTTCTTCTTGTGCCCCTGCTTCATCAATCATAGGGTACTCTCCTATGCCTGAGTTTAGGTTGCCGCAATCGGGCAATGTGCAGGAGCTAGTTGTACTATTGTCTTTTGCTCTTTTGTAATCCCAACTCCACCACATCTTCTCGAACCCGCTATCAAGCTCATCTTGCCATAGCAAGTATGGTCAAGTTTTCTGGTAATCATAAAAGATACAAAAAAATATAGTCTAAAAGAAAAAATTTTTTTATTAAAAAAAAATAGTTTTCTGAAAGCCTCCAATATACCTCAAATCTGTCAAAACACAGTTCATATGCATACAACCAAAGAGGATAGAGTCAAGTAAGGTATACTACCCAAAAAAGAATGATAGGTCACAAAATCAACTTAGAATTCAAATTCTCAAAATCAGACATAAAGTTGAAACTTGAGAGAAACACAAAATAACTGTATAAGAGACTCACAATCATAAGTATGCATAAACTTTCCCACAAATAAACAAGAGTTGCAAAATCCCAAAATGATGGTCAACATTATCAATATCTTTTAAGAAAACTTGCCATAGAAACTTTCTGTAATAAAACGCCCGCAAGAAAACCTCAAAACAAATCTTCAATAGATCAAAGTGCTGTAAGAAAAATAGTGCACCAAACTAAATTTAATCATTTCACTTGAACAATACAATAGAAACCACCGAAAACCTTCTTTGCAATCATCCAAATTTCTATTTATGGTAAAATCATCCTGAAACAATGGCAAATATATCAGAACAGAATTCTCAAACTTTAGAACACAAGGAATTATATTACTGAGAAAAACTGGATACAAAGATAGTGTGGATTAGTCGGCTCAAAACTTTAAACAACATAAGTATGCATTCTTAAAAAAAATAGAAAACAGAAAAAATAGCATCTCAACTACTGAAAATCTTGATATATTTTTGACATAATGATCATCTAAAATAGGCCTTAAGCAATCAAAAACTACAATCCTAAAAGTAGAAATTCATTAATTAAAAAAAAAATAGAATCGTCTAATGAAAACCTTCAGTACAACTTCTAATAAAAACGACTTTTCATGCATATAACAAAAAAAAAATAGCTCCAAGGCAGGTATACTGCACAGCAGAAAATAGGGAAACATAAAAAACAAGACAAATAGACTATTGGAGCAAGAAACTTGATCCATCAACCTAGAAAATTCATGAATCACGCTTTAGAATACAAAATGTTATCACATGAATTGGGGTTCACGACGAAAGAACCATTAGTGGAGAAAGTAAAAAAGTACACAAGTATTCGAATTTTTTCTTAACTATTTATCAATGAAGTTTTTTTTGGGGAAAATCTCATAGGTTTTTTTTAAATAAAATTCTTAGGTACATGTACAAGTGAAAAAACTAAAAAGTATTGAATTGCATTTAGGAGGTCATGTTAAATGCCTAAAACAAGAGGAAATAAAACAATGAAACAAACGTTGAAAAAAATTAATAAATACATAAATAAATAATTAAACAATCGTGATAAAATCGCTATAAAATGGTGATAAATACATTTTATGTGGTTTTTTAATATATTGCGATATTTTTCGTTAATATCACGATATTTTCAAAAATTTCACAATACATGTACCTTTAAAATGTCGAGATCTTTGGAAAATCGAATCATCTTGAGGAAAATTATTGAAATTAGCATAATTCAAATAGTAAAAAGTGAAGATCTTCATTTATGGAAAAGTCATTCTCTCGCAACGGCAAACAAGTCATAACAAAAAGCAGACACAATGACAAGTGAATCAGGGATCAAGATTTTAACCGGTGCATGAGTGAAGTCTTACAAAGAGACACAAAACACAGGCAAATAGCCCTCACCCATTGAAAATTTTGTTATATTGAAAACTAAAGTTTGACATTAAGGTTATCCAAATCAGGCCTTGGGCAATCAAATGCTATAATCCTAAAAAAAAAATTTCTTTGTTCGGAAAAAACAGCATGGTGTTCTGAAAACCTCCAAGACAGGCTCAAATCAAACAAAGCATACAAAAATCAAGTAAAGTTCAAAATTCTCAAGATCAAACATTATGTGGGAGTATAAAATAATATCTTAGATGCACGATCTTATGCAATAGACATGATCCCTCAGCCTAGAAAATTCATGCTTTAGGAAAGATAGATGGTCAATCATCTTCTGAGAAGCTAAAAAACTATTTTTCATGCATATAGCCAAAAACGAGTTTTCATGCATGCACCATTGATGTAGTGGAAGCAATTTGGGGCGACCACCTTTAATGTCCCAACTTCGCAAGCCTTGCCTTCTCTCTCTCTCTCTCTCTCTCTCTCTCTCTCTCTCTCTCTGTGTGTGTGTGTGTGTGTGTGTGTGTGTGTGTGTGTGTTATATGAACACTTGCATCTATCTATTCAAATATCTCTCTTCTATGCAGTAAAGTAATCATATTGCAAACTAAAACCAAGTCAAGTGCATGCATGTACACCCTCACACACAATTTCTACTGGATTTCTATTAAGCTAGCTAATATCAACGGAGGTATGGACTAAACTTTTTCTACCCACTCTTGCTGATTGAAATGGGGCATATATGTAAAGATCTTGTTGGACTTGAAACCATGATGAAAGCACTAAATAGAAAGTGAATCTGAGCAAAACTTAATGTTGAAGAATCCAATTTCCTCTCTTGTTCCCACCCGTTAGGCATATTGTCGTTCTCTCCTTGTCATGTTTTAGAAACTATCATAGTTTCTTTTATTGCATTGCCTTGTGAGAGAGCCTTCCACATCCGTTAGGCATTTTGGTGGAAGCTCTCATATATCACGTGTATTGCCTTTGGCCAAAAAAAACAATGAAAAATACATAGCGAGGTGTGGAGCTTTTGTCGTGGATGTAGGTCTGAGCAGACCGAACCACGTTAAATCTTGCTTGTTTCTTGCTCTTCTTTCTTTCAACATGATATCAGAGCAGATGTACCTCTAAATTCTGAAACTGTACCAGATTCTAGCGACCGGTGCTGTCAATTCCGGTGGTGGTTTTGGTCAAGCATAGGCTCTTTAGAATCATCTGCATCTGAGGATTCTTCCTGCAAAATTTCAGTTTTTTTGGAGCATTCGTTGAAGAGATAAGCATTTTTCTTTGGTTACTGTTTTTTTCGTTTTACAGTACCTGTGAAATCTGAAACTGCGCCAGATTCCAGCGACCGGCACTGCCAGCTTCGGCGGCGGTTTGGGTCGAGCATAGGCTCATTGGAAGCGACTATATCGAATCTCCACACAAAATTTCAGATTTTTTGGAACATCGATGGAGGAGGTATGGATTTTTTATTGACTGCCTGTCACTGGAGTGCTTCCTGTGACTTCAGGTCCAAGCGTGACTTTCTCTGGGGTGCGTTTTTTATTGGAGTCGAATAAGAAGCTGAGCCTGGTGGCATTGGATTTCGGCACATGTCTAGTATTTTTTGTCTAAATTTCAGAATTTTTGGATGACTCTATAAGCAGCTGCTGAATTTACAAGTGCCGAGGGTCTGACTGCAAATTCCTGCTAGAGAGAACTTCAACATGTCCCGCGTGTTCTCTATTCTTCATTTGCGGCCTCCTGTTTCACAGCAGATTCATGGTTTGAAATAGCTCGTCTGCACCAAACCAGTGGTCAGACTCTGCAATGGAGAGAATAGTTGTTCAAGATCAGGTAGATGCAAAAAATTATTTATCGTGGTCTAGATCTATTAAATTATATTTGAGTGGTAGATCAAAGTTGGGTTATATTGATGGAGAAATTATTCAACCACATGAAACTGATGCACGTTTTAAGGAATGAAAATCCATCAATGACATGGTTATGTCATGGCTTCTCAATTCCATGGAGCCAAAAATTGCTCGAAACTTTATGTTTCTAACTAGTGCTCATGATGTATGGATTAATGCAAAGGAAATGTATAGTGAGCAAAACAATGTCGCCCACATGTATCAGCTATCATGTAGGGGAATATGTGTATTGCTTATTATTACGGCAAAATGAAGTGTTTATGGGATGAATATGACATATTGTTAACACCCCAAATTTTTCCACATCAAAATTGAAGCAATGTGAAAATTTCACAAAAGAGTTATGAAAATTTGCAATTTCAAAGCCAATTTCGAATCTAAAGAACAATTTAGATTCAAATCATGAATTTGACTCGTGATACTAATCCCAATGCAGGATTACAAGTCCATTCGATTACAAATGTCATTTGACATCTAAATCCAATTATAATTGTAATTTGAAATCCAAATTCAATTACAAATGTCATTTGACATCCAAATCCAATTACAATTGTAATTTGAAATCAAAATTCAATTACAAATGTCATTTGACATCCAAATCCAATTACAATTGTAATTTGAAATCCAAATTCGATTACAAATGTCATTTGAAAGCCAAATCCAATTGAAAAATTCAAATTTTGACTTAGATCCAAGAATTAGATCTAATTCGGTCTAGAATGCTACGTGAGACCCACTTGTGGGCCCCCACCTAGCCCGTGTGGTCAAAAGGCCCCCCAGGGGTCACACCCCATTTAAATAAATAAATAAACAAATAAATAAATGTTTTCTCCCAATTAAATGAAAAAAAAAATCGTTTTTAAGGAGAAATGAATGATATCATAACTAAAAACCTAGGAAAAGAGAAACATTTATGCATCTCTCTCTTCTTTAACTAGGTCTTATTTAAAGGGTTTTCAATCTTCGAAAAGTAATAACTAGGCTGGTCAAACCCACTTAGTCCAAGTAGGTTCGACCCTAGTGCACCCAAATCTTAGCTAGGCTCAGTCAACATGAGCTCAGCTTGGTCAAAAAGTAGGTGTGTCTCACGATCCAATTAATGGACGAAAATAGACTTTGATCGAACCAAACCCACTTTGACTAAACTCAGTCAAAGTACAATTTAGCTCAATTAAGAGCTTTCTTGACCCAAATTTATCAAATTACCTCAAATAAAGTCAAATTACTCGCAAATGAGCTTTGACTTTGGTCAATTGGTTGAAATTGATCAATTTGGACAATTTTGCCCTTCTGCGGCCAAATTGAGATTAAAAAGCCTAAATTGGTTTATAAAAGGCAAATAAGCATTTGAATTTGTCAAATGGATGAATCAAATACCAAATCTAAATTGAATTTCTCAAATAAAAGTTTGATTCAGTCGAAATCCATTTTCAATCAAGTTTTGGACGAAAATACCATTTTTGAACCAAATTTGAAGAAATTTTCGAATTTTATTAAAATTTAAATTGAATTATCATAATTCAATGGCATTTTGAGCTTAGTAACTAGGTTTTAACCTAACATGCTCGATTTTAAACAAAATAAAAAATAAAAAGGATAAAATAAGAAAAAACCCTGTGCAAGGGCATTTTTGTCCAAATTTTTTGTCAAAGTTGATCAGCTAGGTCTGAACCAAGTTGACCAAACCTAACCCAGCTCACCTAGCTCGTGTAATTGAGATAAGGATGAGTAAATAGAGTCATTAAAACTCATTTAACTCATTTTTCATCTCCCTAAGCCTTGGTTAACCTTCCAAGGCAAATTTAAGGAGGTGGTTCGTCCAAGCCCTATTCCCCATTTCTTCTCCTCTATATAAACCTCACCATGGCCACCAAGGGGTGGACGAATTTTGGAGCATTCTATCAAGTTGCTGCAGCCAAGGAGCCAGGAGGGAGAAGCCAAGGAAGAGAGGAGAGGTTCGTCCAAGCCCTATTCCCCATTTCTTCCATTTTCTTCCTCATTTTCCTCTATTCTCCCCATTGATCTTGCTAAGTTAGGGTGCTTAAGTGAACCCTTACTTAGGATATTCGTGGTGAGAAGTCTTCTTTCGTATTACAAATTCCAGTAAGCAAGCTATTCTACTTCTAGCTTTGCTAAGCTCGAATCCACGGTCGGATTCTTGCTTAGGATTGCTCGATCTAGAAATCAAGTGAAGACGAAGGACAAGCATCAAGACCGACCGCAAGGTAGGTGATTTTTCACTCACTTCTCTTCTACTTTAGCTTCTTGTTGATTTATTTTAATTCCAGCAACTTGTGGGTGGGTTTACTTTCATTTGCTTATGGCTGGGAATGATGTCCAGCTAAGGGAGACCTACGTTTCAATGTACATGTTAATGCATAATGCATGCATACGTCGGTTTTCTTAAGTATGAACCCACTTATCCAATTTTGAAATGGGCCCCAAGGCCACGTCCCTTTCAAAACAACCAACTTAAAACTTTATTTTGAACTCCCCACCATGAGAGAATCCCACGGTGAGAGAGAGTAAACTTGCTGCAATATATATATGATGAAAAACCTATTAAGGATGGATGCATTCTCATGAATGTAATCCACATTTGCATGGCGAAATTAAGGATGAACTAGCTTGAGCATCCATTTATTCCTCTCTATTTAAAGTTATTTTGTTTCATGCTTTATTTAATTGATCAATGGTGGTAGGGAAGATTTGAAACAATTTTTCAATCTTCCCACATAAGAGAACCCAGCCATGAATCTTCATGATTCGTGAGTTATGTGGTCCCTTCATCAAATTTCATTTTGAAGAATAAAGTATGCATATGTATACATTGTTATATATATACATACACGTGTTCAATCTCTTGTTGAAAATTGCATTCCTCTCTTAAAATCAGGTTGGAACATGTTTCCAAACTGGTTTTTAAGAAAATGGATCATTTTTATTGATTTCCATAGTATAAAGCTATGATATCATTTTCATTTCATTTTAAAATTTGCTTGATTTCAGAAACCCATGCATACCATGTTTCACATGAATTGGTTTAAGCATGTCAAAGTTTATATATTTCAAATGCCAACTATCCTAAAATCATCCAAAGAAGTTGACGATTTCATTACTACCAAATCTGAAATTTGAATCTATTTGAAAGATTTGTCGTTTCCATCTAAGAAACAAGATATTTATTGGAACCAATCTCTACAATTTTCAGCTATTTAAATCAACACAAGGTCTGATTTTCAGCTATTTTTAGACAAAAGTGGATGTCATCCACGTTTCCCATCCATTTCAAAGATTGAACTTGACATCATTTATATATTTTCATCATTTTGATAATTTTATGTCAAGCCCCAAGCTTATGGACTACATCTCTAATTCATGTGCTTAATCATATAATGAGCACATATAGAGAAAGTCCTACATTTTAATCAATCTTCACTCATAGATTGTATGGCGTGCAATATGGACTTTGAGAGATTATGAGAGAGTGAAGAATGTATGTTTTATATGAATGAACTTTGAGATATTATGAGAGAGTAAAGAATGTATGTTTTATATGAATGAACTTTGAGGGATTATGAGAGAGAGAAGAATGAATGTTCCATATAGTTTCCCTTCTCGTTTCATGCATTCACTTTCACTTAAAATCAATAGCACCACATGCACAATCTCAAGAAATTAAGTGATTCAAATTTGAGTTGCAAAAAGTGACCAAGTCATATTGCAACGAGAATTTGTAAACTTCACTTAATTTCAAAAGAAAACACAAGCATTCGTAATCTTTTGGCCAATGTGCATTTGGAAAACAACATGTTTTCGAACAATTTGGAATCTATGATTTGACAAAGGAAGCATTTAAAAATCAATTTCCTTTGCTAAGGAAACTTAGCTATCTTCCAAAGTTGATCATAATTTCAACTCATGAATCATCTAGAGTTCACAACAAAGAACTCAATTTCAACTTCAAAATCCTCAAGATTATGTATTTCAAATCGAATGGCACAAAAACAAAGGTTTTGAACCAATTTGAAAATCCTACAATCTTCAAAATGAGTTCAAATCACTTATTCAAAATGAATTTTGGTTCTTGATTCCAAAACCTCAATACACAAGCATATAGGATTTGCATCAATAACTTGTACATGATCCAAATGATCCTAGTCCTTGGTCTAATTACCCCTGTTAAAGGCGGCAGGAACGGTTGGACCTCGTACCGATGAGCGGATCCCTTCTCTTGAAAAATTTTCCTCAAAACCTCAATTTTAAAAGAATTTTGTTGACTCGCATGTCGACCCCCTTTGGAAAAGGGGTGGGGTGCGAACAGATGGCACACCCGGTGGGACCCGTCATTGTTTGTCTAAGGACTTATTTGGATCATGTATGAGTTATTTTCACCAATGTCGGACATCAATTGCACAAAAATTTTTTGCAAAAATGCATACCGACATCATGTAGTGTACATTGAGGAGATTTCAACCTATTTCATTTCAATTTATTCTACCCCTCCTCAATTTAGGGATTGTATGCAGCATGCTCTCAAAATTTGAAATCTATCTCTTAGGAATGTATGCAATAGAGCCTTCTATTTTGCATCTTCTGATAAATTTTGAAAAACAAATCCTTACCTATATCATATCCCGATCATCATGTTGTCGGGCTATTTCTAGGACATTAGTCCAAGATATAGTCTTACAACTGGACCACCCAATTGGACTGAAAAGTCCCCCCATTAGTACCGAAACGGACAATAGTCCCGGTATATCGATGGGTGAACAAGGAGAATTGGAGAGCCCAAACCTAGAAAACCCTTGGAGGAGTCTATGCCAGTACCATAAATTTGGTATATAGGCATACCTTAAATTTTGAACTAATCAAGTACAATTTACCCANAGAACTTGGTGAAACATATTCTCAATTTGTCAACCCTGCGTCACTATCTAGAAGTGTTGCAGACAAGTACAAAAACTCTATGGTGACTTGTACCGCGGGTCTTATCTTCTTCAACAATGAAGAACACGTAATGGATTTCCGCACAGCTCGCCTCTTCAGGAAATGGGGGCATGTCAAAGTCCGTCACATTTCCATAGCAATGGCAGCCTTGGCATTCCTTTATAGAAGGTTGACCAAATTTTCAATTGGAGATGCAGACTCGATAGAAGGATGTGTCTTCGCACTGCAAGCTTGATTCTACAAACACGTGGGGCCACAATCATGTCACTTTCAAAACACAGACGGTCAGTTATCCAGTATGGAGCACTACCGCAGAAAGATGGAGGAAGTTGATGACTCTACCATCATTTGGGACTTCTTTGATCGAGAAGTCATCAAGTCAAGATATACCTACAACCCAGTCAGAGGAAGTCTTTTATTGGGGCCATTCTTCATAGTTGAATACCATCCAGAGCGTTGCCTCAGACAGTTATCACTGCGTCAAAGGAAAGCATATCCAATTGAGTCAGAAGGAGCCATCGTAGAGTGTGAATTAGATACCGAAGAGTGGTCTGGGATATACACCTATACCCAACAACGTTGGGAATCATTTGCTCATTTGTATCTTGTCCTTGGTCCAGGAATGGGTCCTGAATATGTAAAATGGTGGGATGAAGTCCGCCCATCTATCCTTATGTCCTAGATTGTCATGTCTAGTTCATTGTTGTTAAGCCAAAATTTGTCAAGTTGTGTTGAACTTTGTCAAGTTTTGTCATTCTCATCTTTCTTTCAACATGCAATCAAAATTTGTCATCTCTCATCAATTCACATCCTAACATTTTCAATTTTTCTTATTGCAAGGTGAACATCCGTTTTATGGTCGAAACCAGAAGCCAACACAGGAGAAGAATTGAAATGGAGCTAGAGCAAACTTTTATGGGAGACAAGGAAGAAGAATCATCCTCAGAAACCCCTCCCAAGATAGAAACAAATGATCCAGCGTTTGACAAATACAAAAGATTCCGGAAATACATGATCATGTTCAACGAAGAACAAGCCCAGGCAGAAAAGGCCAAAAAGAAAGGAAAGAAAACAAAGAAATACTCATCAAGCAGTTCTGACTCTTCCGAAGACACTACTACAGAATCCAGTAGTGAAGAAGAACCAAAGACTCCCAAGAAAAAGAAGAAGGGAGAATCATGGAGAACCAAAATTTAGGAAGTCGAAAAGAAGTTGAATGCAGTTCAACTCAAGGGCAAGAATAAAAGAAATTTCACATGCGAAGATTTCTACGAAAGCTTCGAAAATGACAAGCATATAAAGAACTTGCCTAAAAAATTTATCAAATTCGAGGGTCATGGAGACCCAAAGGCACATTTGGCCATGTTCTTTGCTGAGTGCTACAAATTTCGTCACAATCACAGGGCTCTCTTTCGATGTTTCCCCAGAAGCCAAGAAGGAATGGCAGCACAATGGTATCGGGAACACATCAACCCAGTCGAATTGAAGAATTTTGACAAGTTAATCAACCTTTTCATTGAAAGGTTCATTCAAAACGTCGAAACGGCACCAATGATCACCACACTTTGTTATCTGAAATAGAGGCCAGGTGAAAAGGTGAGAGATTTTATTCAAAGGTGGAGGTCTTCTTGCAACAAGATGAGGGACCCAATCTCTCAATCACATGCATTGTGACTGATCGTGAACAATTTGACACAACCATTGAGGAGCCTCATTTCCAATGCTCCGATTAAGTCTTTCATCGATCTCACCGAGAGGGCAGAATGCATTGAAGCAGGAATTGAAAATGGAGCTTTTGATGTTGTCATCCCGGTAAAGGTTAGGGAAGATACAAAGAAGAATAGCAGAAGTCAAAATGCTCCGGCCAACATCGTAGCCAACGCCGCCATCTTCAAGAAAGAGACGTCAGAATATCCCAAAAATAAAAAGGTAATGGACAGAGCTAGTGGCAGTAGCAGTGGCACTAAAAATAAACATCCTGGATGGGGGTACGATAGGAAATTCACCCCATTACAACAGAGTTATGAAGAAGTCATGCATATGTTAATCGAAAGAGGTACTCTGTTTCTCCCAAAAGTCTCCAACCCCCCACCGATGATGGGGAAAAACAAAGATCAATTTTGCAAGTTTCATCGTGCTCCAGAACACGATACAGAAGACTGCCTCGTACTTAAAAATATTGTGCAAGATGCAGTTGACAAAGAAATCATCAAAGAGGTCAGTGAACAACCAGACATTCTCAAGAACCCTTTTCCTAAACATGGGAAAGGAACAGTTTCGATGGTCAGATTTTCAACAAGTCACCCAATTATGGTGACAAACAAAAGGGATACAACATCCCTAGATTTCTTTGGATTACTTCTCAAACATGATAAAGGATCCATCAATGCACAAACCGAATTGGTTAAACAAGATAGTCTGACAGAAATTGATCAGAAGTCGCAAGTATGGGACCCTGAACCCTTGGGATCCATCTTCAATGAATTAGACCCTTTACCTGAAGTCAAGAAGGGAGGATTTAACCCCAACAGGGGGAACGAATGGGCTTTTGAACTATGTAAAAATGGTCCAATCACATTCTCTGATAAAGATCTACCGATTGGAGGTGCATCACATAATGATGCCTTACACATAGTAGTAGAAACGAAGGGCACCAGAGTCTCACACGTTTTAATTGATGGTGGAGCAAGCCTGAACATCTGTCCACAACAAACAACTCGTGAGTTAGGCATAAGACAGGCCGACTATACCTCGTTGCCAATTTTCATCCATGGATACGACGGAACAGGACAACCATGCCTCGGATGTATATGTCTAGATCTGAATATCTCTGAGACATATCATCGGGTTTTATTCCATGTGGTCGACATAGAGTCCTCATTCAACCTGTTGCTTGGCAGGCCGTGGATCCATGCTACCAATGCAGTTCCCTCCACCTTACATCAATGCGTCAAATGGACTCACAACAGGAATACTGTAACCATCTACGCAGAAGATAGGCAGAGTCGTCTCGTGCACCCGATGATTCCGGTACCAACATATATAATCGAAGTACCCAGTATTCGAGTCTGCAAAGAAGAAGAAATATCTCAAAGTCTTAGCAGGTTGGTCATTCACAAATCAAAGAAACAAATGCGGGTGAAAAAGGGTACCAAACATGAAGCAAGTTACAAAAGCCATCCGTTATTCAAGAAATTCTGTCAGAATGAGAAAGGATTGGATTTACTCATCCGCCATGGTTACCAGCCATTTACGGGCCTTGGCAAATATAAAAATAGAATCTTGGAACCAATTACCTTGACAGGCAACGAGGCACTCAAGCCTTGGGATACCAAAGTTATGAAAAAGTGGATGTCGAGAAAGAATTCAAGCCAGTGCCTTTTGTCAAGAGCAATACCATAGGCGGATGTTCACCATCAATCTGAATCAACAAATCCTCTATCATTTTGTCATCCAGTTATCATTTTGTTGTCATTGTACTCCAATATACCAAGTGTCTTCATTTTGTAATATCTTCAAAGATGCAATGACATGCACAATTTACTTTCATGAACAATGTCTCAAATCTCATCTAACTTCTTTATAATCTTTAGGATGGCATCTAAGGATCAAACATCAAAAGCTTTTAAGGAGGTAAATCTAGAACTCGATGAGGCAGAATGTCCAGAGTTCATCCAAATAAGAAAGCAAGATCAACTGTCACCTTTAATTAATGATCCGATTGAGGAAATTAATATTGGCACGGAAGAGAGTCCAAAGATTTTGCAAATTGGAACAAGTCTCTTAGCAGAAGGAAGAAAAGTGTTGATAGACTTCCTCAAAGAGCATCAAGAAGCCTTTGCATGGACTTATGAGGACATGTCAGGACTTGATACAAAATTAGTCGACCATCGACTACCATTGAAACCAGAATGCAAGCCAATCAAACAAAAGTTGAGGAAACTAGACTCTCGTCTTGAGGGGCAAGTTAAGGAAGGCCTAGAAGACCTACTAAAGGCAGGGTTCATCCGAACAATCGACTATCCTGAATGGTTAGCAAACATTGTGGTAGTCCCAAAGAAAAATGGCAAAATTCGGCTCTGCATCGATTTCAGAGATTTGAATAAGGCTACACCAAAGGATGACTACCCACTTCCAAACATTGACTTGTTAGTAGACAGTACTACAGGCCACGCTATGTTCTCCTTTATGGATGGATATTCTGGCTATAACCAAATTAAGTTGGCTGCTCAAGATCAAGCCAAAACATCATTTACAACTCCATGGGGTACCTTCTGCTATACAGTAATGCCGTTTGGCTTGAAGAACGCTGGAGCAACATATCAAAGAGTTATGGGAGCTATTTTTCATGATCAAATGCATCAAATCATGGATGCATATGTAGATGATCTACTAATTAAGTCAAAAACAAGGGAGAATCACATCAACATTCTTTCTCAAGTTTTTGATAGACTCTTACAATACAAACTCAGATTGAATCCACAAAAATGTGTATTTGGTGTGGAATCCGGTAAGCTTTTGGGATTTATGGTCAGCAAAAAGGGAATCAAGATGGATCCTTCCAAAGCAAAGGCGATCATCGAAATGTCACCACCAACAAATCTTAAGGGGCTATGTAGCTTGCAAGGCAGAATTCAGTCAATCAGAAGGTTATATCTAATCTTGCCATGAGATGTGAACCCTTCAACCATTTACTGCGGAAAGGAGTCAAATTTGAATGGGGACATGAATGTCAAGCCTCATTCGAAAAGAACAAGAAGTATCTCCTTTGCCCACCACTTTTAAAACCTTCAATTTTGGGGAAACCTCTACTCCTTTACATCACAGTTAACGATTCAGCTTGTGGTGGATTTTTGGCTCAATATGAAGAAGGATGTCGGGTAGAACATGCCATTTATTACATCAGTAAGACATTTGTGCAGTATGAAAAGAATTACTCGCACATGGAGAAGACTTGCTTAGCCTTGGTATGGATGTGTCAAAAATTAAGGCATTACCTATTGGCGTGCGAAGTTAAAATTTTATCCAAACTTAATCCACTCAAATATATCCTCGAACAGCCATTTTTGAATGGAAGGATAGCAAAGTGGCAGGTTTTGCTGATGCAATATGATTTGGAATATGTGTCACAAAAATCAATCAAGGGGCAAGCCATTGCAGACCAATTGGCAGATTTTCCTCTATATGAAGAAATTAGAACAAATGATGATTTTCCAGATGAGCAAATCCTAACGACTGAACCAGAGCCGATTTGGGAGATGTACTTNTCAGGTCAATGGAGATTGGCAAGTCAAAGATCAGAAATTGATCCCATATCAAGAGTTAGCGGCTTCCCTCTTAAGACAGTTCGAGGAATATCAACTCTTACATGTCAAAAGAGAATTTAACCCAATAGCAGACGGTTTAGCCAGTTTAGGCTCTACCATTGCCTTCAAACCTGGAGAATCTATCAGATCTTTTGAAGTTCGAAAACTCGAACAACCATCTTTTGTCATACCAAAACAGGTGTTGCAAGCAGAAAGTAGAGAAACACCATGGTATCAGAACATCAAGGATTTTCTCCAAACTGGAACACTCCCACCAAAAATGTCTCGAAAAGAGCAAAGAGTTTTGAGACACATGTCTTCAAGATATTTCATTTTAGCCGACATCCTATACAGAAGAGGATTCAGCACAGAATATGCTAGATGTCTCAATGCAAATGAGGCACTAGAAGTTGTTCAAGAAGCCCATGAAGGAATTTGTGGGGGACATGTAGGGTATCAGACCCTCGTCAAGCAGATAGTTAGAGCAGGGTACTATTGGCCCACAATGCAAAGAGACTGTCACCAATTTGTCAAGAAATGCATCAAATGTCAGTTGCATGCACCATCAATTCATGCTCCAGCATCGTACCTTCATTCGGTCAGCTCACCATGGCCATTCTCCATGTGGGCCTTCGACGTGGTCGGTCCAATCAATCCAGCTGCCTCAAATGGACACAGGTATTTTCTTGCAGCTACAGATTACTTCACCAAATGGGTGGAAGCGATCACTTTAAAAACAGTCGAAGGATAACACGTAGTGTCCTTCATTCACAAAAATCTTTTGTGTAGATTTGGCATCCCGCATGATATCGTTTCTGATAACGGTACTCATTTCAAAAATGAGAAAATGCGCAATCTCTGTTACAAACACAAAATACAACATCACTTTTCTGCCCCATATTACCCTCAAGGTAATGGTCAGGCAGAAGCAACCAACAAGATTTTGATTTGTGTCTTAGAAAGGACTGTTGAAACAGGCCGAGATTGGCACGAGAAAATGCACAATGCACTTTGGGCGTATCGAACCACAATTCGAACACCCACTAATGTTACACCAGTAGAATTGGTATATGGAACGAAAATTGTCCTTCCATTACATGTCCAAAAACCAGCAATGAAATTTGCTGCTCTCATTGAACTCCCAATTAACAAGTATAAAAAAAAGAGACTTGTTCAATTAGACCTCTTAGACGAGAAAAGACTACAAGCAGCAGAGCATGCCGAAGTCTATCGTAAGACCGACATTATGCCAAATCAGTCATTGAAAGAAAATTTCAGGTAAATGACCTTGTTTTAAGATCCATAGTTCCACTCATGAGTAGACCTAAAGGAAAATGGGTGCCGAACTGGGAAGGGCCATATGTTGTCAAAGAGGTTCTACCTCACAATTCTTATCGGTTGATTGATGCCGATGGGGTTGAAATCCCTGATCCAATTAATGCTTTGCATCTCAAGAAATTCTATAATTGAATTTGCATTTCAAAAATTTCAAAACAATTGTACTTTGATAAGCATGTTCTTATCAATTTTCAAATCAACTAAGGGGCATAGTATCCCTTAGGGAAAGTTTCAAAAATGCATCAAAATTTCTAAAATTTTCAAACTCAAAAGAAAGCCCGATAGACTTGATATTGCACAAAGCAAATTACACAAAACCATCAAAGCAGTGGAACTCCGTAGTAGCTTTTGGGGTGGTGAGGAATTTCTCCCAAGAGTGAAGGGTGGCTCAAAAAGAAAATCACATTTCAAAAGCAAAAGCGAGTATGTGAAAAACGAAGAAAAATGAGAGAAAAAGCACTTGCCAATGGTCTAGAAGGCATCAAGAGCTAAGTCCTCCAAGCGTCAAATGCAAAAACTTTCACAATTGCAAAATTTTTCACCCAACATTAATTCCTCTACAAAGTCTCCAATGAGATGGAGAAAAATCTTCTTATTTCAGGTCTATGACTAGCATTTCCCCTCAAGAGAGGATGGTTCAACATCATTTGAAAAATCGATTCTCCAAACGTTTTGCAAAAATTTGGTGCGTGAATCTTTGCTATTAAGCAAATTCTTCAACTTGCTTAACAGCAAAGAGAGACATCTGTTAACACCCCAAATTTTTCCACATCAAAATTGAAGCAATGTGAAAATTTCACAAAAGAGTTATGAAAATTTGCAATTTCAAAGCCAATTTCGAATCTAAAGAACAATTTAGATTCAAATCATGAATTTGACTCGTGATACTAATCCCAATGCATGATTACAAGTCCATTCGATTACAAATGTCATTTGACATCTAAATCCAATTATAATTGTAATTTGAAATCCAAATTCAATTACAAATGTCATTTGACATTCAAATCCAATTACATTTGTAATTTGAAATCCAAATTCAATTACAAATGTCATTTGACATCCAAATCCAATTACAATTGTAATTTGAAATCCAAATTCGATTACAAATGTCATTTGAAACCCAAATCCAATTGAAAAATTCAAATTTTGACTTAGATCCAAGAATTAGATCTAATTCGGTCTAGAATGCTACGTGAGACCCACTTGTGGGCCCCCACCTAGCCCGTGTGGTCAAAAGGACCCCCAGGGGTCACACCCCATTTAAATAAATAAATAAACAAATAAATAAATGTTTTCTCCCAATTAAATGAAAAAAAAATCGTTTTTAAGGAGAAATGAATGATATCATAACTAAAAACCTAGGAAAAGAGAAACATTTATGCATCTCTCTCTTCTTTAACTAGGTCTTATTTAAAGGGTTTTCAATCTTCAAAAAGTAATAACTAGGCTGGTCAAACCCACTTAGTCCAAGTAGGTTCGACCCTAGTGCACCCAAATCTTAGCTAGGCTCAGTCAACATGAGCTCAGCTTGGCCTAAAAGTAGGTTTGTCTCAGGATCCAATTAATGGACGAAAATAGACTTTGACCGAACCAAACCCACTTTGACTAAACTCAGTCAAAGTACAATTTAGATCAATTAAGAGCTTTCTTGACCCAAATTTATCAAATTACCTCAAACAAAGTCAAATTACTCGCAAATGAGCTTTGACTTTGGTCAATTGGTTGAAATTGATCAATTTGGACAATTTTGCCCTTCTGCGGCCAAATTGAGATTAAAAAGCCTAAATTGGTTTATAAAAGGCAAATAAGCATTTTAATTTGTCAAATGGATGAATCAAATACCAAATTTAAATTGAATTTCTCAAATGAAAATTTGATTCAGTCGAAATTCATTTTCAATCAAGTTTTGGACGAAAATACCCTTTTTAAACCAAATTCGATGAAATTTTCGAATTTTATTAAAATTTAAATTGAATTATCATAATTCAATGGCATTTGGAGCTTAGTAACTAGGTTTTAACCTAACAAGCTCGATTTTAAACAAAATAAAAAGTAAAAAACACAAAATAAGAAAAAACCCTGTGCAAGGGCATTTTCGTCCAAATTTTTTGTCAAAGTTGATCAGCTAGGTCTGAACCAAGTTGACCAAACCTAACCCAGCTCACCTAGCTCGTGTAATTGAGATAAGGATGAGTAAATAGAGTCATTAAAACTCATTTAACTCATTTTTCATCTCCCTAAGCCTTGGTTAACCTTCCAAGGCAAATTTAAGGAGGTGGTTGAACCCACCTCCTCCTCTATATAAACATCACCTTGGCCACCAAGGGGAGGACGAATTTTGGAGCATTCTATCAAGTTGCTGCAGCCAAGGAGCTAGGAGGGAGAAGCCAAGGAAGAGAGGAGAGGTTCTTCCAAGCCCTATTCCCCATTTCTTCCATTTTCTTCATCATTTTCCTCTATTCTCCCCATTGATCTTGCTAAGTTAGGGTGCTTAAGTGAACCCTTACTTAGGATTTTCGTGGTGAGAAGCCTTCTTTCCTATTACAAATTCCAGTGAGCAAGCTATTCTACTTCTAGCTTTGCTAAGCTCGAATCCACGGTCGGATTCTTGCTTAGGATTGCTCGATCTAGAAATCAAGTGAAGACGAAGGACAAGCATCAAGACCGACCGCAAGGTAGGTGATTTTTCACTCACTTCTCTTCTACTTTAGCTTCTTGTTGATTTATTTTAATTCCAGCAACTTGTGGGTGGGTTTACTTTCATTTGCTTATGGCTGGGAATGATGTCCAGCTAAGGGAGACCTACGTTTCAATGTACATGTTAATGCATAATGCATGCATACGTCGGTTTTCTTAAATATGAACCCACTTATCCAATTTTGAAATGGGCCCCAAGGCCACGTCCCTTTCAAAACAACCAACTTAAAACATTATTTTGAACTCCCCACCATGAGAGAATCCCACGGTGAGAGAGAGTAAACTTGCTGCAATATATATATGATGAAAAGCCTATTAAGGATGGATGCATTCTCATGAATGTAATCCACCTTTGCATGGCGAAATTAAGGATGAACTAGCTTGAGCATCCATTTATTCCTCTCTATTTAAAGTTATTTTGTTTCATGCTTTATTTAATTGATCAATGGTGGTAGGGGAGATTTGAAACAAGTTTTCATGCATTCATATGTATACATTGTTATATATATATGCATACACGTGTTCAATCTCTTGTTGAAAATTGCATTCCTCTCTTAAAATCAGGTTGGAACATGTTTCCAAACTGGTTTTTAAGAAAATGGATCATTTTTATTGATTTCCATAGTATAAAGCTATGAGATCATTTTCATTTCATTTTAAAATTTGCTTGATTTCAGAAACCCATGCATACGATGTATGTTAGGTGTTGAAATCAAACCATGTTTCATATGAATTGGTTTAAGCATGTCAAAGTTTATATATTTGAAATGTCAAGTATCCTAAAATCATCCAAAGAAGTTGACGATTTCATTACTACCAAATCTGAAATTTGAATCTATTTGAAAGACTTGTCGTTTCCGTCTAAGAAACAAGATATTTATTGGAACCAATCTCCACAATTTTCAGCTATTTAAATCAACACAAGGTCTGATTTTCAGCTATTTTTAGACAAAAGTGGATGTCATCCACGTCTCCCATCCATTTCAAAGATTGAACTTGACATCATTTATATATTTTCATCATTTTGATAATTTTATGTCAAGCCCCAAACTTATGGACTACATCTCTAATTCATGTGCTTAATCATATAATGAGCACATATAGAGAAAGTCCTACATTTTAATCAATCTTCACTCATAGATTGTATGGCGTGCAATATGGACTTTGAGAGATTATGAGAGAGTGAAGAATGTATGTTTTATATGAATGAACTTTGAGAGATTATGAGAGAGTGAAGAATGTATGTTTTATATGAATGAACTTTGAGGGACTATGAGAGAGAGAAGAATGAATGTTCCATATAGTTTCCCTTCTCGTTTCATGCATTCACTTTCACTTAAAATCAATAGCACCACATGCACAATCTCAAGAAATTAAGTGATTCAAATTTGAGTTGCAAAAAGTGACCAAGTCATATTGCAACGAGAATTTGTAAACTTCACTTAATTTCAAAAGAAAACACAAGCATTTGTAATCTTTTGGCCAATGTGCATTTGAAAAACAACATGTTTTCGAACAATTTGGAATCTATGATTTGACAAAGGAAGCATTCAAAAATGAATTTCCTTTGCTAAGGAAACTTAGCTATCTTCCAAAGTTGATCATAATTTCAACTCATGAATCATCTAGAGTTCACAACAAAGAACTCAATTTCAACTTCAAAATCCTCAAGATTATGTATTTCAAATCGAATGGCACAAAAACAAATGTTTTGAACCAATTTGAAAATCCTACAATCTTCAAAATGAGTTCAAATCACTTATTCAAAATGAATTTTGGTTCTTGATTCCAAAACCTCAATACACAAGCATATAGGATTTGCATCAATAACTTGTACATGATCCAAATGATCCTAGTCCTTGGTCTAATTACCCCTGTTAAAGGCGGCAGGAACGGTTGGACCTCGTACCGATGGGCGGATCCCTTCTCTTGAAAAATTTTCCTCAAAACCTCAATTTTAAAAGAATTTTGTTGACTCGCATGTCGACCCCTTTGAAAAAGGGGTGGGGTGCGAACAGATGGCACACCCGGTGGGACCCGTCATTGTTTGTCTAAGGACTTATTTGGATCATGTATGAGTTATTTTCACCAATGTCGGACATCAATTGCATAAAAATTTTTCGCAAAAATGCATACCGACATCATGTAGTGTACATTGAGGAGATTTCAACCTATTTCATTTCAATTTATTCTACCCCTCCTCAATTTAGGGATTGTATGCAGCATGCTCTCAAAATTTGAAATCTATCTCTTAGGAATGTATGCAATAGAGCCTTGTATTTTGCATCTTCTCATAAATTTTGAAAAACAAATCCTTACCTATATCATATCCCGGTCATCATGTTGTCGGGCTATTTCTAGGACATTAGTCCAAGATATAGTCTACAACTGGACCACCCAATTGGACTGAAAAGTCCCCCCATTAGTACCGAAACGGACAATAGTCCCGGTATATCGATGGGTGAACAAGGAGAATTGGAGAGCCCAAACCTAGAAAACCCTTGGAGGAGTCTATGCCAGTACCATAAATTTGGTATATAGGCATACCTTAAATTTTGAACTAATCAAGTACAATTTACCCANAGAACTTGGTGAAACATATTCTCAATTTGTCAACCCTGCGTCACTATCTAGAAGTGTTGCAGACAAGTACAAAAACTCTATGGTGACTTGTACCGCGGGTCTTATCTTCTTCAACAATGAAGAACACGTAATGGATTTCCGCACAGCTCGCCTCTTCAGGAAATGGGGGCATGTCAAAGTCCGTCACATTTCCATAGCACTGGCAGCCTTGGCATTCCTTTATAGAAGGTTGACCAAATTTTCAATTGGAGATGCAGACTCGATAGAAGGATGTGTCTTCGCACTGCAAGCTTGATTCTACAAACACGTGGGGCCACAATCATGTCATTTTCAAAACTCAGACGGTCAGTTATCCAGTATGGAGCACTACCGTAGAAAGATTGAGGAAGTTGATGACTCTACCATCATTTGGGACTTCTTTGATCGAGAAGTCATCAAGTCAAGATATACCTACAACCCAGTCAGAGGAAGTCTTTTATTGGGGCCATTCTTCATAGTTGAATACCATCCAGAGCGTTGCCTCAGACAGTTATCACTGCGTCAAAGGAAAGCATATCCAATTGAGTCAGAAGGAGCCATCGTAGAGTGTGAACTAGATACCGAAGAGTGGTCTGGGATATACACTTATACCCAACAACGTTGGGAATCATTTGCTCATTTGTATCTTGTCCTTGGTCCACGAATGGGTCCTGAATATGTAAAATGGTGGGATGAAGTCCGCCCATCTATCCTTCTGTCCTAGATTGTCATGTGTAGTTCATTGTTGTTAAGCCAAAATTTGTCAAGTTGTGTTGAACTTTGTCAAGTTTTGTCATTCTCATCTTTCTTTCAACATGCAATCAAAATATGTCATCTCTCATCAATTCACATCCTAACATTGCAAGGTGAACATCCGTTTTATGGTCGAAACCAGAAGCCAACACAGGAGAAGAATTGAAATGGAGCTAGAGCAAACTTTTATGGGAGACAAGGAAGAAGAATCATCCTCAGAAACCCCTCCCAGGATAGAAACAAATGATCCAGCGTTTGAAGAATACAAAAGATTCTGGAAATACATGATCATCTTCAACGAAGAACAAGCCCAGGCAGAAAAGGCCAAAAAGAAAGGAAAGAAAACAAAGAAATACTCATCAAGCAGTTCTGACTCTTCCGAAGACACTACTACAGAATCCAGTAGTGAAGAAGAACCAAAGACTCCCAAGAAAAAGAAGAAGGGAGAATCATGGAGAACCAAAATTTAGGAAGTCGAAAAGAAGTTGAATGCAGTTCAACTCAAGGGCAAGAATAAAAGAAATTTTACATGCGAAGATTTCTACGAAAGCTTCGAAAATGACAAGCATATAAAGAACTTGCCTAAAAAATTTATCAAATTTGAGGGTCATGGAGACCCAAAGGCACATTTGGCCATGTTCTTTGCTGAGTGCTACAAATTTCGTCACAATCACAGGGCTCTCTTTCGATGTTTTCCCAGAAGCCTAGAAGGAATTGCAGCACAATGGTATCGGGAACACATCAACCCAGTCGAATTGAAGAATTTTGACAAGTTAATCAACCTTTTAATTGAAAGGTTCATTCAAAACGTCGAAACGGCACCAACGATCACCACACTTTGTTATCTGAAACAGAGGCCAGGTGAAAAGGTGAGAGATTTTATTCAAAGGTGGAGGTCTTCTTGCAACAAAGCGAGGGTTCTGACAAAGCAGTGTTTCATGCAAATACTACTGCCTATGCTGCTACATTGAACAAAAGGGATAGTCAAGGGTCATATGGCTATAAATCGAAAAATCAAAATAGCAAGTTTACTTGCACTTATTATAAGAAGAATGGGCACACTCGTGATAGGTGTTGGACACTGCACAGGAAACCAGAAGCATCTCAGGGTCGGCGTCCAAATGAGCCAATTGTTTCTGCTCAAGTTGCTGCCACAGAAACCACTGATGTAGCTGCCCAATTGAAGACTATCACCGAGCTTCTTCAGAATGTAAACAAACAAAAGGAAAAGATTGCCATGGTCACCTCGGCATCTAGTCAAGATCTTCCAGGTACTCTCTCTACTTACTCTGATTGGATTATAGATTCTGGACCAAGTGAGCATATGTGTTCATCTACTATAAATCACTCTAATATTAAGGATGTACATGAGAATAATTTTGTCGTTATTGCATATGGATCCAATGTGAGAGTTGAAGGTATTAGTAGTGTTAATCTCTTTGATAGTGACAAAAAAATTAATACCTTAGTTGTTCCTAAGTTGTCTACAAATTTATTGTCTGTTTCTAAACTCACCAAGAATTTGAAAAGTGATATTAGACTCTTACCATATGATGTAGTCTTTCAGAACAGGTTGACGAAGAAGATGATTGGTAAATGGAAAATTACCAATTGACTGTATGTGTTGGAACATGAAAATAAAGCTTTGATTGCTAAATTTGATAGCTCTTTGTGGCATAAAAGACTTGGCCATCCTTCCAATTACAAGTTGAAAGTTTTATTTCCTACATGTTATTATGATTGTCATTCGTGTGATGTGTGTCGTTATGCTAAGATGAGTAGACCTCCTTTTCCTGAGTCTAATAGTGTTGTTGAACATCCATTCGATTTGGTACATTCCGATGTGTGGGGACCAGCCCCTGTGAGTTTTTATACTGGCTTTAGATATTATGTTACCTTTATTGATGATTTTTCAAAAATCACTTGGATGTATCTGCTTAAAAATAAAAGTGAAGTTTTTGACAAATTTCAAATCTTTTTTAATATGATTAAAAATCAATACGGAGTGCAAATTAAAACTCTAAGAACTGATAACGGCACAGAGTTTAAAAATTCCATGTTCCAAAGTTTTGAAAAACAACTTGGTATTGATCATCAGTTTACCTGTGTAGGGACTCCTCAACAAAATGGAGTAGCCGAAAGAAAAAATCGACATCTCCCAGAAGTCACGTGAGCCTTGTTATTCCAAATGAATGTTCCTAGAATTTATTGGAGTGATGCTCTTTTGAATGCATGTTATATTATTAATCATCTTCCTTGCAAGCAACTTCAGGATCGTGCTCCTCTTGAAATCCTAAAGGGACGAAAACTCAATTTAAACCACATGCAAACCTTTGGATGTGTTGTTTTTGTTGCTACCCAAAATCAAAATTTAGACAAACTTAGTAGTCAAGTTCTTAAATGCATATTCTTAGGGTATTCCATCTCGCAAAAGGGGTACAAATGCTATAGTTTAGAAGAAAAGCATCTTCTAATATCTAGGGATGTGGTCTTTAATGAAAATACACCATATTTTCCTCAGCCAGCGCAGGAGAAACATATTCAGGGGAATAATTTATTATCTAATTCTAACGTGTTTGACAAGAATGGTTTTCAGGGGGGATTGTATTACCAACCACTAATGTAGCTGATGTGTTCACAATCATGAGAAGAAATTCAGATCCACTAGAAACTTTTCAAAAGACCAACACAGAAAATGTTACATCACAGAACCAGATTGATAGTCAAAATATAGATGATCAAAATGACATTCAATTTCCTTTGAGAAGATCAGAACGTCAAACCAGACCTCCTACTCATTTATCTGATTATGTCATGCTCACTTCCACCGACTATCCGATCGAGCATTATGTTGGGTATGAGAGAATTAACAGCACATATAAAGCTTATTTGTCTCAAGTCTCTAGCTGTTCTGAACCGTCTACATATGAAGAAGCAAAAAAAGACTTGTTATGGGTAAAGGCCATGAATGAAGAGCTTGATACATTATACAAAAATAAGACGTGGGATATTGTCACCTTACCACCTGAAAAAATGGCTGTGGGATGTCGATGGGTGTTCAAGATAAAACACAAAAGTGATGAAAGTATTGAAAAATACAAAGCCAGACTGGTAGCAAAAGGATACACACAAACACAAGGCCTAGAATATGAGGAAACATTTGCTTCCATAGCAAAAATGAATACTGTCAGAGTAATTCTTTCTATTGCTTGCAATTACAATTGGCCTTTGTACCAATTAGATGTTAAAAATGCTTTCTTGCAAAGAAAGTTGAAAGAGAAGTGTATTTGAAACTTCCCCCTGGGCATCCAAAGGAGGAAAATGGTAAGCTTGTGTGTAGGTTGCGTAAAGCTATCTATGGTCTGAAACAATCTCCAAGAGCATGGCATTACCATCTGAGCAACTTCTTAGAACAACACAATTTTGCTAGAAGCAATGCCGACAATTCTTTGTTTATCTAAAGAAAGGATGATTTTCTTATTATTATTTTGGTCTATGTTGATGACATAATTCTTACCGGAACAAATGATCAAGGAATTCTGAAGACTAAGGAGCTCCTTCATGATGCTTTTGACATAAAAGATTTGCGAAGGCTTCGCTATTTTTTAGGAATTGAGATAGCTCACTCGCACAAAGGTCTTTTTCTATCTCAACGGAAATACACGATGGATTTGCTCAAAACAGCAGGAAAGATTGGGTGCAAGCCGATAGAGACACCTATTAAAGTCTATCAAAAGATTGAAATTACTCATGATGAACCTGTCATTAACAAAGAAAGCTACCAACGCCTTGTAGGGAAGTTTATTTAACTATTACAAGGCCTGACATAACATATTCAGTATTGTCAGTCAGTGCATGCATGCTCCTATTGAACATCATTGGAAAATCGTTAATCGTATATTGCAGTATCTAAAGAAGGCTCTAGGACAAGGTATATGGTACAAAAGGAATGGTCATCATCAAGTGTGTGGTTATACTGATGCCGATTGGGCTGGTAGTTCAGACAGAAAATCCACCACTGGTTATTGTATGTTTGTTGGAGGAAACATTGTATCTTGAAAAAATAAAAAACAGAGTGTAGTGTCCAAATCCAGTGTCGAGGCAGAATATCGGGCTATGGCTACAGCTGCAAGTGAACTTACATGGATTAAAACTCTTGTGTCAGAAATTGGATTACAAGTTGATATTCTTATTCCCTTGCATTGTGACAATCAAGTTGCAATTTCTATTGCAGCAAATCATGTTTTTCATGAAAGGACCAAACACATTGAAATTGATTGTCATTATATTCGTGAAAAAGTGCAGAAAGAATAACTGTTCACACCATATACAAAAAGCTCAGATCAAATGGTGGATGGTCTTACTAAAGGTTTAAATCGAGATCAATATTACAAGAATCTCATCAAGTGGGGATGTATAAATATTTACATCTCACTTGAGGGGGAGTGTTGAAGAATCCAATTTCCTTTCTTGTTTCCACCCGTTAGGCATATTGTCGTTCTCTCCTTGTCATGTTTTAGAAACTATCATAGTTTCTTTTATTGTATTGCCTTGTGAGAGAGCCTTCCACATTCGTTAGGCAATTT
This sequence comes from Nymphaea thermarum, assembly GCA_011799765.1. Taxonomy (NCBI): domain Eukaryota; kingdom Viridiplantae; phylum Streptophyta; class Magnoliopsida; order Nymphaeales; family Nymphaeaceae; genus Nymphaea; species Nymphaea thermarum. Next base: position 210,759 of record JAANDH010000259.1, on the reverse strand, counting down.
GGTGGAAGCTCTCATATATCACGTGTATTGCCTTTGGCCCAAAAAAAACAATGAAAAATACAGAGCGAGGTGTGGAGCCTTTGTCATGGATGTAGGACTGAGCAGACCGAACCATGTTAAATCTTGCTTGTTTCTTGCTCCTCTTTCTTTCTACACTTAAGCAGGTAAACAAAATCTTGATTCCAACCAAAAGATATTGAATTTCTTCACCTAGGTGTTTGAAGTTTTGTTTCATATGTACATTCCCCATTCATACTTGGTGGAAGATGTCATAGGACAGCTTCTATCAAACAACTTAAGAGAAGAGTGTCCCGATAATTTTATCGTGCTCTTGAAAGTGCTACCTGTTATCACCCCAACTTTTTTTTCAAAATTAGAACAAGGTTTCAGTTATTTTAACCATTCTTTCAGAGACTTGGATCTAATTTTGGACCTTGGGCAAAAGGTCGCTCTAAAATAGACTTTTAGATCCATATCTGAGTTCAAATGCAAGGTGTGGACCCAAAATCCAACTTTAGATCAAGATTAGTTAGATGTGGATTAGAGGAGTCCTCTTTTTCACTGCATCACTTCTGCTGACCATGAAAAGTATAAACCCTAAGTTCGTTTCTTATTATTGCTACTTCTTTAAGTGCTTATTGACATTTTTGCTGAAAAGAGAACTAAACAAAAAGGGCGATAGCATTTGTCGCGACTCACGTCGTTTATTGGGAGAACATGTCGGAGAAAAACTATTGTTACGTAAGAAGAAATTGAAGGAGACCTGTTAAAGGATATATCTTGCAGTGTCCTTGGCTTTCTTTTCGCTTCATTGTGTTGTACCGAAGCTCATGCCTCACGTGAACCTTTTCTAAGAAATTGGACTGCACGATGCATGCATTGGAGCATTCCATTGCATTATATAATTATATTTAATAATACATTTATCTACTTTTTTATTAAAAATATAATATTTGTATATTAAATATAAATATTTTATTTATAACCAGGCCTGGATGGTCGGCCTGAGTCCCGGCCACAAGCACGATGCTCAGTCTTACCTGTGATTGGATACTCTAGGCTGCCCAAGAAAAAGCATCCGCAACAAAATTCTTCCACAAAATAATTGTTTAAATTTGAATTGGAACAGTTTAGATCCTGTGTAATCACAGAACGACAACATGGCATTCAATTCGCTTGAAGCCAATGGTACACAGTGTGCACAGAACAACAATATACGCTTAAGCCTAAACAGTTATTGTGCAACAACAAGCCGCAAGGCGCCCTAATGGGGCATACATACATAACAAACTAATTATTTGCCAACATATTTATAAAATGAAGACCACCATATATATTATATATTAAAAAAGTGCAGGGGCAGACGGAACTGCTGCTGCAGACGCTGGTGCAGGTGCGCTGTCTCCAATGGAACCTGATTTGAAGGTTGCCTCGGCCATTGCGCGTCGTGGATTGGATCTTACGGCATCGCACAAGTTGGGAAGGAAAACACCTGCACACGATATTCATGCATATATATAAGAAAAGAGTATATTAATAACCATGCACTTTGGCTCTACTCATGCTTTCCGAGTCGCACGTGTTAAATGTAGGCAGCCCTGTTGTGTTCCCAAATTGTATTTGTACGCAAGTTTTCCATGGAACAAGGTGAGGCCGTGTTTGCAAGCAAACATCGGCCGAAAAATGGGCTGAATGCTCGTGGAAAGCGCCTCTACTTTATCATCAACCAATATTATGTGCACATAAGTCATAACAGTGTGCACTATTTTGCATAAGGACCATATTATTCTTATTTATATTAAAAGGAGATTTTTTTTTTTTTGTATAAGGACAAAAAATATAATAAAAAAATTTAAAAGTCTAAAAAGATTTATATGAACTTGTCATGATTTGGCAAAAAAATTATGGTGCCGACCATGACCATATATATATATATATATATATATATATATATATATATATATATATATATATATATATATATATATATATATATATATATATATATATATATATATATATATATATAGAAACTAAGTTAATTACCTTCTGCTAGAGCAAGGTTGAAGTAGAGATCCACTATTTTAGGGCAGCCCTTGTAGCAAGGAGGAGAGCAGAGCTTGTCCATGAAGTGAAGGTCCAAAAGCGGGTCGGAGGAGATGCCGACCCAGCTCCGGTCCACCCCACACGCCTTGACGCACTCGTCGGTCTCTATCCACCCGCCGGCCTTGTGCAGCTTATCGGCCCTCACTTGCGACGTCACGCACTGATAGTTCACCTCTCCCCCTTGCACGTACTTCTCCAACACGCACCGCATGCCCGTCGACGATATTGCGAACGCACAGATGTCCGTCGGCAGTTTCTCACACACGATCTCACCTGCTCGGTCGGGAAAGGGATCAATGAACAAGAGTGTGAGTGCAATTAGATGGCTCGTTTTTTTTTCATAATTTATTGGATTTAGGGATGTCAACGATCGGATTTAAATTAGATACATTCTTAATTGTATCTGTTTTTTTTTTTTTTTTTTACGTATTAAGGTTTGAATAAGAATATAAAAAAGTTATATCCGAATCTGAATCTGAAATCCAATTCTACAACTCGAATCTACACTGAATCCAATTTTTACATTCATATCCCAATTCAAATCCAAATTTTAAACTGAATTTGACCTATTTTTAAAATGTAAGACATATATGATATCTATTTAAAAACAAATTCGATCAAAACCGCATTCAAATCTGATCAGAAGTCATTTCTTAAATTCAAATCTGATTTGATTTAATCCAATTTTTACATTCATATCCGAATTCAAATCCAAATTTTAAACCGAATTTGACCTATTTTTAAAATGTAAGACATATATGATATCTATTTAAAAACAAATTCGATCAAAACCGCATTCAAATATGATCGGATGTCATTTCTTAAATTCAAATCTGATTTGATTTCTTACTCGGATATTAATCTTTTTTTTCTATATCTTTTTTTTTTTTGAATGATTCCGTCGAATATACCATCTATTGGATAAATTGACATCCCTACTTAGATTGGAGTGAAGTTGTGAGGGAACATAATGGTTTTCACAATATATAAACCAAAACTTACAAGCATTTATACTTAGGTGTGAATTGAAATCAGATTGCTACTTTTGTGGTTGGATGCTTTTTTTTTCATGTCGCTAAAAACATTACAAAAAGTGCATTTTGTGGTTGGATGACTATTTTTTATATCATTAAAAAAAACCGCTGTAAAGGATGCATTTTTAGCAACAAAATGTGCCTTTTGTAATAGTTTTTAGCAACACAAAATAAATAATAAAAATAATAATATTAATCATCCGACCATAACCGACTGATTTCAATTTTTCCAACTGCAAATTCATGCTTCATGTTTGGGCAAACAATAAAATAAATTACCGGCTTTCAATTGTTGAAAGAAATCTTTTAAAGTGTGAACGCAAAAACACTTTTCTCGGCTAAGGGAAGTGTGAGCCGTTATAAGAGGTACCTTGTTGTTTTATATTAAAATCAACATTTATTTATTATTTGGACTAATAATACTGTTTGAACTCAAACTCAAAACTGCAATTTAGATCATGATCTAAATCCAGATCTCGATTCGGATCCCGATCAGCAACCAGATCGCCAAATCGCGAGCACAAATTTAATAGATGGAACTCCCTTTGAATGGAATTAGCTAGTTTGCTAACTGCGAGGGATTGTTAGGTCAAGAACTCGACGAATTCTGATCAATTTTACCAAACTGTAGCGCAGAAAACGATCGCGATCGTGATTATTGTGAGACACACAAATTAGAAACGAAGAGGTGTTGCTTTACGAAATTCATCGCTAGCTAATGAATCTGAAAGGCTTTCATTACCTGAAACGCATTGAATTGCGGCCACGGAAGCGAAGAACAAGACGAACACATTGGTGAAACCCTGGAGCTTGGCCATGATCGGCGCCTTCGAGCTTCGGGTTGATGAAGAGGCCGAAGATGAAAGCAGAGAATGGGTTCTTTTTCTTCAATGCCTTCCCTTCCTGGATTGATGAATTTGTCGTTGGTGGTGGTGTTATTTATACTGGGGATGGACTCAGCGTTAGACTTTGGGGCAGTTTTGGACTCATTGATTTGAAAATAAATAAGTGGACCACTTTCATATAAGAGCCGACTTTTTGTCCGTAATCCCAAAACCAGGCTTCACAGTCTGAGCTTTTTCGGATATGGCCTCTCCCTCTTGTACTAACAATTTTGGAACAGGAGACCCCTTCCAACATGTTGTGTTTAATTGCCTCCGATCTTAGATGAGCAGATTTTACAATCTCAGATCTAAGATTTTAAAAGCCCTTGCTTGATGCATTCTTTCAGCATTCTCTCTCTCCTCCCCTCTCTACCTTACTTTCAATTTAAAATCCATAGATTTCAGCATTCTTTCATATCTGAAATCTGCAAAATTTGATAAACCTTAGATTTATTTAGCAAATCTGTTTCGGATCCAAAGTCCTAAAGTCCTACGCTGCGAGTGCTTCTTCAAAGTATAAAGTATGAGCTGTTTGGTCAGCTATCAAACCCAACCTTTTTTTTTACAGTTGATAAGAAAAAAAGGCCCCTACTAGGAAAATATAAAGAGGAAGCCCTTCCCTGGAGAAAATGACGAAAAAGTAACTAAGCCTTCATTTAAAATTCTTTCGCACATAGTTAACAGTGTTTCAACGGGGATGGAGTTTCCGGCGTGAACGAGATCGTGAGAAGCATTCAAAGTTTGTGTGTCGTACCCACAGGAATAAGTCAATGAAAGAGCCTTGAAGACTTATGTATATTAAAGATAGATGAATCAGAATAACAAGTTTCTCCATCATTCATGAAGTTATATATATATATATATATATATATATATATATATATATATATATATATATATAATGAATCAGAATAAAATATATATATATATAAAATGAATCAGAATAACAAGTTTCTCCATAATTCATGAAGTTATATATATACTATTTTGGCGAGTATTCAACTCTCAATCCAGGTACTCCTCGAGCAGAGCACTCACCTCAAGGGTTTGTAGAGCACACAAACAGCAGTATTTGGATACAATGCTGGCAACATTAGTGATGTTGATATATTTGATTTGGATCAGATATACGATTGAACCATTCTAAAAAAATTATAGATGAAAAAAAAAAACTTGATTTTCAATTAAGAACTCGGATCAAAATCGGATTTAAGAAATCACATCTGATGGGATTCAGATTATACATAAACATCTGACCGAATTTAGTTTTAAATAGATATTGTATATCCAATGTCCTTACATTTTCAAAATTGGTCAGGTTCGGTTCAAGACTCGGACTCAGATTCAGATATAAATGCAAAAATTAAATTTGAATCAAATTTTGGATTTGGATATTACCTTCCTTTGTTCATATTTGAATCTGAATTCAAATCTGAATATGTGAATGTTGAAAAAGTGGATGAAATTAAGGGTATATCTAGTTCAAATCTGACATATTAACAACCCTTAGCAATATTGTATTCCTACGATTTTTGTTTTTCTTGGAGGGGTTCTAACGGTCTATTTTCTTTTTCAAAATTTCGAAGTCTTTTTAATTAATATTTTGCAGGGCCGGTATCTTTAAAAATTTTGCAACAGCCAAATTAAAATTTTCGAAAATTAAGATGTTACCCACCTTGTATATGTGTGTGTATAAGTATGGCGTGACACATGACATTGGCATCAGGCATTTTGCACAGGTCTGACCTTAGATCCGACCGAAGGACCAACACTGTATATCTGGAAGGAAAATGACTGAATCTGATTAAGTTAATTCCACTGGTTATAGCTTATTTTAAACAATACAAACTGTCGATATTGATTGCTTATTAAATTCGATTACACATCCACTTATATGATTTTTTAACTAAATAGATTTGGACATCTTGCATCAGTATGTGTTGATTGAATATTTGAAACAACTAGAGAGAACATGGCTGAATTGACATATGCAGGGGCGGAACCAGGATTTTCTTCAGGGACGGGTCAGCAATCCAACATCTGGATCCGAGTAGGGCCAAACTGAATTCTAATACAAAAAATACATTACGTAATTAAAAAATATTATTTTCTTTAATGTAAAAAAAAAAATTCATTGGCCGGGGTGGGGCCATGGCCTAGGCAGCCCCCCCCCTTCCCTTCGCCCCTGGACATATGCATGGCAACTGAGTGGCCGACAAAGCTGGGTTGCAGAATTCATGATCCCTAAGTTTATATGTATTTTACAGGCCTATAAACTATAAAAGAGTTTCACCGAAAAATATCTATATATATTTTTTGAAAAATCTATGTGTTTATGTGTGCATATGTTTGTTATATTTATGTAAATATGTGGATATATTGAAAAATTGGTAGATATGAGGCACTTAGATCTTAATCATATAAGAACTTAGTTTGGTCGTTGATATGTTTCAGACGGATGGTAAAAAGAAAATAATAAAAAAAAATTGTCAATCAACAGTAGAGGAGTAAAATATCTTGTTTTTCTTCTTCTTTTTTTTCAGCTATTCATCTTAAAAGAAAGACCTGTCCAAATGATTCCTGTCTAGCACGTAAGAGTATGGTACTACCAATTTTTCTGGATATACATATAATATATATTATATGGTACACCACGTTTTAGTTTGGTTTGGTCATCAGTGACAGACCAATAGTTGGTCGTCGCTATCTTCTTCACTAAGAAAATACTCTAACATTCTCGATTTGTCGGCAAGGTCGTCACTAATATTAGTGTTAGTAATGGTGAGCTATTGCAAGAAATAACCCGAAACCGACGGCCATGACCATCATTTGTGACCCACTATTGAAGGTTTTGTAACTGTTTACTGACAACATGATCGCCGTTGATGTTCATCAAGTTTTTCTTTTATGGAAAACAACTGCAAATTTTCTTGGTATATGTAAAGGCCAAAAGAAGTAAAACTATTTTAAATTCATCAAAATGATAAGTGTAAATGGGTCATTGACTTAGAATTTGCATTTTTACATCGAATACAATGACTTTCAGTTATTTCATGATATAACTAGTAAACTACTCAAACAATGTATGTTTTTGTTTCCTTGTAGTTGTACCTGTGCCAGTGGCGGAACCAGAAAAATTGGCTGGCGTGGGCTGGACAGTGAGAGGGAGGAAGAAGAAATGGCTGGCATAGGCAGGACAGTGAGAGGGAGCTCTTGAAAATATTTGGGCTGGTGTGGGCAGGCGCCCACACCTGCCCCACGCTGGCTCTGCCACTGACCTGTGCCTTTCGTGAAACTGCATCAAATATTGGTCAAATTTATAAGACATTCAGACAGAATGTCCATACCACCAAACCACCACTTACAAGTAAGGCTGGGTGTCGGATTGGATACCCGATACATGGCCCGAATAAGATATGGGCTCAGACCTGGAAAAAAGAGCACCGGGTCGGCCCGATCAGTTATCGGGCCAGCCCGGGTGGGCCTGATTAAGGCCGATTAAGCTCAATAAGATTATATATATATATATTATTGATTTTTATGTATATAATATTTTATTACGATTAATTATATTTATATATTATTTATATATATATATGTTTTAATTTATTCGGGTTAGGCCAAGAGTCGGGCAGGGCTCAGGCTTGGGTTTTAAGTGTCGGGTCGAGCCCAGGTTTTGGCTGTCGGGCCAGCCCGACACTTAGGCTTACTTAGGAGTTGTTTGACAACAATAACAGTATGTTATTATTTCATATATCTATTCTAAAAATTAGAATAGTTTCTTGGAACACTTTTTAAAATGTTTTTTGAAACTACACCAGTTTTTGAGGAAGATACATAGCATAGTAACATATTATTACGGTTACCAAACGACCCCTTAATGGCTCTGGGATCCATTCAAAAAACAAATTAAGCGCATTTGCTGAGAAGTGAGATTCATGGTTGGCATCTTCATCAGTACGAAGCAGGTCTATGTGAATAAACTAAAAAAAAATTATGTTCCTGCTTTGACTCCCTTAGTAATGGATCCAAGAATTTCATTTCCTTTGAGAATTTGAGAAAATGAAGCCACACACACACACGCACAGAGGTAAAATCATTAATCATAAGATTATGCCACTTATGTCTAGTGTCTCGAGGTGTTGCAACCTTCTTTTTATAAGTTTAATCATATTAATAAATAAAAAATGTATGAAAATACATGAGCCAAATGAAGTTCACAAAAATCCAATCTGCAGATCAATTTTTATGATAAAAGAAGGTTAAAAATTGCTAATTTATTTGTGGGCCTTATGAGACCCGACACACATTTAATTGATTTTTATGACATCTTTTTTAATCTAAAAAACTTAGTCGAATTATATACATATGTATAGTTTTAGCGGAAGGCGGCTAGGAGGTAGCCTTCCCACCATTTAGAGAATGCTATAATGATGTTGAATTTGTTGAAAACAAACCTGCTATTGTTTCAAAGATCGACAAGAAGGCTAGAAGACAAGATGCAAACGTGAGAAAAATCATTGTTCCGAACATTGTCATTATAGGGGTGAACACGAGCCGAGTTGAGCTCGAGTTCAGCCAACTCGATCTCGGTTCGACTAATAAAACATGGAGCTCGAGCTCGAGAATAGCTCGACAAAAGTAGCTCGAGCTCAATTTGGCAGTTACTTGCTCAGCTCGAGTTCAACTCGATTAAGGCTCGACAAACTCGTTTGAATATATGAACTATTACGTTGCCATAAATCTAGCTCGACTAGATTAAGGCTCGAGAAACTTGAATGAACTTTTGCAAAAACTTACATAATCAATTAACGTCAATATACCGGTTTTTTTTTTTAATTAGAAAAACGAGTCAGAAATTTAAAAAAGTGGTACATATCATTTCCAAGCCAAGTCAAGGTTTAACAGTTTGAGTTTAGTGAACTCAAACTCAACTCAATTATTTGAACGAGTTGACTCATGAACTCGAGCTAGACTCGTTAAGCAAATGATCGGCTCGAACTCGTTCACGAGTCGAGCTTTAACAACTCATTGTTCACCGCTAGTTGTCAACATCTGTTCTCAAAAGAGAGATCTAGAAAATATGTAACAGCATTACCAAACATAATACTTTTAACACGTACAAGAGAATTAGTAATAGTTTTCAAATTGGGGAGGCCATATGGGGAGATATATACAAAACTTTTTTTTTCTCTCTCTTCTTTTCTGTTCTTTATGTAGGGTTTCTGGAGCATACTTCAATACCATTTGCGATTCATAACAACTACTAAATTTGGAACTTAAATTCCTTTGAAGTAGAGCATCCTGCCGCCCACTGTGTTACAATGAGCCCACGTTGTAATTGGACTGGATAGAATAGATCCAAATCCATATTCTTTGTGCGATGATCCTTTTCTTATCCGTGCGTCATGCTGGTCGTTTTTCTTTTTTGTCACTTCCTTGGAATTCCCCTATTTGATCTTCCGTATCCCGCGTTTCGATTATCAGTTACACCACAGACAAACAAGGGAACTGAATTCCATACCCGCCCAGTCCCGAGAGTTCCTGGATATCCTGGATGCAAACATGGAATCAATCAGCTTTAGTCGGTTCTATACATTTATAAGGTCGCTTGGTTGACTTGTCAACTCAATCATGGAACAACGAATACTCAAAACAAGGTGCATGGTGAAACTCTTGCATAATTAAATTGATTTACTATTCTATGCCATGAAGAAATAAGGCAGTGACGAAAATATGGGGTTTGTATAAATTCTCATTTTTGAAGGGGTACAACATATATAAATAAGTAAATAAATATAAGACATCTATGTAAATATGTAAAATAAATAAAAATTTTGTTGTTGGCGTGCATAACTGCTCACACCAGCTAAAATGTAGCTCCACTACTGCAATAAGGATATGACTTTGAGGTTTTGCATCAAAGGTGGTTTCCCCAAAATAAACAATAATAACTATGGACTCCTTCTTAAACCAAAATTCTGGTTTTGATTCTATTTGATGGGGCGGAATTATGATTCTAGAATTTTACAATTCCGTTAAAACCTACATCATTATGGTTTCAATTCTTCAATTCAAGAATTCTAATTTCTTTTCTATGAAATATGTCATTTTCAATTTTGAAATCAAAATTCTATATTATTAACCATAAAGAGGAAATAAAATTGAAATCTTGGTTCCATTTTTAATTTGAGGTAGAATTTTGTTTCTAGAATCAAATTTCAAGGTCATCAAACACCTCCAAGCTCCAGCAGTTACTAACACATGCACATATATGACCATATCTGCAGCTTGTATGCGGTTGAGACCAGCATTTATTGCAAATTAATAGTAGGAGAGGCATGTAAGATTAGATGCTTAAGATCCTAATTATCATGGTATACCTATGCAACAGTGGCTTCATTCAATGATATGCATGGTTATTTAAAAAGGTTAATATTCTCCTATTCTTTATCCGATATTCCTCATTATGCCTAGCTGTTTTAAATAGTTTGCAATGTTACCTCAAGGGGCATAGTGTAGTTGGTCGGGTTAGAGGAGCTGTATAAAGGCATGTCTCTAGTTTGATTCCCGTGGACGCTATGTTTTTACGTCTTAAGGTAGTTGGGTGCAGCATCCAAGTTGAAGGGAACACCATTGTTATTCGGATAGTAGGATGGACCTCTCACTCACCTAAAATAGTTTACAATGTCATCATATCAAGAACAGCTTTTCATCATCATTAATCCATCACAAGTAGCGGTGGAGCTCCATGTGGTCTCGTGTTGGCAATTGCTTGCATCAGCCCCATAAAATACCTTTATTTTTCTACATTGATGCCTTCAAATATTTGACCACTTATATATATATATATAGGCATTTACTCACCGGGGTCAGCCTGACTTAACATGGCGTGATGGAATAAATCACTAGCTTTTCAGTGTGCTCATGACGTGATGAAAAGAGGCATTCAAAGCTTTTGGTAGGCATTAATGCATCAGCCTGCCAATTTAGACGGGAAGAATTGTCATTTTCAGCACCAATGGACGGACAATGTTGATATAATAAACAAATTGAAGCCTCATTTTCTTCCTGGACTCAAGTGAAATCAATACATGGATTTATCTGAGTAGCATCATCTCTCTTGATCAGCATCATCGTGAACAGGGAGGAAGGACATTAGCCTTAACTAGTGAAATCAATGCATGGATTTATTTGACTACCATAATCCCCTATGATTAGGGTTGCCATGAAAAGAGAAACAAGAAAATTAGTTAAAAGTGGTAGTTATTACTTAGGACCTCGCCTAGAATTTATGACCCATGAAATGTTATGGCATGCCAATGGTAGTTAATTTCAATGTGTAATAAGTTTCACCCATCCTTTATATATATATATATATATATATATATATATATATATATATATATATATATGGAGGATCTCAACTCTCAAGCCGAGTTGCTGCAGAGCAGTCACCTCAAGTGACTCAAGGATTAGTAGAGTAGGCAAACGCAATGGTTGGATTTGAATTGGATGTATACTTTACCAAATTGGCCTTTTTCCGATTCCAATTTGGATGAAAAAAAATTTGTGGAATATTTGATTGCAAAATCTGAAATGATAATCTAAATCTGATGTAGATTTGATTTTTAGATTAACATCAGAATCCGAAATTTGAATTGGGATGAAAAAATTTATAGCATATTTGATTGCAAAATCTGAAATGATAATCCAAATCTGATCTGGATTTGATTTTTAAATTAACATCAGAATCTGATCTTAGACGAGACTAAGCTTCCAACACTTGGAAGGCCGTGTCGGGACTAATTATGCATTGGCATAACTAAACTTTGTCAACCATGTCGAGCCCTTTATTTTCCCGAGAGGGAGAAGGGGAGGGGCGCCTTTCGGCTTGTGCTCCTCTGCGACCAAAATCATCGTCCCTCTTCGTCAATCGATCGATTGAGAGAAAGAGATCATTGTCTCTGGCTGGACAGGCAGTTTCTCTCTTCCTCCATCTCTCAGGGTCGGCAGCAGTCAGAGATTGTCGTCTCCTTGTCATCCGCCTTTGACGTCCTCCTTCTCTCTGGGCGTTTGTCCTCCGTCGTCATCAGGTACTTGTCTCTCTCGATCTCTCTATGTCTCTCTCTGAAATAGGGTAATTGTGGGGATGGCCGACTGAGTAATCTCTATTTCGCTTTTCTCTTCGTCTCAATGGAAATGAAAGATAATGAAGTAGGACTTGTAAGAACCTAATAACATCAAAACCAAAGACAGTTAACAAATCATAAACTCTCGATAACCGAAAAAAAAAAAAAAGCCTAACCTGAAAATGTTCATACACTGGGGAAATACCTGTAGCGATCATATTCATATGAAAAGTGCCCCAGCTGCATTTGGGATTCGAAACTGTTCTCAACTGACGCTGGTGCTACAGAAAGGCGGTCCGGCTGCATTTGGGGTTCCAAACTGCTGTTGTCGACTGCTTCTACTTGCTATTGTTCAATGAAAGAAAAAGGGAACCAGGACTAGTTCATATGGGAACTAAACACATACGGTTTGCGATACTAGATATGTCTTCAGGGTATGCAAGGCATTTGTGAACTCTTACAGTAAAAGGAGTTTGAGCTTGGCCCGAGGAGAGAAATGTAGAGACTGCTTTCCATGGTCGGACTCTTTGCATTGCTGCTTGAATCTGTTGCTCAAGTTTGTCCAAATGGTTCGTGCTAAGCATCTCGAGATCCTCTCCCATGAAATGCGTTATGCTTGTCTGCAGCGTTTCCATGTCATTCTTCAAGCTAGACAGCTCTCTTGTCATCTGCTTTAAGAAGTACCAAATATATTACATTTACCATAGATCTCATGAAGTTAAAAACCAATTAGAAGGGGACCAGAACAACCTGATCCTCATGCACTCGATACACTTGCTCATTAGTCCACAAACCTCCCGTGTATCTGTCTAGTAAGGAACTTTACTATTATTTATTAGTGTTTTTGTTGCAAGTTGAGTTTAGGAATTGCCCGGTGAAGAACTTTACTGAGAGCTACTTCACTTATTGCTAACAAGGATCAGCAGTTCATGGTTCAACAACTGCAGCATGAAGGGCACGGTGCACTAATATAATGTGAATTGGAAACAAAAAGATGTTGGTTGTCGAAGTGGGCTCTTCAAGCTTCACTTTAGGCAGGTTGACAGAGGAGCATATGATCTCACTAATTAGCTGAGCACGGTTGATGGAATTTTGCTTCCAGTTTAATCATACTGCTTATATGTCATGCTTAATTCAACAGCAAGCAACCTTTCATCCTTTCTTTATCTTCAAGATAAAAAGGATGGGGTAAAGAGGCTTGTATAAAAGTATGGGAGCAGCCATGATATTTTTCCAGCACTTTTTTCTTGGAGGAATGAACGGTCCACAGATCAATTGTGATATATATCCAAAACTTCTAATAGGAATTTATTTATAGTGTACTCACCTCCAAGAAAAAAAATCTCTCTCTGCCCCTGACCCACTAGCTAGTGTTTTTTCTTTTAATTGGTTTGGTAACTGATCATGAGAAAGATCCACTCTTAGGATCGCAGATCACCTAGCTGGGCTGGTCTAAAATGTTGTTCCTGCGGTGCTACAGGCATGGAGAAGACTAAAACTTTTGTTTAGGCATTGTCAGCAAATGACTCGTTCAGTATCAGGAAATTCAGAAAGTATGAAAAGGCTAGAGTAGCCTTTTGTTGTGTCAGGAGACTCAGATTGATTTTACAGTTTACACCCATATGACAGTAAAAGTCATGACCTATGAGGAAAAAGGAAAGAAGAGGGGTTGTGAAAAAAAATTAGCATATTATGTTTGTGGCAGTGAGATGCAAGAAAGGTTGAGGGAGTTGAGTGAGGAAGAGAACAACAAAAAGTACTCTCTCTCTCTTTGTCACTCTCACACACACATGCACACACACACAGAGATTAAGATGCTTTCTCTGAATAATTATTAGTCCCACTGGTTGTTTTAGGTGAAAGAGGTAGACATAAGGGGAGTCCTATGCTTTCAGGTGCACTTGTCTAATGTCATGCCCCTGTAGCTTGATTTATCCTCAATTTTTGATCCCACAATGCATTTTGCTATGCTTGCCTGTTGATCAGTTTTTGAAGGTTTTTGCATTTTGAAGACACTGCAACCGCGTGATCAGGACATTTGGAGTTGCTCTAGAGACCTTATAAGACTGCTTTATCTGAATTTTCTCATCATATCTTCCCTTGAGGTTGCTCTTCTCATCCCCTGGTTCACAATAGGTTGAGTCAAGTTGGTCTCTTCTAGGTTTAAAATTTCTTTTAGTCTAAGATTTAGTGAGTATTGTCTGGTTTATTTTTTGATATATTTCATGCTTAATATCGATTTATTTTCCATTGCGGCGTTAGAAACACTATGTCAAATGTGGTCTTTAACAACACATGGTTCCCAACACCTAATATACCATGTGTTGTTTTTTCTTCATGAAACGGGTAGAACACCCCTTCCCGACACGTGATACTAACTAACTCTACTCAAGAAGAACAGGTCCCATTGTTGTATCCATTCACTAAAACATTCAGTAAACGTAAGGTGCTTATGTAGTTGACCCCACACCACCACCCCGCCCACCCACCCCCCGAACATGGCATCTTTTAACATGGGTATGGGTATAGGAGCACAACTAGGTAGGGTAATCTAAGATGTTAAAACTTAGATCCTTTATATTAAACTGTTCCTGTTGGTTTCCTTTTTTTTCTTTTGTGAAACAATAAGCAGGGAAGCTGCAGAGTTCTAGCTGTCAGATTTGTTTTCTTAGTGATGACTGATGAGCTTTGTTTGTTTCATTTAATTCGTTCGTGCACTGATACTCTTCTTTATACAGGTTCATATATTTCACTTGATTTGCAATAGGTACCGTTGGATACTATGACACAATAAAGTGTGAGATACAGATGAGGTGGGTAGTGTAATATTTTCATTTGCATGTTTTTAAATTTTTAATTTGATGGAATTATATGTTATGCGTTATTGTCCAAACTTTGAATTTTGACTTCTTTGCAGATTGTGCATTATGTATATATGGATACACAATGGCATATCTCTTTCTTTCTTCAAATCAGAGATTGATTTCTTTGCTTTGACTTTCTTCCAATTCTCTTTCCTTGTCTTTTTCTTTCTCTAATTTCTGGCCATTTGATGATGCTAAGTTGATAAGCAAATGCTCATCAGGTCATCACTTGCAATGAGTACTAGCTAAGGCCTTTGTGGTCAGAGCATTGCAGACAAATAGTTCAATTGTGTCCTTACATTCAACAAGGTTCCTCTTCTTTAAGTTTTTCCTTCACTTTTCCATTGTTGAATTTATGCTGGTTTAATTTTTGAATTAGGTAGCAACTGATCCCCCGCTTTGATTGCATTCTTGCATAGCAGTGCAAAATGTCATCTTTATAAATTCTAAGTATATATTGTGCTCCTTTGCACCACCGAATTTCATTTTATTGATTTCTGGGATTATGTTATAGATAAGGGATATGAAGCAAAAAGGATGTAGGCATTGGGGTAAGAATTTCCAATTCTCATGACTTGAGATATTCAAGTGAAGGCACATGAGTAGTTGGGCGGGGTTTGCTGAAACCGCCTTAATTAATTTCTAGCTCCATGTGGTTTGAGTCGTTTGACAAGCTGTCCGATCTTCTAAGTTCCCTTGACCAAATGGGACACAAAGTAGCTAGCATTTCAAATGCCACAGCATGCAGTGGGTACATCAACAAGTCCCTATTATCAATTATGTCTGCACTGCCTTTCGTGTCACCATCTGATGGGTTGAATTGTGAGGCTGTCGGTACCTGAGAGAAGAAGTCACCCTTGCTTTTCTATGCTCTTAGGGTCTAGGGTTGTTGGACAGACATACAGTACATCCATCTATTGGACTGTTCACTTGTCACTGTTTGCAGTCCAGAAACGACTGACCACCCAACCAACTGACTGTAGTTATGGAGCAGCTGACTGTTAGTATCTCTAAGGTTCGGATAACAACATCTCTAAATGCTTGTACTGCTGTTCTTCCAGTTGCAAGTCCTACATGCTTATGTGCTAGCCTACCTTAAAGGTTTTCTTTGTTTGTGAAACTTATGGGTTGTCAATAAGTGATCTTTTATGCACTAGATCATCCATATAATTTACAAAACAACTTTTTTTTCTAGCTCATCTATTTTGGGGATGATATATGAGCTTCACACAACTGCAGTAAAAACATAAATTTTCCTCTTGTGTTACTGTGCAGGTTTGATCTGCTTTGGCTGATTTTGAATCAGGCTGATATGGATTAGTGCTTCCTTCATCTTGGTTGCTGGAATTTTATCATCTTGGTTGCTGGAATTTTATCATCTTGGTTAATGCTACAAGTCAAACACTATTTTATTACCATTACAACTTGTAGCTTTTCATTGTTCAAACGTCTAACCTTTTAGCTGAACAAGTATGACAATCTCACAAGAAGCTGCAATGGCAATGGTATATATGTTGTGGTTTATTTTGTTGCTTTCAACTGTGTTAATATAACTGTATCAGGACTTGTACATGTGTGTCTGTGCATACATAGAAGTTAATTGAAGCCAACTGTTCATAAAATGTTTATCCTTTTTAGGCACTGAGGTCCCTAATGCTCGAGACACAGAAAGAGTTCAATGCTTGGCTTTCTCAGTTTCAGATGGACTTGATACAATTGGGTGAGCATGCCTTCGAGATCGCCTTCTTCTTTTGGTTGTGGGTATGAAATCTAGCACCTTCGCGTTCAATGTCTCCCTTTATCAAACATGATTTTGGCCTTAATTGGCCGACTTCATTTGATGTATTTGTTGCAGGTCACCTATGGTTTCCACTCTTGCATTATGGGGAAAGTCAGCTATGTGATTCCCCGATTAATTTTTGTGTACTCTCTCTTTCCCTCTCTTGATTATTGTTCTTGTGCTCTGGGGAAACTTCACTTTGGTGTTGTAAGATTCTATTAGTATTAGGTTCTCTCTCTCTCTCTCTCTCTTCGCTCGATCATTTTTAGTCTTCTGCTATGGGGAAAGTCCTAAGTCACATGGGTACTCCTCTTAACGAGGAGTACCCGCACGGTACGGGTACGGTACCGGTACGCCCGTGGGTATGTCTCTAATGCGGTCAACATAGTACCGGGTACGGTCAATGTACCCGGGTTAAATTTCGTCCAACTTCAGACTCGATCAACCTTGACCGAGTCCATAGTTGTCCATTTCTATTTTAACCATTTTAAGATTTTAACGTTTTAAACATCATCTAATGTTAAAATGATTGAAAACCCTAAACCCCTGCGACGTCTTCTTCCTCCTTCGACGCATTTCTCACCAACTGCGGCAATCTCTCTGGCGGCCAGCGACTACAGTAGACGAACGGCGGCGACCGGCGATGGCAGGCGATCTCTGGCGATGGCAGGCGGTGTTGGCGACGGTATTTGCTTATTTTTTGTGAATCCCTTCGACTGACACTTGAGTTTTCGACAGTCGGCGGCAACTTGTTCCTTTGGCGGCGATTCCTTCGGTAGTTTTTGCGGTAGCTTTCTTTGGTTCTTCAAATCCCATCTTACTGGCCCCTTCTTTGTTTTATTAATCTATTGTGTGTCGTTTTGATTTCGTTTTTACGTTTTTTTGTTTTCTTGTTGTTTGCTTAAAATTTTTAACGATGCATCTTAGTTTGGTCTGTCTTCTGAATAAGTGAATGTTCTATTGACTGTTTTTATTTGTTTTTTGTTTCTGTTTTTGGTTTCGGTAGTCAAGACTCTGCCAGACAGCCACTCAAGGCTTATGAGTGCTGTTAGAACAGAAAAATAGCATTATAGGTTATAATGCTATGTTTATGTTGTAAGTTGTAACAGTTATGTTTTTTTTATCATTAAAATGATTAAACCAGGAACTTTATATATATATATATATATATATATATATATATATATATATATATATATATAGCCGCGTATGTGTACGACCGTACCCCGCACTCAATTTTTTTGAAAATGGTCCGTACCCGTACCTATATGACAGGAAAAGTCTAGTTTCTCGCACATTCTATGGTAATTAATTAGTGATAGGGTGATTATCCAAGTTCTCTGCAGCTTCACCACCCTCCCACTTCACGAGGTCATCGTCACCCAGGTATAACTGAGATCAAGTTGGATCTATCATACTCTATAAATACTGTACGGAGTTACCTTTTTCTCGGTGCTCTATTCTGATCTTTGACAGGGAAATTGCGGATGGGGAGCTCGTTTAAGAAGACTATCTTCGATGAGCATGTCCAAGAGAACCTTGCTGTTAATAAAAAAATTAATTGTATACATGTTTTTTTATCAAACTTTCAATTTAACAAGCCTTCTTTCTAATTTTATTTGAAGTTAATATATGTTGATATGCTGGAATAGGATGCATATACATATATGCCGGCAATTACAGAATGACGGCGAACACTCCTGCCTCTGGGCATCCCACACCAGACCTTTCCCACAACCCTGAAATGCCGGGAAAGAAATGTAAGATGTTTATTACTTGAAATTATATCTGATCCGAAATCAAATCCAAATCCATTCAATATTTACATAAATCTGAATCTCAATGCAAACAGATGTCATTTCTAATATCCGAATTTGATGGGAATTCTTAATTGCATAATTTTTTTTTCTCATGCCTGATTTTTTTGATTTTTTTTTTTAAGTGCTTCGGTTATTGGATTTAAATTAGATTTGTTAACATCCCTAAAGCAGCAATATTTTGTCCCCACGGACTCAAAATAGTTGACTACTATGTATATGCAAGGATGGAGCTATGATTTCTTTTCTTGGAGGAGCCCAATGGTCGAAGGTGACAAAAGTTCTAGTCATTTCAATTTTTTTTTGCAGGACCCAGTATCTATAAAATTTCTGCATTGGTTAAATTTCTGCACTAGGAACTAATTTTTAAGAAAAAAACTCAGAAGGGGCCATAGCCCACCCAGCTATTCTCTTTGTGTGTGTGTCACATGCCATTGGCATAAACATTTTTGTGACCTCAAGCTGAGCATTGGACTGTGCTGAACCAAGGCTCCACTAAGCCAGGATCAAGCTGGCCCCAAGCCCTTGTTGGCAGCTCAAGCCCCACTTCCACTTGTTTATATATCGAGTTGGGTCCGACCGTCAACTTCATTCCTATCATAGATTTTTATCATTATTTGAAACCCTTAACATTTCATTTTTTAATATCTCAAAAAACTATGGGTAACACACAAAGGGTTTCGAAAGGAGACATTGACAACACACCTATAGTTTTTTAAGTGAGCCGGCTGCCAACGTTATATATATATATATATATATATATATATATATATATATATATATATATATATATATATATATATATATATATAGAGAGAGAGAGAGAGAGAGAGAGAGAGAGAGAGAGAGAGAGAGAAACACATGCACAACAAAATAAAAAATATATAGACAGGAATTTTAAATATATGTATCAAGTCGAATCAGACTCCCGACACAAGCCAATCGGCCCAACGAGTTTTCTTTATCAGACCAGCCCACATGTCAACTAACTAGCCGAAGCTTGACCCATTAGGGGTTGGGTACTTAATCAAATACCCGGCTCGATGCCTACCTTGAGGTAATTGGATATCCAAGACTAAACGCCTCAGAAAAAAAAAAATTGCATATTATAGGTAAATTCTTTTTATGACATTTTATTTTAAACAATATAAAGTGTTGTTTTTGTTCCTTATAAAATTCGATTACCTCTATTCTATGAATTTTTAAACTAGATAGGTTTCTGCATCTTGTATCAGTATGTGTTGTTGGAACATTTGGAACAGAAGGAGCGAAATGACATGGCCAGTGGGTGGCGGACAAATAAAATTTTACAAGTGCTGTTCATGATTTTTATAAATTTTAATGAGTTTTCCTTAAAAAACTAAATCATATGCATTTGAAATTTTTTGAAAAAAATTAGGTGCATACGTATATACAGAAAAATTGAAATAAGCCAGCTACTTTTATAAATTGGGTTATTTTTTATTTTGTGTCACTAAAAGTGAATGCAAAAGGTGAATTTCGTTGCTGAAAACCTTATCCAAGCAACTTGCCATTGCAAATACACTTTTTGCGATGTTTTTTTAGCAACACAAAATAATTTTTTTTAAAAAAAAAACCATCCAACCACAATGGCCTCACAAAAATTCTTTATTTTCATATAAGTGGCTCATTTATATGTAGTAGTAACTCCATAAAAGAGTGCTTCTGCCGGACAAAAAGAAAGAATTTAAGCCAGAGAAAGCTTTTCTGGGGTAATAAGGTATGATAGGTTTTTATCTAGTGCCCCTCAGCCCAAAATTACTGCCACTGAGCTAATTAATAAAAAAAGGCAAAGGTGGGTGGTAAAGAAGGCATGGAAGAAGAAAGACTTCGAAAAGACCTAAATAGTTTACTTAATATGTTGGGAAACTCTTCGGAAACAGAATGAAGTTTTTTCCTTTTTGTAAGAAGAAGAAAATTTGGTTGTCACATTTTCTGTAATTTTCTCTGATATATGAGATGCATTTTCTATTTCTTACCAAATGAACACATAATAACATAATCTATACAAAGTAGTTTAATCCCATATCCAGGCTCCAATAGAATTCAAAATTTCACAAGTATCAATCTCCATATACTATATAGCATAATCAAAATGATGGAGAAGAGAATTAACTGTAGTCTTATGCATGAGAGCAAAAGCAACTATAAGATAAAAAGAAGAGGAATGAAAAGAATCTGAATAGCACACAAGTTATTAGACACTAAGTGGCATCTCTACAACAGTTTTGTTTTCGTTGGGACGCTAAGTGGAGTTGTTGCTATTGTTGTGGTGTACAAAGAATGCACCATCTCCACACTATTCGGCTAATAGACCAATGGGGAACTAAATAACACGGGTGTGCCATAAATGGTGATGCACCCGAGTCGGCTAAAGAATTGATCCTTAGGACCTTGAGTTGGGTTCATCTAACTAGAAGGAAGCAGGCCCCAAAAGTTAATAGGTGATCAATATATCATTCTGTCTTTAGGACAGGAAAAATGAAATTAAGAATTTAGCATCCAGAAGTTAAAGAGATGACAGTTTTGAAGTGATTCTAGTAACGGGGACTCCCAGTCACTCATAGATGCAAGAAATAAACATTTGGTTTGAAACTAAACATATCTGGGCGCGAATAAGATGCACCAATAACAGCTCGACAATTAGGTTATCCTTTAACATCCCCAATTAAACTTGGACAGCCACAGAGACACATACACGACCTTCAGATGCCTGAAAAGCTCTTACCAGAATAAGAAACAACAACACTTACTTGACTCTTAGTATGTGTGGGCCGTGGCCTCAATTTGCTGCAGTAAACCTAAAGAGCAGCCTGTCAAACGTGATTCCAAAGCTTTTCCCATCACATGAATGTTGGAATTTCTCCCCTTTATGCATACACAAAACCAAAACGTATATGCCCTAAACAGGATCATGCTTATGCTAAATCATTGAATTAAACAAAACCTTAAACTTAAAGCGGAAGCGTACCTGAATCCATCAGAAGAACTGGACGGTAGATCGCGGGGTAGGATCTTCCAGGGTCTTTGCGGTGCACTTGAGGTCTCTCTCAGATGGGAAAGAGGAAAACCCTAGAAACCAACGTTTCAGGCAACCATTGCACGACCCCAGAGACCACTACCATTTTATATTGAGGACAATTACGGATTCCACCCATCAAAGAGTCCGTAATTGCTTACTGGTATCTATACATTTCAAAATTACCCCATATCATCTAAAATGACATAATATCCCAAAATGCAATAACTTAAGCGGATATTTACGTTGAGACAACCATAATGTCTGAAATTCCTCATAGACATATGTCGGCACACCAAATGATCTTACAACGAAAGCATTTGAGCAACACATACCTCCACAACAGAACCATCAATAATATGTCATGGCAAATGGGGAACCTTCTCCCAATAATCTCAACCATGAGAAAGTGTTTCATGTGAAAAATTATAAAAGAACAGACATCTTAAAAAGAGTGAAATACACTTCCAGGCTATTTACATGGAAGTTCTAGCTCATCCGATGGCCTTACATGAGTTTTGTTTTGTATAATGCACAAGGTTACCTGTCACGAGTCAAAGTACCATGTAGACAGGCCCACATTCACCTGGTTTTATCTTATTATCCTGACTGAAGTTGTTTGTTGCATCTTGCATGATCTTTAGGCTGATTTGTCGCAGCTCTTCGCTTTCCTCTTGCTTGCCAGAGCTACTCATCTCAAGCAGAGATATTTCCTTTCATAGCTTGGTTTTTCTGTAATATGAAAACAAAGATAATAATAAGCAAAATGGTACTGAAGCATGTTTCCTTTTAGACTAGATAACATAAAGAGCACAATTGGGGAGTTCATTTAATCATTACCCAATTAGTATATATGCACTTTTGCCTCCTCAAAGAGCACAATTGATGGTGCTGACAATTCTTCTGATGGTCTTCTGGAATTATCTATTGGTTCTAAAATTGGCACTATTAGTGACCAATAAAGAACAAAAGTTGAAATCCTTGACTTGAATGGACACAAGATATTGAGCGGGAAAAGAAGTTATATGAGTAAGGTCAAGCATGCGAGCCATTGGCCACCCTGTATAATATATGATGAACAAAATTGTTTATCATGATAATGCAGAACATCAGAAATCCTTATTATCACATAGACATATAGGATCCACAAAGCAGTCGTGCTATAAATACAACAAAACAAACACATTGGCAACGACTACAAACCGATGTTCCTTGGGCACCATCCATGGTAAAGCTTCGACATGCCCCAAGCTTCATAAGCAAGCAGCAAACCCAACATTGAAATCTAATAAGGCGTGCAAAAGAAGCCTTTGTACGAGACTGAGAGATTAGTCCAGCTCGATTCAATGAACAATGAGATCTTGAACATAGGAATAGGTTCTTTGCACAAAGGTTCTTCACCAGGAAGAAGAAGTAAGCTGTTTAGAAGTCCACAGCATTGGCTAACAACTACGTCGAGGGAAACAAGTCCCCTCTTGCAAAGTTTACTGCTTCACCACAATCAAAACCTGCAAAAACAAAAAACAAGAAAGTATAACCATTTCTGTAAAAGTAAAGAAATGACAAAGTTTATGTTGTATACTTGCATCTAACAATTGAATGGACAAGGTTTTTTTTTTTTGCATCAGAAAGCATTCTATGAGCATGTGTATTTGAGTTCATTTTACTAAATTTAAGAAAATCTGAGTGATTAAGAATAAAAAAAAATAATATTTAATAAAATGAAGGTAAAATGAAATTTTACAGAAAAAAGGTCTCCTTGCCATATGCACTGTAAAAGGCGCACACATGCGTTGAAGGCCTGCCTTTTCAAGCTGTCAGCTTGTTGTGCAAACATAAAAAGGGTTGTGTAGGCCTGAAGATCAATTCAATGGTTTAAGAACCTCATAGTAATATCACATACTAGCATATTAAATAACATAATGCATCAGGCAGCACGAACCTACCAAATTAGAATAAAACAAGAAACAAAGCTTAAAACAAAATATATAAATAAAATTAGAAGAGAAAAGGGTTCCACAAGCCTAAAGAGTGATCAATGTATCTTTTTCCCCATCGTCCATGGAGCTTATTGGTGGAACGATAGTCCAATAATCCATGATCGTGGGCCAAGCATCCCATTTTGTGGGCTTTGGGTAGAAAATTGCTAACATCAGCTACAACCAAGCTCTGCCACTGATCTGAGGCGATCGAAAAGCAGTTCATTTCACCATTAATGTAGGCAGAAATAGAGTCAGAAATTGTTCATGAAAGGGGACAAATTAAAGTTTCTAAATTTTGACACGACCCAAAATATCATTTTCCAAAATTCTTATATAGGACAAGTAAACTTTTTTAAAATTTACATGTAGTTTTTTCTTAAAAAAAATTGAGGTGGGGCCAGGGCCCATACAGGCCCCCCTTGCCTCCGCCCTTTAATGTAGGGACGTCGGAAATGAAGAGGAACAAGTGATTGTTTTTTTAAGTTCCAAAATGTACTAAATATGTAAAAGCAGCATGGGTGGACAAAATACAAGAATAAATATGTAATAAAATGGTAAGCCATTGACATAGAAAATTATTTCAAGCAAATTCTAGAACCATAAAAGTAAGCAACTAGTCTAGGACCATTCCAGTAGCTTAGGCTCTCACTTAGTAGACTCACCAAAGCAAACCAATTCAAAATTGGCTGCTCATGCACAAGTTAGGTCTTCTCATATGGGGCAGTCAATTCGCCCACACAGAAGCTAGTCCAGCTATTTTTTTTCTTTTTTGGTAATGATGGTTGAGCATGTCTTTTCTCAGTTTTCGGAACATAGCTGCCATCACAAGTGTAACTTGACAACTAACTATTCTGGCTCATAGATAGAAGTGCACACAATGAACTGTTAACTTCATTCTATAGTACCTCAAGTCCACACACTTGGCAGGTGGGTGCAGCTCCTATTGGCATAACCTGTTCATTCTTGGATTGCTCGACGGGGCGGTGTGTTTAATCTTGCCCACTATATGCATTTTATCGGGTGGTCGTAATTGGTCATAGATCCAAATGTCTAGAGGATTTTACATCTTATATATGTATATATGTATTGAAAACAGTCAGCTACTTTTATGGGTAGGTGTTTTTTTTTTTATTTTGCATCTCTGAAAACTGATACAAAAGTTGCATTCCATCAGTAAAACCATGGCCAAGCAAGTGTCATCAATTGATCATCTGGTCACAGAAGTACTTGAATATTTTCAATATATATATATATATATATATATATATATATATGTGTGTGTGTGTGTATGTGTGTCAGATGTTAGCTAAATGATTAAAATTTAAAAATGTTATAAAAGAAATTACTACATTGGCATTAACCATTTTCTACGACTATGATTTTTTAAAGGGACAAATTTTTAAATTTTAATCATCCCACAAATATATGACTCAAGGCAGCCTTAGGATTGTTACTTGATGGAGTCGGTAGGATTAGACATAAAACCATGTCGTCAAACGGAACTCAGTTTGTTAATAATATCTAATTTCTTTTATGACATTTCCGTACCCGGTGTCACGGGCTGACAACCTTGGCCCGTGCGGCGCCGCAAGCCCTCAAACCACCGAAAGGCAGTTTGAGAAAACGAGTGTATAAAGAATGTATTCGCTTGGAAAATTAGAACATCACCAGAAAGATAAGCAAGGAGAATAACTCAACTTTACTTATGTAAGATGACCGAAGCCGCTTACAGGATTCTCATGCCGACCACCCAAAACAAAGAATCGCAATACATGACACTTAGACCAGTGGGAGGGTACTCCCTTACAAGTAAACATGCGTAAGCAAATGACTCAACATAAGCAAAAGAAACACAATGTAAAACAAAGCAAAGGACTGTACAGACTCCCAGACACAGGGGAACAGACTCCCCCCTTCAAATTATGCGCCGTCCTCGGCACCAACAGTTTCATGATAGGCCTTCACTTCCAGCGGGTAGCGCTGCTTCATGCGGAATGCATACTCCCAGGTGGGGTTGTGTTCGCCTATCCACTTCACTTGGTATTTCTTCGGCTCTCCAAAATAGTTTGTTTTGTGCCGAAGAATCTCCTCCATTTGACGGTCTGTCACTCGCTTGGTTGACGGGGTGCGCTGCAGGATCGGGTCTCGTTCTGGAACACTTCTCTCCGGGTCTTCGTCATCGACATAAAAGGGCTTCAGGTTACAGATGTGGAACGCTGAATGCACCTTAAAGTCAGGTGGCAAGTCTAGTTTGTAGGCTAGCTTCCCGATTCTTCTCAGCACTGTGAAGGGTCCCTCATACTTGCAGATTAATGACCTGTGTCGACCATGGAAAATGCCCGTGCGATCAGGATAAAGCTTCACGAGGACTTGATCACCAACTCGGAATTCCATTGGCCTTCGATTCCGATATGCAAATTTCTTCATCTTCTTGGCGGCCTTGTGTAAGAACGCCTTAGCCATCTCCGTCTCTTCCTGCCAATCACGAACGAACTGGTAGGCAAAAGTGAGTCGTCCCTTCTCCTGGGCAGCAAGGGTATGAGGCATCAACGGCTGTTGTCCAGTGGCTATCTCGAACGGACTATGTCCAAAAGACTCGCTCTTCTGCAAATTGTAGCAAAATTGCGCTACATCCAACAATTTCACCCAATCCTTTTGATTCGCGCTGACATAGTGCCACAGGTACTGCTCCAACAATCCATTGATTCGTTCAGTTTGACCATCAGTTTGAGGGTGAAAACTCGTTGAGAATAATAAATCCGAACCCAACAAACGAAGTACTTCGCGCCAGAATTTCCCTGTGAAGCGAGCGTCCCGATCACTGACAATACTTTTCGGCACGCCCCAGTGCTTGACTATATGCTTCACAAATAACTCCGCCGTCTTCTCCGCAACACATTCCTTAGAGGCTGGGATGAAGGTGGCATATTTTGAAAATCTATCCACAACCACAAGGATGGAGCTGAAACCGTCAACTTTGGGTAAGCTGACGATGAAGTCCATGGAGAGACACTCCCATGGATGTTCTGGAATAGGAAGAGGTTCCGGGAGACCGGTAGACTTCTGGTTTGTCCCCTTGTCCTGCTGAGAGATCAAACATGTCTTCACATAGGCTTCAACGTCGTCGCGCATCTGTGGCCAATAGTAACCACGTTCGAGGAGTGCTAGCGTCCGCTCCTGGCCAGGATGGCCAGCCCACAACGAGTCATGACACTCATTCAACAACTCTCCCTGAAGGTTGCCCCATCTAGGCACGAACACTCGTCCGCCTTTCGCCATCAGAAGTCCATCCCGCAACCAGAATCGTCGCATCTTCCCCGCCTCTGCTGTTTCGGCCAAGTGCTTGGCCACTGGTCCTGCTTCATGCCTTCTCAAATCCGCTCGAGAAGAGCACTCTCGAGTTGCGCTTCGGATGATGCTGTCCGAGTAGCTGCCAACTACGCCTTCCGACTCTGTGCATCGGCTACGATGTTTGTCTTCCCTGCCTTGTACTCCAAGGCGAAATCGAATTCTGCAAGGAATTCTTGCCATCGGGCCTGCTTCAGACTCAACTTCTTTTGAGTCTGAAAGTAACTTTTGGCTACATTATCAGTCTTTACCACAAATTTGGTACCCAACAAGTAATGCCTCCATGTGCGAAGACAACGGATAATGGCCGTCTTTTGTCTTTCATGCATGGAGTACCATCGCTCCACATCTTTCAGCTTCCTGCTTTCATAGGCAACTGGATGACCTTCTTGCATCAAAACTCCACCAATGGCAAAATCTGATGCATCCGTGTGGACTTCAAATGTCGAGCACAGGCTTCTGCGTCAGGGCCCTCTTCAACTTCTTGAAGGCTTCTTCTTCGAGTTCTTCCCAAGCCCAAGTTCGGTTTTTCTTCAGCAAATCAGTGAGAGGTGCAGTTATCAAAGAATACCCCTCAATGAATCGTCGATAGTAATTCACCAAACCGAGAAAAGAATGTAGTTTTGGTACGCTGGTTGGCAGCTTTCAATCTTGAATTGCCTTCACCTTTTCTATGTCCATCCGCAGTTGACCTTTTTCAACAATATGTCCGAGAAATCTGATTTCCTGTTGGCCAAATAATCACTTTTCGCACTTCACATAGAGTTGGTTTTCTTCCAACACCTTGAACACTGTCCGCAGGTGTTCCACATGATCTCCCATAGAGCTGTTGTATACTACTATGTCGTCAAGATAGACTACCACGAACTTATCCAAGTACGAATAGAATATCTTGTTCATTATAGTCGAAAAGGTGGCTGGGGCATTCGTCAACCCGAACGGCATTACCAAGAACTTAAAGGCACCGTAACGAGTGACACAAGTTGTCTTCGGCTCACCGCATTCATGCGTAACTCTCCATTCTTAAGGGTGAGGCCCAGTCTCCTCGCCTTCTCAACTGAGACGAAGTTGTGGGTGACTCCCGTGTCTACCATAGCCATGGTAGGTCTTCCATTTACCAGGACTTCCAAGTACATGAGTTCGTTGGAATGTGTCGTTGTTACCTTCACTTTCTCCTCCCTTTTTAAGGTGTTCAGAAATTGAAGTGCGCCCATCTTTGGTGCTTCCCCGTCTTCAACCTGTGCCACATTAGCAGAATGCCTTGAAGAGCTTGCCTGATTGTCTCTGTTCTGACGTTTTGGACATTGCCTTCCTAAGTGACTACCATCGCAAAACCAACATTTCAACACTCTATTCTGAGAGTTGTCGTTCTTGCGAAAGAAAGTTCTCCTTTCGACTTGACGCTGAGTCGATGGTTCATCTTTCCTTTCCCTTCGATCTTCCTTCTTTCCTCCATGGTCAGGCTTCTACGACGGCTTGAAGGTGTTAGTGTAGCTCTTTCGCTGAGTATCAGCCAAACGTTCTGCTACAACGTAAGCATCCTCCAAGGTCTCCGGGTTACTCCTTTCCACTTCGGATTGTGCCCACGACTGAAGTCCCAAAATAAACCAGTTCAGTTTATCCTATTTTTGCATATCTGGCACATCTAACATTAGCCTCTGATAGGCTCTCACGTAATCTCGCAAGGATCCCGTATGTTTCAACTCACCGACCATCCGATAGGCATGGCGCGTCGCATTCGGGGGCATGAAGTAAGTTCTTAACTCTCGTTGAAAATCATCGAAAGTGTCTATGGTGCAGATCCCCTTCTGAATGTCGAGCCGTTTCCTTCTCCACCATGCCACAGCGTCGCCCTCCAGCAACATAGCCGCAGTCTTGATCTGAAGGTCATCCCCCACAATGCCTTGCAAATCTAGATAGTATTCCACTTGGAATAAAAAGTTGTCGATCTCTCGACTATCCCCAGTTCCTTTGTATTTAGCTAGCCTCTGAACGTCGACCCTCGTTGGCCGATCGTGACCTCCACCTACAGAGATCTGTCGCTGTAGTGTGCAGTTCTTTGCCTGAAGTTTCTCAACTTCAGCTTGCAGTGCAGTCACTGTGTCAGTAAGTGACTGATGCATGGCCACTAGATCGACCATTTGTCCACGTAGGACCTTCACCTCGTCCTTCATTTCCCCGAAGGACTCAGCTGCATTACCCAACGCTTCTTTCTGAGTAGTTACGTCGGTAATCAGCTTGTGCACCATTTCGGCCAGGTCTTCCTGACCCTGGGATATACCCATCTCGTTAGACTGGGCTACTCCCTTGCCCTTGGCGTTTCGTAGATTATACTGAGTCGCCAGGACTTTTTCCTCGATCAATGATCGCCGGATGTCTTTCTCGACCAACGATTGTCGGCGTGTAGCTCTACACCGACTCTCCAATCACTTCCCCAGATTGAGCGGAACCTGGGGCTCTGATACCAGTTGTCACGGGCTGACAACTTTGGTCCGTGTGGCGCAGCAAGAACCTGATTGCCGCAAGCCCTCAAACCACCGAAAGGCGCGGAAAGGCAGTTTGAGAAAACGAGTGTATAAAGAATGTTTGTGAATAAAGAAATCTCGCAATGTATTCGCTTGGAAAATTAAAACATCACTAGAAAGATAAGCAAAGAAAATAACTCAACTTTACTCATATAGGATGGCCGAAGCCGCTTACAGGATTCTCATGCCGACCACCCAAAACAAAGAATCTCAATACATGACACTTAGACCGGTGGGAGGGTACTCTTTTACAAGTAAACATGCATAAGCAAATGACTCAACATAAGCAAAGGAAGCACAATGCAAAACAAAGCAAATGACTGCACATACTCCCAGACACAGAGGAACACCCGGAATCATACACTTTAATCTTAAGTGCTGTCCTAAATAGTATAGTGCCAACTTTTATTTTTTTTTCTCCTTACTTACCTGTAAAGGTAGTTGAGCAGAACTAAAAGTAGATTTCCAATTTGACGACAATATCATGTGAAATTCACAGAATAAGCCATTACTTTCACCATCATCATAAAAATGTTTTCAATACAAAAATGAGACGATAAATTTAAAGTGAACGTTCAAATTTTACACCGTATTCTCTGGAGGGTACTTCAGTAAACTAACGTTGTACTATCTAAAAATAATAAAAAGACATTTTTAAAAAATAAATGAAAAATGATTTTTAAAATAATTATGAAGTTGAAATGAAAATTTTATTTTTTAAATAATTAAGAATATAAAAATCATTAAAATATTTAAAAATTTTAAAAATCAATATGTGGAACTCTTGAATTAGCTGCATGGGTTTGCCACGGGTTGAAACCTATTTTAAGAACACCGCTCTGCTATAGAGGTTTCTACAGACTTTTCCCAACAGGAGCAATCTTTCACAGAGTTAGTTAAACAGTTCGATTTACTAACCTAACCACTTTTTTATAAACTTAATTTTTTTTTTAAAAAATGCTGACCGTAGCTTTGGCAATGTTATAAAATAACTATTCCTTAATAGGGCTGTGTATTCGACTGGCCCGACCCAATAAGAAGTCGGATTGAGTAGGGCCGCTGCCACTGCCACTGCCACTGCCACGATTATAGCCCAGACCAAGCCCGTTTCAGTCCACCCTAACACGAGTCCGATAAAATATACATATTTTTAAATGTAATTTGACTTGTAAATATAATTAAATATAACTATATATATATATATATATATATATATATATATATATATATATATATATATATATATATATATATATATATATATATATATATATATATATATATATATATATATATACTGTATTTCCATAAGGAGCTATCCAATCAACGGCCAGCCCGCTTCAGTCGACTATCCATCCATTTACATATTAGCTGTTTAATGCAATCAGCACTCGGCATTTTACCTCCAACCATTCTTCACTCGTGTACAAGTAAGAAGCAGATGGGATGTGGAGTCAGCTTCCCTCATATAGACGGGACACCTGCTAGCAAGCGTAATGCCGAGTTGGAGCCTGGGGTCTGTGCGCAAACTTAGTCCAAATAATGGCTCTCCAGGTTTCTACCACAGAAAACTCTCTGATCAAATCATATATCTCCGCTGAGCATACATCCTGAAACCCTCGCCCACCCCACATCAGTCTACCTGGCCCCTCACAAGCAGGCCATTCACAAGCAGGCCATGAGCACGGATAAGCTCCCCTTCCTCCACCCTGCCGTCTTCACCAAAAAATAAATTATATTGAACAAATCAAATTTTTTTAGTTTGACCTAACCTGTCGCTCCATTTGACCCGACCCGTTACTCCTCTTGGCTCGACTTGCAGATCGTTTGGCCCGTCCCTGAATAAGTGATTGTAAATTACCTTATGTACATGCCTGACCTGATTCTGTACATGTACCTTATTGACATCAAAATGATGCCAATATTGTTCTACTCCTGTACTTTTTGTTGTGATTTATCTAGACCAAATTGTGCTCTTAAGATGGATTATTTATTAGTTGACCTGATAAGAGTCTTCAATTCCTCAATTCCAAGTGACGCCCCGCTTTCCTAAAGTCTGAGGTTGCCGCCGTGTTTGAGAGTAGCCCCAATACGTGTTAAGAGTTGCCATCAAAACAGCACCCACGAAATCACATAGAAATACAAAATATCACATACGTGTCACATAAAACTCGTCTTATTCGAAGAAAACATGTATAATACGCCAAAAAATAGTGAACCATGAAAAATTGTGTTTTATACTCATATTATATGCATTTTTTCATTTTTTTTATTCTTTATTATTTTTTATTTTTTATTATTTTTTAAGATTTATTAAGTGTTTTAAATTTTGTAAAAAATTGCCGAGATTTTCTCGAGATATACATCTTTAAAGTATTATACCTGAGAAATTTCTTACCGGTACACATTTTTGGTGGCAAAGTTATGCCCCTTGTGGGTAAGACTATTATATTATTTCCCATATTTTACAAAGAAAAGTTTGTTTAGTAATAATTTAAAGAAATTACACCAATTACTAGTGTTCATCTGCTGAATACATTGCATACACAGGGAGAAATTTTGGAGATTTAAATGCTCGTCACGACTAAGCGATGTAGATTGCACATTCATGGAATTTTGATTTTTAAAAGTACTGAGGTCAAGTAAAACCAGAAAAGAAGCGACGATCCGATCCGGCTTAACCTCAGGGAGACGGGGGAGGGGTTATAGTTGCAGATGTTAAAATAAATTGCATTTTACATTAGATGTTTTTTCTTTAATTTTTTCATATGGTGCTTGCCTTATTAGCATATTTTGAAAACCGTGCTTGCATTTTAGTATTTCGTTCATCTCGTTTAGGAGGTCGGTGAAAAATTATCTTCCATCCTCACGACGTTCGAATAACTTGAACACCCACTGAGATGGGTCAGGTATGAGATCAAAATTGCATTCTTATTCCTACTTATGTTTTAATCTTTACCGCTCTCTCTCTCTCTCCTCAATTTAGGTGTATTATTTATTTTTCTTGACAATATATAATAAAATCAGTGATTAATAATATATATAGTTTCATGGAGAACACAGAAGCATTCATCAGGCTAGACATGGAGGAAATCTCCAGTAGTAAATAAATTTTTTTGAAAAATTTTCAGGGACCAACCTGTATTTACAAAAGTTTGACAGGAGCCTGAAGAACATTTTTTCAAAATTTGAAGATAAAAAATTTCATTTTCGGTGGCCCACCGCCCTTGCTGGCCCCCTGGTCAAGGTCTGGGTCGAATCGTTTGCCAATTCCTGGACCCGATTCTGATCAGACCTCAATTAGTACACCGCCAATGCATCTTTTTGTTCTGGATTCGATTCATTTGCAACCTCTGATCCATTTAATTTGTTGTTCTGGATTCTAAAAGCTTGCAACCGGCCTCATTCATGGGCAGGGATGTGAGAGGTCTGAGTTGGGGTTTGGATCCAGCCTCTACCGAATTCGACTCAATCGGAGTCTATGTAAACAGATTTGCAGTTGAATTAGGGTTTAAACACTATCTTTCAAAACTGGATTAGTCCCAATTAACACAAGATCCAACATCTGTAATCAGGTTGGACTTTAAACTGATTCCATTGGGAGATTAGACACAGATTTTAGAATTTGTTATGGAATTGCATTCTGCACCAAAATTTGGATCTGATTAGTGATTCATTCGATATATTTTTTTTTATCAGATCCTGCTAAAGGAATTAAAAATTGAAAGAATAGTCAGATGTATTTAGGACTGCACAATGAGTCGAATCAACTCGGGCTCGCCATGAACTCTTTTGTAAAAAGTCAATTTCAGCTATAAATGAGCCAAGTTTGACTTCAAAATTTAGACTCAAAATGTTAAACAAGTCAAGTTAGAGTTATAAGAACTTGACTTATTTAAACTCAGTTCAACTCAACTATATAAATATATCATGAATAAAAGATCTTCCATTGGTAAGTTTTTCTTTATAGGATATTTGGATGCAGAATCTATGCGTTCTTTCTTTGGATTTCCTATTAGATGGCCGTTCATGGCTGAATTAGTTAAAAGAAACCAGTTAAGGAGTTAAACATGTAAAAAGAAACAAGGTAGATTAAGTTAACAAAAACGAGTTAAACAAGTTCAGCGAGTTGAGTTTGAGCTCGATGCTGTATATATAGTCGAATCAAGCTCGCTCCTATCCTATGGAGCTCGACTCAAGTTTGACCGAGCTTGAGTTCAAACTTTTTGAGTTGAGTTGAGCTTGAGCTGATCAACTCAGCACTTGTGCAGCCCTACTCATATATTCGATCCATTTACATCGACCCAATTTATTGCAAAAGGGCTGTCATAACGGAAGGTAAACATGCATACTCTATGTCAGCAATTTGATGCATGTAGGATGCCAACTGTTCACCTAAAATAAGCTTGCTTTTCTTATTTCTTATTACCAAGTTCCGGCTAATTAGTTTAGTTGTTCCAGGGAAACAGGTGGATACAAGACAAATCTAAGCTAAGAACAAACTTTGTTCTTTAATCAGATCTCAGTTGAGGATTGAGGTTTTGCTCACAATTGTGTGCAGTTAATGCTTCCTTTGTTGTCTTTTCTTGATCAGATTGGTGTGCAAGATCAGATGGGCTTGAAGATAATAATTGCTCAAAGGGGGTTGGTGCAATGGTGAGGGCGGGAGCTGGTCGGCAACTAGTTTTCATTTTAAATTTCTGAGATGTCAACTCTCTGTTCTATAAAAGGGAGGTCACCAATATGCAAGTTGAAGCATAGTGGGAGCACCACCCTAAAGCACCAAAAAGCAGCCATGAATCCTATGGGATGAGAGGAAGATGGGGACTTGGCCTATCCCAGGAAGATGGGGACTTGGCCTTCACTTGGACTGTGAGAATAGTCTCCTGCTCACCTGAAATCTAAAATAATAATTGGGGATGTGCATTAAAGAAGATATACATTGACTGAATGCATAAAAAGAAATCTAGATCCATCCGGATTGAATTTGGTGTAGCCGACACTATTAGAGATGCACTTCGGTATTGTCTAATCAGCTAAGTCATGTGGTTATATGTGATCTGTCCAAGTACCCGCAATATGTAGGTAGTGACATTGGTATGTACGTATGGTTATATTTAAAAACCTAAAAATTTATATTTTTGAACTTTTTTAATTTGATTTTTCTCTTCTTTTTTATTTTCCTTTCACCTTGATTCTATATTTTCCTCTTATTTTTCTTTAATTTTGAGATTTTTTGTGGATTATTACATATATATGTGTGTGTCTGTGTGTGTATATATGTTCCTTCCAACCAAGATTTTCTAAAATTATGGAGCCTATATGACTTAGCTGATGAGTCTAACTGGACCTCCAGCAACAAAGTTGGTGCAATTGAGCTATTATATCAAATTGCAAAGCAATCAGCTTAGACTACAATCATCACCCTAATAATGAGTTGTCAATAGTTAGTTGAGCCAGCGGCTGGTAATTAAGAGGCTCGTTGTTGTTGTTTTTATTCTCACAAGGATCGCCTCCTAACACAAGTCAAAGTAAGCATAAGCATATAAGCCTTGTTGGTGGGGATACTAGCCTCGAGGCTTACGCTGTCAATTGTGAACGTAGCATCCCAAGATTTTTTTGAAACTTGGAGATGCTTAGTTGCCCTAGTACGTGGCCTTTTAGAACTCTAGGAGAATAAGGTTGGGATTAGGGTTTCTTCGAACAATCAGCTTAGACCTGAGCGGGTTTCGGTACTTAGGTGCTTCAAATACTAAAGAGCTCGTGAATTGAACTCGACCTGGAGCAGAATACTCATGGGCACGAAAGGCAATGAATTGGAAAACTTGTGCTATACTTTATGAGTTCTTGTGGACCAAAAAGTCCTCTAAAGTTCCTTGCATATGAAGGCAAAGTGAAAGAATGTTTAAAAAGCAGAAGAGGGCAAGATTGTCATTTCAATTTAAAGGCATTCTTTTCCCTTCTATGGCAATTCGGTTCAGTGCTTTCAGATCTTAGCGTTGTATGCATGGTTTCACCACAAAGTGTAAGTGTGTTCTAGTGCTTACGTTTCAATTCTACTTGGAAAACAAGTTTCTTTTGTTGCTGATGTGCGGCCGTGTGGAAAGGGTATAAACACCTTTTTCTAGGCATATAATTGCTACAATGGATTGGACATTTTCTCACAATTCAAGTTGTTTTCACCTAATTTGATTTGAGTGCTTCTATCAAAAGAACGTTTTTTAGATCCTATAAAGTATAAAGCATTTTCATCTTTGATGCGTAGATTTCGCTATCCAGCAGTTAGAGTTCATGTTTAGCTGCATGCCTCATAGTTGAAATATTTCACTTATTAGTTAATTCAAGTTGTTTGTATGACATTGTACCTACGATGGTGGAATGTCATAATACCAAAGTTGTCCTTTTAATTCGGATAGTTGCCCGAGTTAGTCTTTGTCTGTAAAAATAAAAATATAAAGAGCGCTTAGATTTGTTGACATATTTCTTAACATATGTTGAATCTTTTTCTAACTTGATGACTGAGGTGAATCCTGACCAGCAAGTCTCACCAAAAGAACATCATACAAGAGCGCTTTCCATTCCAACATATGACGGTTAATGGATAACTAAAATGACACATGATGTCGTTCAAACAAATCTTTTAAAAGTTAATTAGGTCCTTTTCTAAAATATTTGATCAAGGCACTTTGAAATGTAATTCACCATAAGATTCAGCGCTATACGTTATATTATGTTTCTTATTTTGCTGCTTTTTCAATGACTTGAATGGTAACTTTTTATGCATGCATACAGCTTGGAAAGCAAACAAATGTGACTATCTACAATGAAGATCCCAAAAAACTTAAAAAACAAATTGCACGATGCATATGCTAGCCGCCCAAAAAAGCAAGAATAATTTTGAAAGACATCTAAAGTCACAATCAATAACATCCACTTACGCTTTCTTTACCTTCTAGTATCATGAAAGACATATTTAACTTGTTTTTTGCATTTAACCGAAGATGATTAGGGTTTTTATTATACCAAGTTCGACTAAAGATGAACACCTTTAATCTTTGGAAGGTCTAGAATTCGATACCCAAAATTTGTTTCTATTAGTATAAAGTAGCAAAGATTGGCTGGAAAATTGAAAGGTAACTCTTGTTTTTCAAAGTTACCTAGTCATTTAATTAGGGTTGTCTGATCAATCATGGTAGATGGTTAAGGGAAAAACAAGTTAAAAAAATAATGATATTTTTATCATCTAATATTAATTCACACTTTTTTTATCCTTGTTTTTCTTTCAACCATTCATATGCATTAAATAGACAGTCTTAGTTATATGGCTAGGTGTTCCTGAATAGCTAATATTACATTTACTCACTCAAGGTTTGTGTATTCAAGAAGAATGTTTAAAATTGTTTCTGGCATGTTTTTTCATTTCAAACAACATTTCTATGTGAGAAAGAGGAGTATTTCATCCTATCGCTTAGAGGACAGCCGAAGTTTTCACCTTTCATCCCTACAAGGTACAGGGTCTGCTTTAAATGTATTGTAGTGTTGCTCCCATCGTGTTTCAACTTGCATATGAATAATCTTCCTTACTATTGTGCCAACCCTCTTGAGTACTCTCTCAAGCAAAGTTTATTTTAACTCAAAGCGTTCTAGATTGTATGGTCTGCAAAACAACAAAAACACAGTCTTTTTTAAGGACGTGAATTTCATATTCTTAATAACACTTTAAAATTGAAGCATCAGAAGTATGGACAAGTCGAATTTTAAAGTATTTCACTCTGAGAAGAAAATTTGCCCCAACAATGTCAAAGGAAGATAAAAAAGAAAAGGGCACACAAGCCAGTCTCCTTCGTTCGTTATTATATAAGTTTTTCAATGGAAAGGCCAAAGAATCAACCAACAGACAAAGAATTGGAGACATACGGTCCATCTATTCGCATAAAAGCTGATCACATTCATTCATCATAAGAATCTCAGCTAGAAATGGTCGCTCTCATATCATGTGGAGTCACATGCAGCTCTAGTGAATAGAACAAACAAATAAATAAATTAGTAGTTGTTCATGAATATGAATACAAGCGTCGATCTCACAATTATTAAATGGAAACACAATTCCTTAAGCTGTCGGTTCATGATTCTCATCAACCTCCCCTTCTGACACAGTTTGACAAAAGTGCTCGAGTACTCATTTCCAGACAAACAACATCATGTTGCCTTCACATTTAGTGTACTCAATCTTCAAGTAATTGAAGGGAGGAAGATCAGTAAGATTTTAGTGTCAATTGAATCTGCCGTTTTTCCAACATTTTTAATTTCTGCAACAGTTCTGAGACCACATCCCTGCCCATTATGGGCAGAATTGAATTTGATATCTTACATATTGATTGATTATATCTGTTATTCTGTCCACCATTCTATGACATAAATGTTCTGGGTTTTTTTTTTCAGCATTCTGTTCTCAATTTTTTGGAAGGTGGTCACTGATCATCAAAGGTTAACTTATCGATGCACATAGAGAAAGTAAGGCAGTTTCTTCTTCTGCTCTAGGAAGCAGATAGATCAAACTACCCATCACCTGTATGTAAATGAAACTTCAACTTCATATATAGAGCCACTCCTGAGATAAGTAGAGCAAATTTTCTGAATTTACTTTCTTCTATACATTAGAGGTAATGTTCTAAAGGTTCTACCATCTATAGACCCACGAAGTTCTACCATCTATAGACCCACGATTGAAGAGTAGTGAAACTGAACCAGGATACAGGGTTGCTGTAAAGTTTCATGTTAGCAGACGAGGAAGTTTTGAATTTAGAATTCAAAACAGTTCTCATTCCCTCCTCCCATTGATTTCCGGCAGTGCTCAAAGCAGGAAGAAGAGGAAGCAGCAGAGGCAGAAGCCATGAATTGCATAGGTCCATAGTCCATCAACTCATCAATCATCTGCTATATACAGCCGTCATCCAGTACTGGGGCACTCTGCCGATCGTTCTCCAGCTGAACCTTCATAAGCCAATTGCTGTCCCGCAGGCTTCCTACAGGCGTGTCTTGCCAGACACCAATGTCATCAGTCTTCCCAGTGTCGGAGACGCAAGCATGTAAAGGACTGTTGGCTGCTGCTGCTTCCTCCATCAGTTTTACTGGTGCTTTTGCTGCTGCTGCTTCCTGCATGAGTTTTACTGCTGCTGGTTCTGCTGCTATTGCCACTGGCTGCACCACCAATCGCTGCCGGCCTCATCAACTGGAGAGAGGCCAGTTGATATCGGTGCAACTTTGCAGTGAGATTAGGAGACAAGAACTTGCAGGATGATGATGGAGATGAATTGGGGCTGTAAGGAAAATTTGTTCTTGCTCTGGGTCCGCACATCATCCGGGCCGCTTCATCATAGGCTTTAGCTGCCTCTTCTGCTGTCTCAAACGTTCCAAGCCAGATCCTTGTTTTCCTGAAACAAATCAGAATATCTTCTGAAAATTAATTTGTTGCAATCTACATCAAGAAAGGACATCTTGGCATAAACTAGTAATAGTTTGC
Source organism: Nymphaea thermarum (assembly GCA_011799765.1). Classification (NCBI taxonomy): domain Eukaryota; kingdom Viridiplantae; phylum Streptophyta; class Magnoliopsida; order Nymphaeales; family Nymphaeaceae; genus Nymphaea; species Nymphaea thermarum. Next base: position 171,724 of record JAANDH010000259.1, on the reverse strand, counting down.
TGAACAAGGAAATATGCATTTTGGAGGCATCAGGTTTAACCATAAACTTGAGGAAAGTGATCTGGTGGATTCGAAAACTGCAACTCTTTCTGCTACTTACAGAAATGGAAAAATTGCTTCCTGCCAATATTTTGGCATATGATTGACGGTAAAATAAGCAATTAGATCTTATAAGCCATCTGGGTGTTTCTGGGTGTCGTTATGCATTGAAAATGACCAAGATAAAAAAGCATCGTTGTTCAATTGTTTGCAGCAAGAACATGTTGAAGAAATGGAGTTTTTTTACAGCAAACAGGGTATGACAGGAAGCCTTAAGACGATGTTCGTGAAGAGACTTACAGTAAAGGATGGCGAATTTCGGAAACCTAGGAGCCCCAATTGTAGTAATCCTATTCTCCTCATGCATACACAAAACGATATGCCCTAAACATGATCATGCTCATGATAAATCATTGAATACAAAATCTTAACTGAAGCGGAAGCGTACTTGAATCCATCTGAAGAACTGAATGGTAGATCGTGGTAGGATCTTCCAGAGTCTGTGCGGGGCACGTGAGGTCTCTCTCTGATGGGGAAGAGAAAACCCTAGAGACCAACATCTCAGGCAACCATTCGCACGACCCTAGGGACCACTACCATTTTATATTAAAGGCAATTACGGGTTCAACCCATCAAAGATTTCGTAATTGCGTACAAGTATCTATACATTACAAAATTACTCCATACCATATAAAATGATGTAATGTCCCAAAACGCAATCACTTAAGCTGATATTTATATTAAGACAACCATAATGTCTGAAATTCCTCGTAGACATATGCCAGCCCACCAAATGATCTTACAATCTCCCACTTGGGCCAAATATGTCTTTATACATTCAGACATTACATAAAACCTTAGGAGCTCATAATTGCTATTTTATTAAACGTCATTTTCACCAATCTCGTCGATGACCATATCAACATAGAACCAAAGCGGTTTTCACTATATTAAAAATAGCTAAACCTTCAATGATCACAAATGCTAATACAATCAATGACATAGATATGATATGGATGTATAGCATGTGAATTACATATAATGTGATTACAACATGTCTATTCTCAACTGGTCCTAATTTAAAACTTTATGGAGATCAAAACACAACCACAGAATGAAACCAAAGAACTTTAAACTTTATTCTGCAGAAAACTGAATATGTGTCCATACATTAGAGCAAACAAAATACAAACTCCCACTAAACCAGCACATCATCCAAGGATGACACCCCCATATGAACAACATGTTCATGAAAGATCTTAGGTGTTAAACCCTTGGTAAGCGGATCCGCAATCATAGAGTTTGTCTCAATATGCTCTAGACACCTGACCATTCTCTATCATCTCTTTAACAACCAAAAACTTAATGTCGATGTGCTTCGACTTTGACAAATTGCGGCTGTTATTGGAGTACATGACAGATGAATTATTGTCACACAATAATATTAGTGGTCTTTCTACACCATACATAATGCGCAGCCCCGTGACAAAATTTCGCAATCACAAAACATGATTGGATGCCTCGTAACATATTATGTTACTGTCTTAGCACTCAGCGAAGTCAGAATCTGAATACCCAATGATTTCCAACTAGTCTGATTTCCTGTATATGAGCATAAAATCTTTTGTTCTTTGTAAGTACCTCAATACTCATTTGGCTGCTATCCAATGATCTATACCGGGATTACTTAAGTATCTGCCTAACATTCCAATGATAAATGCAATATCCGGACGAGTACAAGCTGAGCATACATAAGGCTTCCCACAACAGACGAATAGGGAATCCTTTCTATTTCCTTAGATTCGATTTCACTTTTAGGGCACTGTTTGAGACTAAACATGTCTCTTCTAGCAATTGGAGTATCTCCTGGTTTAAAATCCTTCATGTCATATCGTTGAAGTACCTTATCAATGTAGGGCTTTTGTGATAATCCAAGAATACCCTGAGAATGATATCGAAATATTTGGATCCCCAATACAAAAGATGCATCACCAAGATCCTTCATGTCAAACTTTGTTGACAAAAAATTCTTAGTTTCATGCAATATGCTTACATCATTACTTGCCAGCAATATATCATCGACATATAAAACCAGAAAAAAAAACTTGCACCCACTGAACTTTTGGTATACACATTCATCAACCATATTAGTCTCAAAGCCAAATGAAACTATAACTTGATGAAATTTGTAATACCACTGACGGGAAGCTTACTTTAGCCCATAGATGGATTTCTTGAGTTTGCAGATTATTTTCTTTGCATCACCTGAAACAAAGTTTTTTGGTTGCACCATATATATCGTTTCATCAATGTCTCCATTTAGAAACGTTGTCTTTATATCCATTTGATACAACTCTAAGTCAAAATGAGCCACAAGTGCCATTATGGTCCTGAAAGAGTTTTCGATGAAACTGGAGAGAATGTCTCTGTATAATCAATGCATTCCTTTTGAGTAAAGTTCTTTGCAACAAGACGTGCTTCTACCTTTCGATGTTTCCAAATGAATCCCTCTTGGTTTTAAATATCCATTTACAACCAATGAGTTTCACACTTTCAAGCAAGATAACAATATCTCATACGTCATTATCCATCATGGACTTTATTTCCTCATTCATGGCATCTATCCACTTATGAGATTTAGAACTCTTTATTACTTGCTGGAAGTTAATATGATCATCTTCCATTAAGCCCATATCAACATCATGTTCTTGGAGATAGACAAAATCATTTGAAATTGTATTTCTCTTCTCCCTAGTGGATCTCCTTAGTGACACCTCTACTTGATTTTCTTGAGGTTGTTGAGTTTGTTCTTCAGTAGGGAGATCGACATCATTGCCTTCTTTTGAATATATTGATGGAACAATGGCAGGAATGAATACCTTACTATTGCTTACAACATCCATATGAGTGGACTCAAGTCCCTCTTCAAAGGCAATGCTTTTAACCTGATCACCTCCCGCAAACTCAACAATGGCCGGCCGTCGCAATGGCCGCAATAGTCGCCCGCCGCAATGGCCGGCCGTCGCCCACTGAGAATCAGTCGGTTTTCTTCCTGATTTTCGCCCCCTTTCTCTGTTTTGAACGTGGTTGAAAAACGGCAGCGGGAAAGCCACCGACGGGCCTCCTTTGACGTTGGGTGGGTGCCGGCGGGTCTCATGTGCCCGTCGGCGACAGCTAAGTCACCGGTGGTCGCCCTACGCCGGCCGTTACCCCTCCCAGCCGTTGCTCCTCCCTGTCGTCCCTTTCCCTTTTCTATTTTGATTGGGTGACTGAAACGGCGACGAAGAAGCCGCTGATAGGCCACCCAACGGCGTGGGTGGCCGCCGGTGGGCCGCGCAAGGACGACGGGGTTCGGCCGTCCCCTAATGGCCGGCCGACGCCTGCCAAGATGGCTGGAAACCAACGTCCTTTGTTCCTCTTCTCCCCAAGTGGCTGCAAAGGACGACAAGAAAGGACGGCGTTGGCGGCTGCCGGCCCATGCCGGCGGGTTGCGCCAGGACGGCCGTCGTCCAATGGCCGGCAGACGCTCGCCAAACCAAACGATTTCTGGCCGCCGCCCCTCCCGGTTCCTACATTTTCCTTAGGTGGTTGCAAAGGAAGCCTGATGGCTTCCGTTGCTCGCCCACACCCCAATTTTTTTTTCTTTTAAATGCAGCCGGGAAGAGGGGAAGAATCGAAAGGGAAGAACGCACAAAATTTATCCAAAGATCAATGATTCAACAAAGAACATGGGCTCTGATACCAATTGTAGTAATCCTATTCCCCTCATGCATACACAAAACGATATACCCTAAACAAGATCATGCTCATGATAAATCATTGAAAACAAAATCTTAACTGAAGCGGAAGCGTACCTGAATTCATATGAAGAACTGGACGGTAGATCGCGGTAGGATGTTCTAGAGTCTGTGCGGGACACTTGAGGTCTCTTTCAGATGGGGAAGAGAAAACCCTAGAAATCAACGTCTCAGGCAACCATTTGCATGACCCCAGGGACCACTACCATTTTATATTAAGGGCAATTACAGATTCAACTCCATATCATATAAAATGACGTAATATCCCAAAACACAATCACTTAAGCGGATATTTACATTAAGACAACCATAATATCTAAAATTACTCATAGACATATGCCGGCCAACCAAATGATCTTACACCAATGCCTATGCCTGACTCCCCTGAACCTCTGTGTCCTAGCCTTGCTGCGCCTTAAGTCTTTTAAGGGCCTGTTGAAGAAGAACTGCGCTAGGAGGACGGTGGAAAGTGAAGTAGGGGATGCACTTGGCTTTTAATAACAAATACTACTAATTGCCTGTCATCCAATTTTTCCATTTTTATGAGGTCAAGCCCCACAAGATTTTACAGAGTTTAGGCCATTGAGAATGACCAAAGATCCACCAACTTTTTCAATTCTTTCTTGCCATGTTGGTTCAATTTGCATAGAGGGCCTGATTGAGAGTACAGTAAATTGCATAAGCTTTGACACAAAATAAATCGGTCCGGGTATCTTCTTCCTTGTATTGGTCCAGTTACAGTTGCCAGTCTTATCTTCAAGGAAGTGAGGCTTTTGCACTTGGCAGACATAGCAGAATCATATAATTCTGATATTGTTTGTGATTTCTCTCAAGAAGGGTCTGGATTTTCTTTTAAACCTGTTTAAGAAATAAGTCAGACGCCTTATCATTTCCCTAACTAATAAAAAAATCAGTCTGGTCCATTTGCTCTCAATTCTGCCATAGAATTCCAACTGGGTCTGTCAGTTCTTGGTGAAGCAACGTTCAGATATGCGGAGCCCAAGACAGATAAGCGTTTATATCCCGTTCTTCTAAACAGAAAATGGTTCCCTTCTAAAGTAACAGTGACCTCTCCAACAGCGTAAAACTGATAAAACCAAAATATTTTATAAGACACATATGTTGAGATTTCTCTATCTGGATAGTCCTGCGTCGATACGGGTCCATATCCGTTTCGGACACTTAAGTATAAATACTCGTCTCTTGTGATGGTGTGAGACACACCAAGTTTTTACCGTTTGGGTAATCGGTCTCCTTAGCCATACGTGAATTGCCTGTCCCCATCACTGGGCTGCTATGGCTGAGGAGAGAAACCCATTGCCGCCACCGCCACCGCCAATGCCGCTGGGGAATGACTCATTGGGGACTGTAGCCGTTCTTCCCACAGCCGCCGACATTCAGTCGGTGGTCGCCTCTACAGGTTCTTCTTCCGCCCTATGAAACGCATGAATCATGAATGTCTCTTTCGATTTCTGCATTTTCGTTTTGTGCATTATCTTTGATTCTAGCAAAGCTCCATCAATGGGTTATGGGCCCACATCACGTTTTCTGCCGCGCGCTTCCCTTTGCATTCTGTTTTCTCGCAAAGAGAATAAGGCAGAAACAGGGCTTCCGTTGCCATTGCGCTTGAGGAATCGAACGGTCGGTTTTAGGCGGCGTCTGTCGTCGGAAGGCGAAGGACGGCTTCCATTTGTCCTGGTGCGACCCATGAGCGGCCACCCACGCTGTTGGGTGGCCTGCAGGTGAACCCTTTCATCTGTCGCAGGTTCGCAGCCATCAAGAGGGACAGAAGAATAGGGACGGCAGGGATGGGCGACGAAGGGTGACTGCCGGCGACTTAGCTGTCGCCGGACGGAGCCGTTCGACCTTCCAACATCTACCCAAATCCATTGGTGGCTTCCCCCGCCGCCATTGCAACCGCCCTAATATGAAGAAAGTGGAAAATGAGAAACGGAAAGGGGTAGCCGTCGATTTTCGGTGGGGGACGGCCGGCCTGCCTGTCGGCGCCCGCCGGCGGCCACCCATGGAGTTGGGTGTCCTGCCGGTGACACACCACCGCCCACCTGCCGTTCGGTAGGCGAGCGGTGGAGACGAAGCTCGAAACCGCTCGCGCGGTCGAGCGGGTGGGTCGGACCCGGGGCGGGTGGGTCGGACCCGGGTCGGGTCAGTCCTGACCCGATCTAGATCCATGAACGTTTAAAAAAAAAAATCATTTTAAGTTTGCGCTCGACTTCCGCCCGCCCATTTTTGGATCGGGTCGGTCCGATGGGACCGACCCGTATCCATACGGCCTGTTTCTCAAAACAGAACTGGTTCGAGTCATTTACAGACCGTTTCAGTTGTTTTAAAACCGGTTCTTTCGCTATCGAGACCGGTTCATCCGTTCTCAGATTAAAAGACCGGTTCATTCAGTTTTAGAACCGATTCGGGCTTTTTCGAACCGATTCAGAGTTGTTTGAGACTGGTTCTTTCCCTTTTTGGACCGGTTCATCTAGTTTTCCACTTGTTCAGTCCATTTAGGACTGATACGGGACCGGTTCTATGCTAGAGGAAGCTGGTATATGTGTTTTTATGCCCATTTAAGGTGATTAATGGATTGGTTCGATCATTTTAGATCGATACGGGACCGATTCATTATGTTTTATGGAGCTTTAATAAATAATTTAGATAGCATTAAGTTGATTGTGCAGAAATGATTCATGTGATTCGTGTATTTCATTTTATATGTGATTTTATAACATATTCTTGTATCATGTCTCGTTTAGGATTATGCTAAGGTTAATTTTTTATTGCATGATTATAAAGTTGTACGATAACGCTAATGTGAGGAGACTATGATTAGTTAAATCATGTTATACCTCACCAAAGTGACTATGCATTATTTAAAGGCACATTAGTGTTTCATGTTGTACTTATTCTCATTTAAAGTAACATAATTACCCAAAGGTAGTGTGTTATGTTCAGGAGAATAAGTAGAGTTAAATAGGAAAATAGATCCTTACATAGTTCTGTCATTTTACACCCAAAGGTGTTATGCTTAACTATAGTTTGGATTTACATTTCCTAGTTTTACTAGATAAAGTTAAGACGAAATACATGTGCGTATTAGGTATATTACCAAACTCCTGGTATTTGTCTTGGAAATAGTAAACATAAAGAGCCTTTTAATTTAGTTTATTGTTCCATATGGTTTGTCTCATATAATGCATGTCAACATATGGATGTCTTATGTCGTCTGCAGTGTCTGGTTCTATTTATTTTAATGGCTCAAATTCTATCTTTTTACTTGATGATTCGAATTATGATGAATGGAAAGAAAATATTGTGTTTACATTGGGTTATATGGATTTGGATATGGCTTTGAGGCGACCTGAGCCACCACCTCTTACACCACAAAGTACACATAATGAAACAGTGTACTTTGACAAGTGGGAGCATTCTAACCGACTAAGCTTGTTGCTTTTGCAATCAAGGGTCGCTAAGAACATACGTGGTGCTATCCCACCTTGTAGAACGGTGAGAGAGTTCTTGGATGCAGTTGAGGCTCGGTATGTCAACTCTCATAAAGCTAGAGCCAGTACCCTAATGTCAAAGTTAATATCTATGAAATATCAAGTAGGGGGTAACATTCGCCAGCATATGTTAGAAATGAGGAACATTGCTTCTCAATTGAATGACATGAAGTTGACTATTTCTGAATTATTCTTGGTATTCTTTACTTTGACCTCTTTACCACTATTTCTGAATTATTCTTGGTATTCTTTACTTTGACCTCTTTACCAGTTGAATACACTCCTTTTAAGATTAGTTACAACACACATAATACTGAATGGACATTCAATAAGTTGATGTTTAAGTGTGTTGAAGAGGAGGAAAGAATGAAGGGTGAGAAGTTGCAAAGTGCACATATGGTTTCTCACTCTGGGGTTGGTAAAGTTGACATAAAGAAAAGTTCAATGAAAAGAAGTGCCAAGAAGAAGTCAACAACTCAAGCTAATTCTCAAACTGCGCAGACTATCTTAGCTCCTATAAAGTGTTTCTTTTGCAAGAAAAAGGGACATAAGAAGTCAGACTGCATCAAGTACAAGAATTAGTTAGAGAAGAAAGGTAATATGTCATTTGTTTCACTTAAAAGTAGTATGTTACATGTTCCTATTAATAGCTGGTAGATTGACACTGGTACTAATAAAAGATGATTCGTACATGCTACAGCACCGCCGTTTGGGTCATATCTCTGAAAAGAAAATAAGGAGACTCTTAAATGAAGGGATCTTACGATTTCTTGATTTTACGGATAAAGACACATGTGTAGATTGCATAAAGATAAAACAAACTAACATATATAAAGAGGGTGCCGAGCGATGTACTGAAAAGTTAGGAATTGTTCACACAGATGTTTGTGGACCTTTCTCTCCTTGTTACGTAGGCGAAAAGTATTTTGTCACCTTTATAAATGACTATTTTCGGTATTTGTATCTCTACTTAATCTTTGAAAAATCCGATGTGTGTCAAGTTTTCAAGGACTATAAGAAAGAAGTAGAGAGACAAACCGGTGAGATTATTAAGATAGTCAGATCAGATAGAGGTGGTGAATATTATGGTAGGTTTACTAAGATGAGACAAATGGAGGGACCATTAGCACGATTTCTAAAGGAAGAAGACATTGTGCCTCAATACACCATGCCAGGCAGTGCCTACCAAAATGGTGTGGCTGAAAGGAGAAATCGTACGCTTAAGGAAATGGTTCGAGCTATGATAAATTACTCGACTCTCCCTCTAACCTTGTGGGGTGAGGCTCTCAGGACAGCAGTGCATAACCAAAACAGGGTTCCTACTAAGGCTGTTCCCACAACTCCTTACGAGTTGTGGACAAGTAGGAAACCTTCTCTCGCATATATGCACATATGGGGATGTCCTGCTGAAGCTAAATTGTGTAACTCCTACATAAAAGCCTTTGATCCTAGAACAACTTGTGGCTTCTTTATTGGTTATCCAGAAAGATCGAAAGGCTATAGGTTTTATTGTCCATCTCATACACCACATATAGTGGAAACAGATAAGGCTAAGTTCCTGGAAGATGGCTCATTTGAGTTAGATGCATTACAAAATCTCACTTTTGAGAAAATACAGGATACTGAAAGTAGACCTGCTAAAGAGAATACAAATGTGTATGATTATGTTGTCTCTTGTGATGACATGAATGCAAATCATATAGGTAATGCATCAGATCCAGATGAATTAAATGTAAATCATACTGATGAACACGAACAAGATGTAGACATACAAATTGAAAATGATCAATTACCTGTTCGTAGATCTACAAGGGCCAGGAGATCTGCCATATCATCAGATTATGTGGTATACCTACAAGAGCCTAGTAATTTCATAGATGTTGATGATGATCCTTTCACATTCATTGAAGCCGTTGAAAGCAAACAATATAGACATTAGATTAATGCCATAAAAGAAGAGCTTGACTCTATGGCTAAAAACCAGACATGGAGCCTTGTGTCGTTGCCTGAAGGAGTACAACCCGTAGAGTGTAAATGGGCCTATAAGACCAAGAGATACTCTAAAGGCAACATAGAGAGATACAAGACAAGATTGGTTGCTAAAGGATTCATACAAATGGAGGGCATTGACTATAATGAGACATATTCACCTGTCTCTGCTAAGGAGTCAATGAGGATTGTCCTTGCACTTGTAGCTCATTTTGACTTAGAGCTACATCAGATGGATGTGAAAACGGCTTTCTTGAATGGTGATTTGGATGAAGAGGTATATATGGATCAACCTCAAGGGTTTTCTGAGAGTGGTAAAGATCATTTGGTTTGCAAGCTTAATAAAACAATTTATGGACTTAAACGGGTCTCATGTTAGTGGTACATTAAGTTTTCCGAAGTCATTACGACTTTTGGGTTTATAGAAAACATCATTGATCGATGTGTGTATCTTAAGACATGTGGGAGTAAGTTCATAATTTTGACTTTATATGTGGATGACATTTTGCTTGCTCCAAATGATCTTCAATTGCTAACAGAAACCAAACATTTTCTCGCATCTCATTTTGAGATGAGGGACAAGGGTGATGCTTCATTTGTTCTCAGCATTGAGATTCGTCGAGACAGATCTAAATGTGTTTTGAGTCTCTCCCAATCAGCATACATCAATAACGTTCTTAAGAGAAATGAGATGGAGAATTGTTCTCCTATTTTGGCACCCATAGCTAAAGGGGATAAATTGAGCCTAAATGATTATGCTAAGGATGAATTTGAAAAGGCACAAATGATCAACATTCCATATGCATCAGCGGTTGGCAGCTTGCAGTATGCACAGATTTGCACTAGGCCTGACATTTCCTTTGCTGTTAGCATGCTTGGTAGATTTCAGTCTAATCCAGGCATGACACATTGGAAGGCCGTAAAGAGAGTCATGCGGTACTTGCAAGGGACAAAAGATTACATGTTCACATATCGCAAGGTGGACCATTTAGAAGTGATTGGCTATTCTGATGCCGATCTTGGAGGATGTACCGATAGTAGAAAGTCTACTACTGGTTTTGTTTTCCTTCTATCAGGAGGTGCCATCTCATGGAGGAGCAAAAAGCAGACTGTGACTGCTGCTCACACCATGGAAGCAAAATTCATTGCATTATATGAGACTACCTCGCAGGCAATTTGGATAAAGAATTTCATTTCATAGCTCAAGATAGTGGAATCTATTGAGAGACCACTTAAGGTTCACTGTGATAATGAAACTGCAGTGTCTTTTCCAACAACAACAAAAGTACAACTTCTTGTAAGCATATAGAACTTAAGTATTTTGTTGTTAAGAAAAGGACATAGAATCAACTAGTGTGTATTCAACACATTGGAACTACAAATATGGTTGCAGATCCTCTTACTAAAGCGCTAGCATCTGGTATGTTCTTTGAACATGTTAAGAGGATGAGTTTGTGTAGTTCAATGTAAACACACTATTATGAAAACATTTATGAATGTGATCACATACAGTTTGTTGATTCTCATTAAGTTTGTTGTCTATTTATTTTGTATTCTCATTTGTTTATTGAGAAGTTTTGTAAGACAACAAAGGTGGGACCTTGGAGTGGATTTTAAGGCTAATCCATTCATTTAGTTTACCCTTGATATCGACTTGGACTAGTGGGAGATTGTTGGGATTTCCCTATCTGAATAGTCCTGCGTCGATACGGGTCCATATCCGTTTCAGACCCTTAAGTATAAATACTCGTGTCTTGTGATGGTGTGAGACACATCAAGTTTTTACCGTTTGGGTAATCGGTCTCCTTAGCCATACGTGAATTGACTGTCCCCATCACTGGGCTGCTATGGCTGAGGAGAGAAACCCATTGCCGCCGCCGCCAATGCCGCTGGGGAATGACTCTTTCGGGACTGTAGCCATTCTTCCCACAGCCGCCGACATTCAGTCGGCGGTCGCCTCTACAGGTTCTTCTTCCGCCCTATGAAACGCATGAATCATGAATGTCTCTTTCGATTCTGCATTTTCGTTTTGTGCGCTATCTTTGATTCTAGCAAAGCTCCAATAACATAACCAAATTTTGCGATTAGAGAAAAGGTTTAGAAATTCAAGAAAGCTAGGGATGCTTCGGTCAATTCATGGTGACAAACTCTAACGGAGTCCCCCTCAAAGCTTGTCTTGTTCTGTATTAGCGCAAAATAAAGGTGATACAATCTTTATTTACTGTTCATGAAGCAACTAAGGCGTAAACTTTACAAGATAATCTGTTCGCTTATTCGTTAATATTTTATGTCTCTGCAGGATGCGACTCTGTGGGCTCAAGGAGGAAGAGCCTTCAGCTTGGCGAGTTGGAGGAAAGAAAAGCGGAACTTGGGGATTCTCAATTCTGGAAGTTATGCTCATAGTGGCCTCTCTTCTGCCATGTGAGGACAGCAGGCCCTTGCCAACCAGAAACAAGAAACAAACTTTAGCATATAAAATTTCTCATGATTCTGCTGCAATTTTTTGACCAATTTTAATGGCACACATCAACCTAGAACTTACTTTGTTTCTATACGAACTCATTCATTTACTGCACATTTCTGGTGAATGGAAATCATGCATTTACAGTAGGATCTATCCAAGATTTTTCATCTGTCAGAAGAAAATCCATTCTCTGATTTTGGTGCTTGTACCTGCATAAACTCAAGCAAAACCACCCTGGTTGGGGTGGTTGAGTTCCCAAACTGAGGGCACATGCTTTGCATGATTATGGACACATCATGCTTGCCCATGTAGCACATGAATGACCAAAGAGCAGTCTTTAAATTCTAGATGTGAATGCTTGTTGGCACTGCACCTTTCTATTCTATGCAAATTGGGGTCAGCCAGTTGTGCCAACCGAAAGATTTTTTGAATATTGGAACTCTTGATCTACTTTTCTTTGAACATTTCAAGTCTGATTCTCTAACCAGGTGGACTAAGCTTTTGTTGACATAAATTTGTTTATAAAGACCAATGATGTAAGATTCAAACTAGTTCTGCTCATATAAAGCATACGCAAGTACCGAGAGGTATCAATCGCTTGGTCAATGCGACTGCTTGCTGCAAATGACAATTTTTTATCATTCATAAGAAAAGTCGTTAGTTTTTGGCATGTGGGGAGGGTTGCTAGGTATGCCTATGAAATAGGTGCTTTTTTAATATGTCGTCACAATATGTTTTATTAAAGCTAAAACAGAAGAGATATTCAAATTTTGATTGAAGATAAAAAAAAAACACTGTTCGGTTTCCTTTTTTTATTTAACCACCTAAATTACATAGAAAACAAGCTGTTAAATGAAAGAAATTCAAACTTAAGTGTGTTTTTGTTGTACCACCTTGAGCAGTTTTATTTAAAAAAAAAAAAAAAAAAAAACTACAACACATTAGCTGGTAGGTGGGTGGTCACCGGTAAAACTAATACAGTAGCTTGCATGCATTGATGCCGATGCAGCTTTAGAACTAGGGAAAAAGGGAAGGAAGGAGTTTTCGGCTTCCACTTGGTGGTAAAATACTCCTCCAACTCATCCAAAAGCTTAAGAACTTTAGTCCATCTAATGCCCTAAAGAAGCCCAGCTTGTTCTGTCTCAACAGTTAAAATAGTTGTCTATTAGCCTGCCAAAAACCAATTGCCAAGCTAACTGTATTCAACACTGGACATATAATATTTAAAGAAAAGAAAAAGAGACCAAATCGGGGGCCGTGCTAAGCCTTTGCTGCCGAAAAGGCCAAGAAGTTTTCCAAACCTAAGTGAAGAATTGAAATAAAATAGAATTTGAACATAGCTAAGAGAAGAGAAGAGGAGGCAATTTACGTGGTTCGGCTATTGTAGCCTATGTCCACGGAGAGAGATCAATCTTCCTTTTTCATTAATTGAATTACAATCGAGCTCTACTATATACAGTAGAGGCTAAAGACATTAAGAGAGAAGGAGTTGCCAAAAATATAGGAAACGTTTATTCAATGTTCACAAGAATTAATAAGGCTCCTTCCTTATTCATTCAATCAATGAATGGGGCAAAAGATCTCTCAACGTCTCTTTTAATTTTATCACTTCCCGCAAGTGGGGAGTAGATGTTATGACATCCCCACTTGTGGATTGCTAGTTGGAGTTTTGCCTTTGTGACTCCTTTAGTTAGGGCATCTGCAACTTGTTCAACTCCACTTATGTGAAGAGTTCAAATATCTCCATATTCAATCTTCTCTCTCACATAGTGACAGTCAATCTCTATGTGTTTGGCCCTTTCATGAAAGACTGGATTGGTCAAAATATAGATAGTAGCTTGATTATCACAGAACATGTGCATAGACTTTGAAACTTCAAGACTCAGTTCTTCAATCGCATTCTTAGTCCATATAAGTTCACTTGATCCTGCGGTCATGGCTCGATATTCTGCTTCAGCACTGGATCTGGCTACTATTTTCTGTTTCTTGCATTTCCATGCTACTAGATTACCACCAACAAAAACACAATATCCCATAGTTGATTTTCTATCGCTGATGTCTCCAACCCAGTTCTGCATCTGTGTATGCTACTATGTCTAAGTTTCAGTTCCTTTTGTACCAGAGTCCTTGTCCTGGAGAGCCTTTGATGTATCGAAGAATGTGGTCTGCAGCTTTCATGTGTGATTCTCTTGGGCTTTGCATGTACCTGCTAATGACATTCACAACAAATGAAATGTCAGGTCTAGTGACAGATAAATAAATGAGCTTACCAACTGGACGTTGAAAACCTTCCCTGTTGACCTCTGGTTCATCCTCACATGGCCCCAATTTGAGATTTGTTTCAAACGAAGTGTCGGCTGGACGAGCATCCATCTTCCCAGTTTCTTTTAATATGTCAAGTGCATATTTTCTTTGACAGAGAAAGATGCCTTTGTGTGATTGCGCTATCTCAATTCCGAGAAAGTTCTTGAGTTTTTCGAAATCTTTTATGTCAAATGTGGTTCTCATGTAGTGTTTGAGATTGTGTATGCCTTTAACATCATCATCTGTCACTACTATATCATCCACATAAATCAACACAACAGTGGTGAGTTCATTGTGTTTCTTTATGAAGAGCGTGTTGTCAGAGTGACATCTACGATATCCAACATTTTTCAAGGCCAACCTTAATTTTAGGTACCACGCTCTAAGAGATTGTTTCAGACCATAGATAGCTTTGTTGAGTTTGCATAAATAATTTTTCCCTTCATCTGGATGCTCTGGAGGAAGTGCCATGTGAATTTCTTCAATAAGTTCACCTTGCAAGAAGGCATTCTTCACATCTAGTTGATGAAGTCCCCAATTCAGGTTACAGGCCAAAGATAAGAGAATCCTCAAAGTGTTCGTTTTCGCCACAGGAGCATAGGTTTCGTCATAGTCAAGTCCCTTCGTTTGAGTAAATCCTTTGGCTACTAGACGTGCTTTGTATCTTTCTAGTGAGCCGTCACTCTTGTATTTGACTATGTAGTGCCATTTGCAGCCAACAACACTTGTGTTCTTTGGTTTTGCAACTATCTCCCAAGTCTTGTTGCGTTTTAGGGCCTCTAATTCTTCATCCATTGCCTTTCTCCAATTTGAGTCCTTCTCAGCCTCTTGAAAAGTTTGAGGCTCACGAATTTTATCAAGGCTCTTCATGAAGTTGACGTGTTGAGCATAAATCTTATCGTAAGAAAATTGCTGATGGGATATTGGCTGCAAGAATAAGTCTCATATTCGGCTAGATGAGAGGGCAATCTTCGAGTTCTCTCAGACCTTCTAAGTTCCCGGTTGGAGGGTTCGTCACCATCAGTTGTAATAACAGGTTTTTGATTTTCTGTGCGACTTTCAGTTTCTCGAAGAGTTTCTCCAGTGACCTGCTCATCACTTATGGTAAAAAATAATTCATCAAAATCATGCAAGTTAGGAGATTTAGACTTCCCCTGTCCTATATCACTATTATTGACTCCAAAGTAGGGTTGTTTCTCATTGAAATGAACATCACGAGATATATGGGTTTTCTTGGAAATAGGATTAAAACATATCATACCCCTTACTTTGTGAGTTGTAGCCGACAAAAATGTATTTGGTTGAACGATGATAAGTTTGTCTCTTTTTGCATAATGCAGCCACACATGAACCACACAACCAAACACACGCAAATGATCAAGTTTTGGTTCATGCACCATAAGTTTACCAATAGGACTAGCATAATTAAGATGCTTATGGGAGTTCTATTGATCATGTAGCAAGGAGAAGATATAGCATATTTCCAATAATTTTCAGGCACATTCATTTGGAATAACATGCTTCTAGCAACTTCAAATAGATGTCTATTCTTTCTTTCAGACACACCATTTTGTTGAGGTGTATCAACACATGATGTTTGATGTTGTATGTCATGCTCGTCCAAGAAGGTTTTAAAACATGAGTTTTTGAACTCAGTACCGTTATCAGACCTCAAGCATTTTATTTTACAGTTGTACTAAACTTCAGTCATCTTATAAAAAATTTGAAAATGAGAGAGAGCTTCAGATTTGTTTTTTATAAAATAAACCCAAGTAGATCTGGAAAAATCGTCAATAAACATAATATAATATCTAAATCCATCCAAAGAATCTACTGGCGCAGGGCCCCAAACATGAGAGTGAATAAGATCAAATGGTTGTTCACTAATAGAATTAGATAAAGAGAACTTATGTCTAGTCATTCTAGCAAACTTGCAAATATCACATGTATGATTATCAAAATAATACTTGGGAAAAAGATAATTTAACGTTCGAGAAGATGGATGACCCATCCGTTGATGCCAAATCTCTCCCTCATTCAAAGATATCACATTCAAAACTTGATCATGAACTTTAATTTGGTAGAGTCCATTCACTAGGCGCCCCTCGCCAATCATCGTTTGAGTCTTCCGATCCTGAAATACAACGTTAGTAGCAGAAAAAACCACATTGTAGTCTAATTCTTTGGTAATTTTTGCTACCGGAAATAGATTAAACTTAAGTTTTGGCATAACAAGAATCTCACTAGTATAATTTTTGTTAAAAATGTCTATTACTCCTTTTCCTTTGACAGCAATGGGCGCTCCGTTGGCTGCAGCAACATGCCCAATGCCGTCAATAAAGTAAGGGGAATAGAGATGAGTGAACTGGTTAGCCATGTGATCAGTGGCTCCTGAGTCGACTATCCAATGAGCTGGAACCAAGACAAGAGATGAAGGCCATACCTTTAGCGTGATCAGAGGTGAGGATGGAGATACCTGCAGTTTTTTCAACTTGGAGTTCCTTTATCATTTCATTAAGAGTCTCCAATGTGATGGACTTGTCTGACGAAGAAGTCATAAGGCTGGTCTGATTATTTTCCTTCCTGATGTTCCCACTAATATTGTTCTCCTTCTTAAACGTCCCATTTGAGGTGGTCTTGGAGGTATGACCTATACCTCTATCAGGTTTTCCATGGATGAACCTGCATGTATCACGTGAATGGCTATTTTTTTTTACAATGTGAGCATTTAAGATTTCTGCCTTCGTCACGTTTACCCCTGAAATTTCTGCTATTTGTACCATGAAAGTTCACAACAAAGGCAGCCTTTTCATCGTTCGACACATCTTGATCATTGTAGTTCAAAGTGCCCATAGCTTTTCTTCTTGACTCTTCTCGTATAAGAAGGGCACAAACTGAACTTAGCGAAGGTAGCTCATGCGCCATCAGAATTTGACTACGAAGATTCTCGTAGTAATTTGGAAGTCCAGCAAGAATTTCAAATATGCGCTCGTGTTCATGTTGCTTCTTCGCTATAGAAAAATCGGCAGTCAAAGGAGCATGAACATCTATCTCATCCCAAATTCCTTTGAAGGTGTCAATATATTCATTAATAGGGGCAATCACCTTTTTTAGTCTTCCTTTTGTTTGAGATAGTTGGTACATACGAGCAATATTATATTGTTCGCCATAAAGATCTTTGGTGGCTTGCCACACCTCCTCTGCGGTGTCTAGAAAATTAAAACAGGCTGCAATCTTGGGCTCCATCGAATTGATGAGCCAAGACGCAACAGTGTCGTTGATTGATCTCCACTCATTATATTTGAGATCATTGAGTGGTGGTCTCTTTGTGGTACCATCAATGTATCCTAGTTTAGATTTTCCACTAAGGAATCGAGTGACTGCCTTAGACCAAGGTAAATAATTGAGACCATCAAGCAAGGTATTAGTAATCTTGAGATTGGGATTACCTTGCTCGTGCACGACAAGTCTGTGCAAAGATCCATCGCTGCCTTGTAAAATAGTGTGTTGTTCATTATCATGTCTTACTCCCCCTTCCTGCTCCATAGGTTCCTGCTTGCTTGGAGATATTTTTCTGCCTTAGGATTAAGGTTTACCGCTCTGATACCATGAAGAATTGAAATAAAACAGAATTTGAACAAAGCTAATAGAAGAGAAGAGTAGACAATTTTCGTGGTTCGGCTATTGTAGCCTACGTCCACGGAGAGAGATCAATCTTCCTTTTTCATTAATTGAATTACAATCATGCTGTACTATATGCAGTAGAGGCTTAAGACATTAAGAGAGAAGGAGTTGCCAAAAATAAAGGAAACGTTTATTCAACATTCACAAGAATTAATAAGGCTCCTTCCTTGTTCATTCAATCAATGAATGGGGCAAAAGATCTCTCAACGTCTCTTTAATTTTATCACTAAGAGAGAAGGGGAATGAATTCAAGGCAAAAGACGAAGAAGCGGGCGATGACGGGAGCTCCCCTCCTTGCTCATGACCCTTTTGTCACTTTGTTGGTTAGTGACAGTTGAGGGGTTCCCTCTCCATCACCTTCATTGCTCTACCACGCTACAACTAGATTAGAACAAAAATTCTTTTCATCTTCAGCCATCTTTTAGCTGCACTTCTTCCAAAGAATTATTTTTATTCAAAACAAAAGTCTCTTAATTTCCATTTTTCCTACGTAGGGCATATATTTAAAACCTGAACATATTCATGACATGAGTGAGTAGAGCTCAAGCTTGGCTTGAGTCGCATATTGCTCTTTCCAAGCTCGAGTTGAGTTTTATGAGGTAATTTTGAGGTTGACACTTAGACTCGGTTTGAGCTCGAGCCCAATCGGTCTAAGCTTGTGTCACTTAATTCATATATTTTTTAAAATGAAAATTTAAAAAAATCTATTAAAATTGATCAAAGATTACTGATATACCCATAAAAATTAACAAAGACACAAGACCAGTCGAGTTTAAACAAGTCATGCCCGTGTAACTCGAGCTCAACTGGTTTATAACTAGAGTTTTTACTTATGCTGAACACATCTTTTGCTCAATCGCATTTTGCCTGGAATTTAATTTTAAAAGGGTGGCCGTCCTTTCTTATTCTTTCATAAAAACCACATTTTTCCCTCGAATGGCTTTAGTAACTTGAAGACAAGAAACATTAGCTACAGTTTTTTAAATTCTTTTTTGTTAAGATCTCTAAATTTCCATTTTCGTGTGACTTACGTTGTAAAACCTGAAAAAGAAAATATACATGACCCCGACAAATGGATTGGCAACGAGCGACCCAAGCTTTAGTTACACATTGCTATGCTCGAGCTTGAGTGAAAACTTTAATCGAACGTTATAAGACGAGCTATTGTGTCAATTGATTCATATATTTATTTAATAAAAATGAAAACATGAAAGAATATTAAAACTCTTAAAAATTGTCGTTATACCCTTGAAGATTAAATAGAAGAAGCAATTGAATTTAAACAAGTTAATCTCATGTAAGTCGAACTTTGACTCATTTATAGTTTGACTCCTTTATAGTTTGAGTCGAGCCTACATGGCAAGTTTGAATTGACTTCGAGCTGGTTTGACTTATTGTTCATTTCTACCATGATATCTATTTAGATCGATGATTTTTTTATTTTTGTTAAGAAAAAGTCAACTAAAATGTTTATTAAAATTAATTCTGTGTTTTATTTTTTACTCTTGTATATATCTGGGGACTGGGTTTTTGGTGGCCGGCACACCATGCGTAGCATCTAGCGTGGGAAGAAGAATGTCAAGATCGTCCATGGCAGGTGCACGGACCACGGTTGTAGTTGGGAGGGATCAGCTGCTGCTGCCCTTAATTCTCTCTCTTTCGTAAATATTCCATTTTTCAGGTTTTTTTTACTCGTTTTCATATTCACAGTTGTTGATCGATTGTTTCTATCAAATTAGATTGTTGATCTTCAATTGCATTAGATTTTTTTTAAATAATTAGTTGGGAGAAACTATTATCAACGGTCATACTTTTTGTTTCAAAGTTCTGCTCTGTATCAGAGCTTAAGTGGATATACAGTACATCATTCAACTTAAATGTCATGTTTGTCATCGTTTATAACTCAAATAAGTAGGACATCAAAGCCAATGGTGGAGTCACATATAGGCTGGTTTGGGCAGTTGCAACTGCCAACACCAGCTCCTCAATTTTTTTTTTTTTCATTTTTACATTAAGATCGTTTAATATTTACTTTGTTATAAATGTAAGTGTTCTTTTAAGTATTAAAAACCTATGAATCAGTGTGGCTCCAATTTTTTTTTTTACTCCACCACTGAGGAGTGTGACAATGATAATAAGGTTTAAACATCAAACCCTTTGGATGTGAGCCGCTTTGCCGCCCGGTTGCACTATGCCCCTTAAAGCCTAATTGCATTAGACTTGAAATTTTGAGTGACAAGATTTTCAGATTTCGCAACTCATAAAGACTATTGAAATCTTTTCTTCGAAAAATGTATGGATTCTACCAAGAAGTTTGTGATCTTTCATCTTAAAATTTATGCTTTATGAGTCCGATACTTTTTGTTTTAATTGAAATCTATGGATTTGGAAAACACTAGAAGACCATAAAATTTATGAGCCTTAAATCTACAATTTGCTAGAGCCACAAACTTAATGTGAGTTCCCCCATAAGATTAGACCTTCAAAATCCAATATCTGGGTTTCCATTGGAAAACAAGAGTCAAATGGATTGGGGTGAGTGAGAGGGAACCAGCCATCTGAGTGAAAAACTAAAGCTTCCAGAGTCTACGGTTGCTTTAGAACCAGTGTGGTCTTACAATAAACCATTTAACTCGAGTATCACACATGCCACCACTTGTAATAAAAAAAACTAACACCCATGAAAATAGAATTGAGGACTCATCGACTGCACTCCACTCAAGCTGGTCAGCCATGTTATGCCCCTTGAGGCGGAATCAATCAGATTCAAGGGAAGTTTCGTGTAATATATTAATAAGGTAGACCCATGCTATGGGTTGTCTCATGCCATAAATAAAACCATATACTTGAGAAATCAGTTTGATAAGTAGATTCACATATCTTACAGCCTACACTCTGTTCTTGGCAGCCCAAGCAATTTGTTTAGCTTTACATTCATGCCAAGCTATTATTTCCAGGACATCTATATGACACGCTTGTGCTCATTAAGTACAGCTTATACAAGTATCATTAATCTCTACTGGGTGTGAGTTTTTTTTTTTTTTTGAAACATCATAAATTTTCGATCTGATAGCTTTAGTAAAGGATTTTATATCGGAGATTAGACCATAAAACTTTAAGTGAAAAATCTATTTATGCACGATTAGAGATAATTAAATACACCAACAACGTGTAGGCTCTCCATTCTTCCTTTAATTGAGATACATATTCAAATCATTAAGTGTGACAGACATGGATTGCATTTTTACTTGGTCATAAAACATATCTTTTGTTGAAAAATATGCTTGTGGTTAACAAGCAGGAATTTGTCCATAATAAAATTCAAGGTTACTTTAAATAAGGTCTGAGTTTTGAATGAGAGGGACTTAGTGTTTGATAACCATAAGAAGACTTGAAAAGCAATTGTCAACCAAATTGGCAGATTTGCAAACCAATTTTTCTGGCACCGACAAATAGGGTCGCTACGTAGTCGTTTCGCTCAACTTTAACAATTACTTTTCCAATAAAGCACCATGTTGCTACACCCTTACAGGAAAAGAAAGTCAACAAAGCCCAAGGTCCGTGTTTGTATGCGTATCAATATGCCAACTGTATACGTAAAGAAAGCAAACGCGTCTGGTTCTGTTCAGATGTTGACTTCACAGTAGCACAAATGGTAGCGTTCATGTACGGGAGTAAGTGACTACTTGTCTTGGATTCATATAGTTGATAGTTCATTTTAGATTGATAAGTTGGCCAAGTTGATCTATTTTTTGGATCGAGTTTGGATCCATATGCAATAAATGACAGAACCCTCGTACGGTCGTACCAATCGGACCCATTCGTGATTCTAGCAAATCTGAAAGCCAGCTACCCCTCCATTGATTTCCTTATGCATAAATATTTAATAATTAACATTAGCAAATATTTGAGATTGAGGGTCATGTTTGATTTGAGGGATATAATTTTTATCATAGGAGTTACTAACATGTACTTTTGAGACATTTCATCTACTTTTTCAAAATGCATACCGATTATCCTTACTGCAAAATATATAGCCTAAAATTTAAAGACCGGACTACTTAAAATAGATAACCATAGTGTTCTTTGTGCAAGTTAATTTACAAATATGATTTTCGAGAAATCGATAGGAAACATATAGTAAGAGAATCACTTTTTGAGTCTGAATGCATATTTTTACTTACAAAAAACTAATGATTCGTATAGCATCAAAACTTTGATGGTAGATGAAAACAATTCGAACTAAAACTAAAGTATACTTTATACTAATTAGTATTTATAAACATGTTAGTATGTCCATATTTTGTTTGAAATAATTTTTTTAACTAGAATTTGTACAGTTCATTCGTCTCTAATCAAATTTATAGGTACCACGATGATCGTGATCAAATTTAAATAATTAGATTCAGAATGTAAGACATGGCTCTTAGGACGAAAAAGTATACCAATAACGCTACAAGTATTTAAAAATGGACCTATACAGCCCTAGTGTGAGAGACTTTGTCGCTTGCTTGGCAGCTCAAGGCTACTCCTCCAACTGTAGGATCATAGCACGTAGCTGTAAGAGCAAGAAGCTCAGCGGCGGAGCCACGTTGTGGCTGATGCGAGTAATTGCCCAAACTAATCCAAAAAATTTGCTTTATTAACTTGTAGACACTTTGTTAGTTTTCAGTAGTTTTTATATACAAGTGCTTTTCAAATTTGAAATTTAAAGTGATGCTGCCCCTTAACATAAATTTCTGACTCCACCACTGAAGAGGATAGTTTCGGCAGAACTTGAATCAGCGACCAGCAGCCTACCGGCCACCAGAGCCGGCCACCAGAGTGTCACCCCTTGGGATTGAGGTAATTTTATTTTATATTAGGTGAAATATCTCTTGAAACAAAAGAATATCTATGCTGCTTTAATACAAGAACGGCTAGGAAAAAGTAATGCTATTGCTTTTGTTTTGATAGTCCTTTTCATGCAGTGGCGGAGCCACATGGTAATTGGTGTGGGTAGTTGCCCACCACAACAGTTTCCTAAAATTTCCTTTTTTCAAATGGGCATCTTTAAACATTTGCTATATATATATATATATATATACAAGTATCCCTCCAAATATGAGTATTTTTAAACGATCTAATTTGGTTTCATGGGTCTAGGGATTTGGGTTTCTACTAATTGGTCTCTGGCCGTCTGGCCTGCATGATGGATTGACATGGTGAATAATGTAGGAAGCTGCTGCGGAACTCTAAGTTGCAGTTCTTGCATGAGATTCCATACCCACCACCTAAATCCTGTTCTCCGGATTATTTTCACCTCGCTTTGTGTATAATGTTTTGTAAGATCATATATATCGAATTAGGTTCTGGTCGGACATTCCAGATAATACATGGAAGGTTCTTTGCCTTTGGAAGGAGATAAAAACATGCATTCAGCCATTCGGATTGGTGCATGAGAAACTTCTGCCAGTGAATGGCGTCCGATCAGTCCTTTTTTTTAACTTTCTTACTGTACGAAAAAGTTTCTAACAAATTTGGAGAAATTATAATACGCTGCCTGCAAGATTGTAATGGTTTGATCAAGGACTTGCTAGAAATAGACATTCACTGCACTGCATAAACGGATAAAGATCCATGTTGCGTTTGTTTTGTGCCCGCTGCTAAGCCATGAAAGCCTTCTCTCCTTTCAATTTCAGTTATATGGAAAGCTAAGTCTTGACGTGAAATACCTTCTCAAATCATCAACAATGTTATCTAGAACTGGGCATTGGGCTGGGCCGGGCCAGCCAAAAATTAAGCCCGTTAGCATTATCAGGCCTGAAACCCGGCCTGTTTATAACCGGGCCGATGAAGTATCGGGCCTCGGGCTTGAGATTATGTCCGAGGCCCGGCCCGGCCCGATTATCCGCCTGGGCCTGGCCTCCTTCTGCTGCCGTAAAGGCTCTCGCTCCACCTTTCCAGCTTTCCCCCCTTTTCTTTCTGTTGCTCTTTCGTGTTTTGGAAGGGAACACTCCATTTTCGTTGGCCATACATTCCCTCTTCAATCTATTGGAATGCTGATGCGACTATGCAAGTGCGACTATGCAAGGTTGTGGTGCAAGACAGACAACAGAAGCAGGATTTTGTCTATCTTGGCAGTTGTGAGACTCACTGTCATTCTGTTGTAGTTTGACAGAAATCGAAGAGAGACAGACCTCTCTCTTGTCCCCCTTTGTGTTGCTTTCTTTTTCTTGTTTCTTTTCCCCAATCCTAACCCTAATCCCAACTCTAATCGAAGAGAAGGAAGAGAGACAAACCTCATTCTGCTGTAGTTTGACAGTTCATCAATCCACAGACCAGTAAGTTTCTGAAAATCCTAACCCTAATCCCAACTCTAACCCCAATCCCAAATTCCCAATCCGAAGAAAATGGAACTCGGCAATGGAAGCCGTTCAACGCTCCACAACCGCAGCTGCCGCCGTCTCCCCCAACACCGTCAAGCTCACCATAGTTCCAAAATCTAGTGCTGGCATCCTCTTCGCCGGCCACTTCCCACCACCAACCTCTATGGTTAAGGCAAACTCCTCATCCGCAACAACCTCCACTCCATCTCTCTCCCTACGGCCTTCCTTCTCTGCCGCCTTCAACCAACAAAAACGCTAACCTTTTTTAGTTAGTCGGGTTTATCGGGCCGTCGACGGTAACAGACTCAAGCCCGAGCCCAACCCGTTAAAGTAGTGGGCGGGGCCGGGCCCAATAAAAACGAGCCCGATAAGTGTTCTTCTAGGCCCGGGCCCGAGTCGGGCCAGGTACCCGGTGGCGGCCCGGCCCGGTGCTCAGGCTTAATGTTATCTTAATTTCGCGACGGGTTTTAGTTCCATGTACGTGACGGGTTTTAGTTCCATGTACGTGTTTACAATGTTTTAAAAAGTGTTCAATATCACATACCCTGTGCTTACCCTCAAAATTTCAAAATCATGTCCAAAATGCGCCCGTGAAAACCATGATATAGTTGGAGAATATGTCAGCTCACTTACTAATCTCATGCCTATGCCACTCGAAATTACTTGCCGTCTACCACCCCCTTGGCCCAGCAAGTAACCTAGTTCCGATGGGGGCTAAAGAAACAATATTGATGAAAGTTTGAGAGGACTCAAGTTTGTCATTCATGAAACATTTTTTTACTTTGTGTCTGGTTGTCTGTTATACAGTAGCTTAGAGCTTCATGGGCATCGTCTCCTTGGATAAGGCAAACCATGCATAAGCTGAATAATCAAGGAAAAAACAAATGAGAGAATGTCACTGACAAAATGCCGTTTTCCTATAAAACCGAAGCTTAAGCGACTTGGATTTGATTTTAACTTTCCACATATGACGGGTTGTCAGACAGAAGCCATCACCAAGTTAATAACCTCTTTACAACAAAATGGCCGTTGCGGAGTAAAAAGGAAAGCAGGAGCGACCGTTGTTCGGAATGCAGCAACGGTGTTGTGCGCTCTTTTACTGTGGAAAGCCCTTAGAATCCCTCTCCAACATTCAACAAACTCGTCTCTTCATTGCTTCAGTCTATGGCAAAGGAAGTATCAAATAGTTCGAAGGACAGTTTTGGGCGGACAATGGATTGTTCCATCAATATAACCCATGAGTCTATAAGTGATCAAGATGGGTTTGAATTGAGCAGCCGGACAATGGATTGTTCCATCAATATAACCCATGAGTCTATAAGTGATCAAGATGGGTTTGAATTGAGCAGCCCAAAACATATAATTATCTGCTGTAAGTTTGATAGAGAGAAACTGAGAAAAGTTTGACGTCACCTGGTTAAAGTTGAAGCTAGTGTTGAGAATTCTGTTCGACATTGAAGAGGTCGACGATGAAGATGTTGCCATCACTAAATGAAGCCGATGAAATCGTTGAAGGCCACTATGTCTTTGTTTAACGTATTGCCGGCACTGCTCAGATAGCCAGGACATGCGGATTCACTGGCGGGATTCGTCGAGTAGCCCTGACATGGTGAATGAAGAATTGTCGGGACACGCCGGGGAACGAAGAACACGGCGGAATATTCCGCCGGGTTCGTCGGATTTTGCCGGAATCCCTCTTTCGTGCCGAAAAAAGTAGAAAAATTGCTGGCAGACTTCAAAAAACGATTTCTCCCTGATTTCTCAATGGTTTTGGATGGGTAAGGGCTCAAAATGCTCGGAATTTCGTCAGCTTTCTCCTCAAATGATCAAAAACACGTTTTGATCTCAGGATCAGATGGATTTAATGCCGAAAGTAGTCAGACTCCACCAGAAATAAAGAACACACGTCCGAGGGAAGAATCTATTGTGGAATGATTCACCATCCAAAGATCAACACCTAGAGTAGATACGGTGAAGCTCTGATACCATGTTGAAAAGGGATATGAAGAAGAATGAACAAGGAATTTTAACGAGGTTCGGTGCTGAAATCACCTAGGTCCTCAATGTCTCTCTACTCTCTTTTCAACATGTAACGAGAGATAGAGGTTCCGCTATTTAAAGAATACAAATCACAATCTTTGACTCCTAAAATCATGAAGTTGATATACAACTTGTTGCCTTCAAAATATCGCTTCCTATTTTATCTCTTTCCATAGATAAAGAGATTTGGACGTCAACCTCTTCTTCATCCACTCCTAATTTTTTTGGCAATTGATTGCACTATATCATCTTCTGATTTACTGGCAACAGATTTATCAGATTTGCAACAGATTTATCAGATTTGTCCAACTTATGCGGGTGATCATCTTTTGCCACATGAATTGGTTCTCTAACACCTTTTTCCTAAAGAGAAGGGCCATTTGCACCTTTTTGTTTGCCTTTCTTTGTTGGCTGAAGATCACTGGCGTCACATAGCACTAACTGCGTTTGCTGTTTTAGTAGCAGAACACATGCAAATATAAGAACAGCAAAAGCGGTTTCTTTTGACAGGATTACACGTCTACTACGACTCGTATAAACGGAAGCATCTCTCTTTCTCATCAGTTTGATGCAAATAAAATATTGAAAACAGCAGCTCCCATATATAGTTACCAAAGTATTCAACCATGCTCGTCGTCTTGCTCGATTTCTGGACTAATAAGTCGAGTGGCGGATGACCAACTCTTTGAAGTTTTGAGTTCATGAGCACTAGATGGAAAAGCCAAAAGGTTACAGAAAGAAGCAATATATTATAAAGGAAGATGAAGATTAATGTTGGTTCCATTTGTTTATAGATTAGCCCGAAAAGAAACAAGAAGTTGACGGAGTGTTCTATTTCAAGAACATCGAAGGAGAAAGCGAAGGAGGTAGAGAATGTGTGTGTGTGGGCACGTGTATGAGTGAGCGTTTTTATGGGGATCCGGGTCAGAAAGTCTTGGCTTATCCATGCGTGTTAAAGAATGCGATATAGAGATCCATCCACAAGAAAGTGTGGTGTTGATCAGAAAGTTCACGGAAGTTTCAACCTTTTTGACCAATTTGGTGGCAACGAGAATGATGTTAAACTTTTGAAACGGCAGTTTCTCACTTTTAATTCTTATAAGGTTCTCAAATGCTTGTTGGAACAATATCTATATGTGCAATTTTAATGACGATACCTATGTGTGCCTCAACCTATGACCCTCAGGTTTAGTGTTGCTACGAACAAATTACATGCTTGAAATTGTTTGTAGCATTTTTAACAGATAAATGACATCCAAATATTAAGAAGTTTAGTTCATGAAAATTTTTTCTACCATTTTTGGGTGGGAAGGGAAGGAATCCACCCACTTGAGTGACAGGTCGAATCTTATCCTCCTTCCTGCCCATGAGTTAAAGAACTACCTCGAGAACTAGGTGGTACTATAGTGCACCCTTCAACTCCAATGTTGCACATGCCTATATTATAGGCAATCTTAATTTTGCTTTCAAGATATTTTAATTAATGAAATGGATTCATTTCCATTTTCAGAATAGACGTTTTTCATATTGCAGAAAGGAAATTTGAATATATGGCCTCATCAAAGTGGTAAAGGTAAAGAGAGAGAAATCACTCATTTCCTGGCAATGAAGTCAAGGCCAAGGATGCACTTTGTTTATATGGTAGCAACTTCCATTTTACAGGAATAGTAAGACATAATATCATGATACATGTGAGTCGAAGGATGTTTTTAGTACTCAAGGTGTCTCTTATAGCATAAACTAGCACCCTTCTTTAGTTTACCTCCACTTGTAAATAAATATATTGTGAAAGCAAAAAATAATATTAAATTGTAGAATAGTGTAAAGTGTTCTTTATCATTGAATAGTTTATACTGGGACCGGTAAAATGTAAAGAAAAATATGATCACAGAAAGCTTTTTCCTTCACCTACAAGATATGAAACATTTTTTTGTGTCTTATATTGGAATGAAAATATTGCTACAAGCTATAATTTATAGTTATAGGCAATTCTGATTTTCTCTTTTATAAGATTTGAGTTAATGAAATGAAATGTATATATAAATATATGTCATGCCTTAACCCCTATACCTGCATTTTTTAAAGTTGTCGTATCCATACCTGTTCCTTCGTAACCTGTTATCACCCCAAATTTTTCAAAAAACAGGGTTATTAAAATTTTGGGTCTATTATTTTTAAAATGAATTTCAAATCCAAGTTTAGATCCAACTTTCAAATCCAAATTAGAGCAAGACCCATTTGTCCATCCTTTTGACCAAAAAACCTTCCTTTAGAGGGTGATTTTGGTCTTTTGGTGGGCAAGACCTATTTGTCTCTCCTTTTGACAAAAAAAAACTTCTTTTAGATGGCGATTTTCGTCTTTTGGTGAACAAGACCCATTTGACCCTCCTTTTGACAAAAAAACCTCTTTTTAGAGGATGATTTTAGTCTTTTTGAATTGACAAGACCCATTTTAAAATATATTTTTATAAACCTAATGGCCAATCATACCCATTTTCAAACAATTTTCTTTTTCAAAATAATTCAAAATTATGTGAAATTCGGATGAAAAGGGGTGAAATTCAAAAAAAAGTCAAATTTAGGGTTTTGGCTCCAAAGATCTTATCTCTTTAACTCAAATCTTGAATTCGAATTTCGAAATTTGGCTCCAAAGCTCTTATCTCTTTAATTCAAATCTTGAATTTGAATTTTAAATTTTGGCTCCAAAGCCCTTATCTCTTTAATTCAAATCTTGAATTCGAATTTTAAATTTTGGCTCCAAAGTTTCTATAAATACCCCACAATCTTCTCTCTTGAGGGGGGCCAACCATGGTGGAATCTCTTGTGCTTCCTCACTTAAAATTCCAAATTTTCATTTGCTCTCTCCTTCCATTTCTCTCTTCTTCTCTAACTTGGAGCAAGTTTCATCAAGCAACAACTCTTCAAGGAGCATCAAAGATCTCTTGAAGGCTTCATCTTCAACATCTTGGGAGCTTCATTCATGGCAAATCCAAGATCATTCAAGAGATGACTGATTTCTAATATCAATCACATTCGAGGTATGTAATCTTCCTCTATTTCTATTTTCATTTTCCCTTCTCTCCATGGCATTTCCATTATTATTCATATCCGAGATATGAAAATCTCTATTTTCATTTCCTCCTTTTCTCTCTTCTTCCTCTCCCCATGGCCATATGAGATAGCCTTCAATCTCTATTTTTAGAGTCAAGAGGCTATGCTCGAGTGCACTGGGAGCATAAGAAATGAGATGATCTTTCATTTTCATCATGCAATCTTTCCTTTTTCATATCTTCATTTTCCTCTAGCCATCTTTCCATGTTCGTGCAAGATAGCTCAAATGATTCTTAATCAAGAGCTACTCTTGAGTGCACTGGGAGTATGAGCAAGATGAAACAAAATTTGTATCTTCATTTATCTCAAAAAATATACTTGATATATTGTCTTCATTCATCATTCATGTTTGAAATGATGCTCATGCATGATATTCTAATCTTCCATTTATATGACCCAATGCACGATGAGAGTGAGTGTTTGGGGTTGAGATTTCTTCTTGCGGTTTTTGAGGTTGGGGCTTGTCCAACCCCGGAAGACTCTTACGAATATGTACATGTTAATATGCATTTGCATGTCATTTTACGCTAGTTTCTTTCCTAATCACCCCATTAAGAACCCTAATGAGTGTCTCGTTATATTGCTTGATTTTCTTCCATACCCAATGGTGGAAGAAATATATCTCTTGTGGCAAACCAAATCATAACATTTCATGTATATATATAAATCATATTTTCCAAAACATTTTCGAAAGAAACTCTCTAATATGGCCTTGGAGACTTAACTTAGGTTCTTGCATGAGCCCAAGTTCCCCTCCGGCCAACATCAAAAATTAAAGTCGGCTATTTTCAATTCATTTCTTCATTTTAATACTCATGAAGACATATGTGTATATACATGTTATATACATATGTGTGCACATGAATATCCGTCTTTGTCATTCTTTATTTGTGATTTAACATATCCTTTTACAAACTCTCATATACGTATATATAAATATATATATATATATGTGCATTCCATTTTAAATCTCTCTCTCTTTTTAAAATGATATTCTCTTCTCTATTTGATTTAAGCTTCATTTTCACAAGGTTTCATGTACGTATCTATACATATAGGAATACGTATCTCTCTTCTTTTTAAATCTTTGATTTTATGATTTTCAATATCTCTTTTCCTCTCTCTTTCTCTCTTGGGATCAAGTCTTTCATCTTTTTCATTCTTTCAATATTTTTCCTTATCATTTAAGATCTTAATTTTTCATTTGTCGACTTCATTAAGACCACAAACCAAGTAATGACCCAATATTGGATTCATACTTGATGGTCTACAATCCCTAATCCATTTTCAAAACATTTCCTTCATATATATGATATTTACAAAGAAGCAAAAATCTTAGATGTATGTGATGGTAGGAATGTCATAGATGAATGTTGTGGTAGGAATGCCTTATTTTTTTTAATCATATAGGATCAATGCATTCATGCATTCACCCACTTTATTTCACCTATGATCACGAACACCTCTCCAAAAGAACTTAAGCAAGATGAGATGGAGCTCTAACTAGGTGGTAACCGAATTAGAGCAAAATCTCAAACCTACTTAAAGTCTTAAGAGAACACTAAAATGATTTTCAAGTTTTTCAAATGATATTTACAAAGATTTTTCAATCCTAGTTTTTCCCAAAATATTTCACATTCTCAAGCAATTTTTCAAGAATCTTTTCAAAAGTTTGAAACATCAAACTTTCAATATTTTTCTACACCGCATATAGAATCAAAAAGATGTTTAAGTTAAAATGAAATGCATCAATAATAAACATAGCCCTTGGGTTGATTACCCCCGGTAAAGGCGCCGGGAATGGTCGATCCTCGTACCGACGGGCGAGTCCCTTTCTTCCTTATTTCAAAGCAAAAACCTCATTTTTCTAGATCACTCCAAAACCAATGAAAACTTTGGGATGTAAACATAACCCTACCCACGTGACTTAGAGCAGGAGCTGAAGTTCTAGCTGAGAGCTGTTGTATGATATGGTATCACAACTATCACTTAAGCATGAATTATGAAAATGTGATTTTCTTGATTGCAGGCATTTTGAGTAGATAGCAGTAGTTCTAACCAATTGATGTTAATTCATTTCGAAACTGAGTATGGAAATGTGACTTCACCTTTTGACAATGCTGGAAAGGATTATCTAAACCAGGCTGCTAAGTTGGCTCTTAATTTCTATGAATGTTTTTGTTCCATAGATCATGTATTAAGAATCAGATGCACCATCCCTACCATTGGTGATTTTTCTATATTTTTTTTAATGTTTTGTTTATCTGTTGCATTTTATTGAGATTTGAATTAATTCCAAACATTTAATTAATCAGCAATTTGAAACAGATTGGCACATGTAATGGATTCTACTACCACTAGTTTGAGCCCAACTCTCCAAAGGAGCCCAAAGATGTGGATTGAGAATTGGACTAGATGGTTGGCTAGGACCTCCATATGTTGACTTTCTTGCTATTCTTTCCCACTCTAATCTTGGTCGATATAAAAGACATTTCTGAATTACTCGTTCAAGTTCAAGAACTATGGAACCAGAAGGCACAATAACAAAATTTTAATTGCAAAGGCCGAACTATAGTTTCAAAATTTTAACATGATTCAAAATATAATTTTTACTAAATGAGTTACTCATTCTAACTAGGATTGATGTAGAATTTCAGTTTTTATCTAGCATGACTGAGAGTTTAGGAATGATGAATTTCTTTTGGTTTAACAATCTCCTTGGACGTGTATGGTTAGGATCTTTTGTGGGCGTTTCTTTTGAATTTGTGTGTACTTTAATTTGGAAAAGGAAAACAAGAAAGTTAATTCCAGCGTGATTTGATATAAACCATTCTAAGGAATATGGTTGTGTACTTTGGGGTCCTTAATTGGAACTGATTTTAATTTAAGTAAAGGGAGATTTGGAACCCGTTATAAGATTAGAATTTAGTCAAAGACACGAGGCTTATGACTATATTGTTAATTGTAATAGGTGAATTGGCACGCATAGATGCACCAGAGAATGTCCTAGGATGAGGCCTGACATTAGGCTCTGCACATCTGTTATGTCATGTCTAACAGAGTAGACCAGATATGTGCAGCTGTCGCCTTTCAAAAGGCAAGTATGTCATTCATATCGGTTCAAAAATGAATCATAGAGACAGGAACATAGAGAAATATATTTGCACTCTTTAACTCTGGTCCCAAAAGTGCAAGATTAATTAGGCCAAGAGACACATTCTGCAAAGGCCTAAAACAACAACCTCTTACATGAAGCGAACAGTTCTGTGTTTGATTCACGCACTTAGCATCTTGGAAAACCACACGACATGAAGCTAGCCTAGCATCCACTGGTTCAGGCGATGTTAAACCCTCAAAACGCCAAAAATGGCGTTTGGCTGGACGCACAAACATACGCATTTTCTCGTTCCGGCAGTTCTTGTTTGCTTCGATGCAGAATCGGTTACGCGTGCATTCTCGTCTTCTGCGCAATATTGAGTGAGTCAAAGAGTGAAACGCCGTATTAGACTATTTTGATCCGTCGTTTCACTATTCGAACGGGACGCTGCAGCCTGCAGTTCCATACAGACGCGGATCTAAATGCTGGATGAGAATAGCAAAACGGGCTTTAGGTGTCCTCCTTCGTCTGTTCTTTAGGTTCTTTAGGTCCTGTTTGTTTGATGCACAAGAAAAATACTGTGCAACAGATTTTTTTTTTTTTCTCAAGTTTGTACAGTTTTCTCCTGTAGCATCAAATACAGAGAATCTTACCATGCGTTTTTCATTGAATTCATAAAAACTTCCCGCGAAGGTAGGACTTTTTTTCACAAAAAATTCTTCCTTCTTTACATTGATAATTTTACCATGCAAAAAACTTTATGTGCATCAAATAAGTTCAGACAACGAGTCGAACGATTCTCTTACTAGAATTGGTATTATTGTCAAAAATTAAATACCAAAATGACATTTTTTTTTCAAAGGGATTGATACAACGATTGGGGCGAGATTGGGAGGCGATCATTTTTGTTTCGATCTCCTATAACACCAATCTTTTGTGCTGAAAAAAAACATAAGCAAAAAAAGCTTAGTAGGAGCACCATCCCAGAAACACTATAAAGCAGCCTTGATTAACAGGATTGAAAGGATGTTTCGACCTTCACTCGAATAGTGGAATTGCCATACCACTCACCCAAAAAAAAAAAAAAAGACATTTTTTCCCTTGAAATTTGAATTTTACACAAACTTTATGCCTAATAAAATATCATCCATAATGCACGCCCCTCTTTTTCCTTTAAATTTCTGTTCTTCCAGTTTCCTTCTTTCTCCAACTCAAATCTCTCTTCCCTTCTTGCCTTGAAAGATTCAGAGCTCCTTTTATTTTACTTTTGGCAGTTTGGCTGTGGCGTGTTGTTGCGTGCTTCACTTAGAATTGACCACCTAATCAATTTTGAAGTCAATCACCTCCAGCACAAGCTTTCCCGTAAATTTTTAAAAAAAATAGGTGATCGATAGGCCCACCTAAGGGTTGATTACATAGCCCACCATTCAACTTGACCTAGGTCCTACTAAACATTGTGGCATCTGGCAGTCTGGTTTTCAAACAATCTTTGACTGGCTTAGCAGTCAGGGGAGAACCTAAAAATTTTTTATGAGGGGGCCTGAATTAAATTTTATAAATTTTGACAAAAGTTGAAATATCAATTTTTTTTTAATTTTTATATAAAACAAATGAAATTTTCAAAATTTAGATGTAAATTTTTTTAAAAGAAAAAATTGAAGGGGGGTAACTTAGCTCCGCCCTTGCCAGTAGCCCAAGTCATTGACATGCAACAATTTTATATGAACATAACATCCATACATCATTTTCTGGACTATTAAGGTGATCAGCATCCATAAAAATCGAACTAATAACGTCACTTTCTGAGATATGAATGTGATCAGCTTTGTTATGTCTCTCTTGAAGCTTAGTCTCCAAAAAAATAAAATAAGGATGAAAAATGCAAACGAAGGTGTTGACCAACTTTATAATGAAGCTTAAGAGTAAAACCTTTTGGTTGCGATCAGCAACAACGGCACATGTCAGTGTCGTTAATGGTAGGATGATGTTGACGCATACGAACGTTCTTGGTCCGTTCCGTCACCTGGGGTTCGGCTGAGACCCAGTCGTGGTTGACGTAGTCAGGTCTCACTCGAAACTTCCCTTTAGTCCTTGACCGGGCAGTGTCTTCTTATCCGCGGAGTCACTTAGGCGGAGTTGTAAACCTTTTAATTGTAAATTATTATAAAAGGTCAACGCCCTTTTTGAGACGACTTTATTGCCTTCTGGCTTTTCTCGGTGACCAATAAAATATTTTTATTCTTTTTTCTTTTGTCCGTTAAAACCCAAAAATGAAAAATGGTCTCCAAATTGTCACATTTCGAAGTTCAATATTTCACCACTATAGTGGATGATTTCACTCAACTTGTGTGCACTTATATGATGAAATGCAAAGTTCTTTGTTGATATATACATGTGGTTTACTACCTAGTTACAGAGCTAATTGAGAAACTCAAGTATGTAAGCTCAATAAATCCATTTCCAGGCTCTTGAAATTGATTTCTAGAGCTATAATCTGCCATTGTTGCAGTCTCTTTCATGTAGTCACGTTGTGATTATTCATTAGTAAAATTTGAGTTCAATGTCATCTATCAGTAGCTACAAAATGCAATTGGCATTTACACCAAATGGACGGGTATAATGTTTTGCAAATTGGAGACTTAGATGAAGACATATACATTTGGTTTACTAACTAGTTACAAAGTAATGATGGAGACATTCGAGTATGTAAGCTCAATAAAATTCATTTACAAGCTCTCAAAATTGATTTTCAAAGCTATAATCTGTCATTGTTGCCGTTGGTTTCACAAAGTCATGTTGTGATTATTCATTATTTACCTATCAAAAAGGCAAAAAGTTTATAGTTGTGCTTATATATGTAGGTCCTATGAAATCAAATCAGTCAAATGACAATGAGGAAGAGCAAGAAGTTCAACTTCTAATGTCTGCCATATTAGTTATCACACATGCTTTGATAAAATTGCTCCTAAATGCTACTTCATCAAAGATATTGATGATGTTGAATAACTAATACCTTATCATGAAGCTAAAAGAAGTGAAAATAAAAAACAACAATGAAAAAAGAGCTAGGAACCTTAAATTAAAATCAAACCTGGGATATTGCACTAGCTCAAAAGAAGGTTAATGTCATTGGGTTTAAGTGGCATTAGAAGGTGAACTACAAAAGTGATAAAACCTTCAAGAGATTCAAAGCGAGGCTTGTTGTAGAGGTGTGCACTCAAACTAGGGTTTTGATTACATTGAAACTTTTGCAACTGTTGAAAAGATGAACACTGCTAGGACTTTATTATTCATTTCTGTTTCTAGCTAATTCTACTAGAATATTCATGAGCTAGATGTGAAAAAGTACATTTCAACTGGTGAATTAGAGACAAAAGTGTACACTATTCAAACTCTAGGGCAACCTGTGAAGGAAAGCGGTTGAATTTTAAACTAAATACTTTCATATATTGCCTAAAGCGGTCTCCATGGTGTTGGTACCAAAAGCTCAATAAAGCTTTAGAAAAAATCGGATATTATAAAAGTCATTCAAACAATAATCTTTTTTCTTAAAAGATAATAAAGAAATGATACTACAATCCTAATTTATGTTGATGACATTATATGGACATGAAACAATTGAAACCATTCAAGGTCTCACAAGAGACTACATAGGACATTTGACATCAACAATCTCGAAAAACTAAGTATTTTCTTGGCACTAGGTTGCTTAATTCACAAAGGTGATTTTATATCAAAGAAAGTATGCACTAGACATTTTAAAAGAAACAAGAAAGGTTGGATCACAGCTTGTAAACACACCAATTGATTCTAGTTGCAAACTCAAAGCTTGTGAAGAACTAGAGGTAGACAAAGAAAGACTCCAATAACTAACAGAAAACTTATATACTTGACCAAAACATGCCTTGACACTTCCTATGTTGTGAATTGAACTACTAGAGATATGCAAAATCTAAGGGAATCACATATGAAGTTCACAGACAAACATACTAAGATATATAATGAGCTTACACAGTTTTTAATATAAAATAAATTATAATAAAATAAACATTATAGAGTTACCTAAAACAATTGAGCTGGTGACATTTGTGACAGAAAATCCATCACTTCATAACAACTTTTTGTTGGAATTATGTCATGAATATTAAAATATCTGAATCCATTAATATGTTATGTAACAATAAGACAACAATTTATCTTTCAATAGACCTTATCTTTGATGATCGAACAAAGCGTATTAAAATTGAGTGCCACTATGACAAGGAGAATGTCCTTTCCGTTAAAATTTAAAATTGATATATGAAGAATGTACAACAAGCAATAGATGCATTAGCCAAAGGTGTTACAAAGCTAAATTTCAACTAACACTTGCAAAGTAGAGGCATTTTCATATACACACACCACTTTGTTTTTTTTTTTTTTTTTTTTTTGGGGGGGGGGGTGTCAAAGAGTTCATTATTTTGGAGATTAATTCCTTTAATAGATTTTCTTCCCTTATGGTTCACCTTTGATGCCTATCGTCCTCTTGCTATCATGAAAGGTTATTGTTAGGACCATGTTATGTAAGTTATAACTGTTTGTTGTCTATCATTGCACTAAATGTAATTGGCATTTACACTAAATGGCCGTGTATACTCCTTTGCTAATTGGAGACTTAGATGAAGACATATACACATGGTTACTACCTAGTTACAAAGCTGATGGAGAAGCTCAAGTATGTAAGCTCAATAAATTCATTTACAAGCTCTCAAAATTGATTTTCAAAACTATAATCTGCCAGTGTTGCAGTTGGTTTCACATAGTCATGTTGTGATTATTCATTATTTACCTATAAAAAAGGAAAAAAAATTATAGTTGTGCTTATATGTAGGTCTTATGGAATCAAATCAGTCAAAGGACAATGAGGAAGAGCAAGAAGTTCAACTTCTAATGTCTGCCATATCAGTTGTCACACATTCTTTCATAAAATTGCTCCTAAATGCAACTTCATCGAAGATATTAATGACATTGAAAAACCAATATTTTATCATGAAACTAAAAGAAATCAAAATCAAAGAACAACATTGATAATCAAACCTGGGATATTGTACTAGCTCGAAAGGAGGTTAATGTAGTTGGGTTTAAGTGGCATTAGAGGGTGAACTACAAAAGTGATGAAACCATCAAGAGATTCAAAGCTAGGGTTGTTGTAGAGGTGTGCACTCAAACTAGGGTTTTGATTACAATGAAACTTTTGTAACGGTTGAAAAGAAGAACACTTCTAGGACTTTATTATTAATTTCCATTTCTAGCTAATTCTACTACAATATTCATGAGCTAGATATGAAAAAATGTGTTTCAAATGGTGAATTAGACACAAAAATTTATATTATTCAAACTCTAGGGCAACCTGATGAAGGAAAGTGGTTGAATTTCAAACTAAATACATTTATATATTGCCTAAAGTGGTCTCATTGGTGTTGGTACCAAAAGCTCAGTAGAGCTTTAGAAAAAATCAGATATTATAAGTTAGTCAAACAGTACTCTTTTTTCTTAAAAGATAAGAAAGAAATGATACTACAATCTCAATTTATATTGATGACATTATATGGATAGGAAACAATCAAAACCATTCAAGGTCTCAAAAGAGACTACATAGGACAATTTACATCAACAATCTTGAAAAACAAAGCATTTCCTTGGCAGTAGGTTGCTTAATTCACAAATATCATTTTATGTCAAAGAAAGTATGCACTAAAGATTTTAAAGGAGACAAGAAAGGTTGGATCACAGCTTGTAAACATACCAGTTGATTCTAGTTGCGAAGAACTAGAGGTAGACAAAGAAAGACTCCAACAACTAACAAATAAACTTATATTGTTGACCAAAACATGCCATGATGATTCCTATGTTGTGAATTGAACAACTAGAAATAAGCAAAACCTAAGGGAATCACATATGAAGTTCATAGACCAGATACTAAGATATATAAAGAGGACTCTTACATAGTTTTTGATATAAAATAAATTATAATAAAATAAACATTATAGGGTTACCTAAAACAATTGAGCTGGTGACATTTGTGACAGAAAATCCACCACTTCATAACAACTTTTTTTGTTTATCTAATCTTTTGTCATGAATATTGAAATATCTGAATCCATTAGTACGTTATGTGACAATAAAACAACAATTTATATTTTGATAAACCTTATCTTTGATGACTGAACAAAGCCTGTTAAAATTGAATACCAGTATGGCAAGGAGAATGTCCTTTTGGCTGAAATTAAAAAACAATATATGAAGAATGTGCAACAAGAAATAGATGCATTAACCAAAGGCGTTACAAAGCTAAATTTCAACAAGCACTTGGCAAGTAGCGTCATTTTCGTATGCACACACCGCTTTGGTGGGAGGGGAGGAGTGTCAAAGATTTCATTATTTTTTAGATTGATTTCTTTATTAGATTTTCTTCCCTTATGGTCCACCTTTTATGCCTATGGTCCTCTTGTTATCGTGAAAAGTTATCGTTAGGACCGTGTTATCTAAGTTATAACTGTTCATTGTCTATCATTGCACTAAGTAGCAGTCCTCCCTATAATGAATATATCAATGAATGAATGAACCAATCTCCTCTCATCGATATGAACAATTGCATAAAATGTAACTTTATAGAAGCTGATGACAAGCCTTGGGATTGTCAGAAATAAGGATTACCCACCCTCTTTCCATCAACAATGTGCAAGCTTACATCTCTAATAGGTATGCTAGCTACCATATCTCTCTATCTATCCTATGTCACATAAGCTCACCAAAACAGAAGAAGCATGTAATCACCCCAAATTTTTCCAAAAGACTTATTTTTCCTAAGCACAAAACCAAATTTAGATGCAAGATTCAAATACTATTCTCAGATCCAAATTAGA
Organism: Nymphaea thermarum; assembly: GCA_011799765.1. Classification (NCBI taxonomy): domain Eukaryota; kingdom Viridiplantae; phylum Streptophyta; class Magnoliopsida; order Nymphaeales; family Nymphaeaceae; genus Nymphaea; species Nymphaea thermarum. Next base: position 132,414 of record JAANDH010000259.1, on the reverse strand, counting down.
TCCAAAACATAAGTTTAGATCTGAATCGAGCGTTTCAAACTCAAAATCCAAAATCAAGTTCAAAACAACAAAGTCGGGAGCTATAAGCACCACGCGTGCATGCACAGACCTCTCCCTTGTTTTATGCTATGTCCTCGCATCAAAATATGTTTTTTAAAATTTAAAACAAAGCCGACCACCCTTTTGTAACAAAAAAATCAATTTTATACACTTTTTAAATAAATTAAACAAAAAAAGTGTTTTTTATGCTTTTATACGAAAAACCCTTATTCATTTCATATCCTAAAGTTTTTTTTTTTTTAATCAATTGCACGTCACGCGATCGCTCTTCCCACTGCCCCAGGTGTGTCAACCATTCGGGCGGGTTATGATCCAGTTCTCATCAATACGGTACTAACTACCTTCTAGAACCTTGAGTTCTCATCCACTTAAAGTACCCAAGTCATAGTTTCAGAATGGATCTTTCAACAACCCTAACCTAATAATATAGGCAAAACTAGGGACGTCAATGAATCGAATTCGGATTAGATATACTTTTTACCATATCCGATTTTTTGGATATTCATATATTCGGATTCGGATGAAAAAAAAATATATACCATATCTGAATCCGACTTTAAAATCTACTTCTGAATCCGATCCGAATCTGATTTTTAAGTAATACTTGAATCTGATCCGAATCTGATTTTAGGTTATACTTGAATCCAATCTGAATATGACTTTAAAGTTATATCTGAATCCGATTTATGACTTTTAAGCTATATGTAAATCTGATTCAATTCCGATTTATGTACGAAAAATATATAGTAAACACTAAATCAATTATGAGACTCAATCTTAACATCACACTAGCTCAAACTTGACTGATGATAATTGTCAAGCTTATTACAAGAGAGAGAGAGTGAGAGAGAGAGCAAGTGTGTGTGTGTATATATATATATATATATATATATATATATCAACAAACTTCATTATCTAGAGCATGCAAATTTAAATTTTCAAACATTATACTTGGCTGTTGTTCGGTGATGTAACAAGATACTAGACTAGTTATCCTTGACAACTTCAATTAAAAAAAAAATCACCATTCCAAGCTTGCAAAATTTTTCTTTCAATGCCTTCATTTGCTACAATGGATATGATCATTCTATTTGGATATATACTTCAACTTTGTTGATACTATATTAAGGTCCCGAGGATAATCCTACATTATGCAAATGAAAATTTTAATTAAATAAACATCTTAAATACATATAACTATAGGTTTTAATTGATGTAATGAAAACAAATATGTACAAAAGAATATATACCTCTAATTTATTATTCAGTTTCATTAGAGATGATAAACACCTTAGGTCATAGACTTCCTTGAGTTGAAGCTCCAAAGTGGTGAAGTTGTGGCCTCCAAGGGAATTGAGACTTGTTGAAGCTTGCTCCCAAGTGTTGAAGAAGGAGAGAGGGAGTGAGAATGGAAGAAAAAAAGGGAAATGGAAGAAGAGGACTAAAAATTCTAAGTCCTTTAGTGAAAACTTGCTAGAACTTCTTTAAGGGCTAGCACTTCCCCAAGAGAGAGAAAATGAGGGGTATTTATAGAGGATTTTGAAGTGAAAACTCAAAATTCAAATTTTTTGAAATTTTATAACATTTTCATCCGAATTTCAACTATTTTTTACCAATTTTCAATTTTTTTTGTAAAAGAAATAGGCTTGAAATAAATGGGATGGGCCATTAGCCGTGCAAACACCAAAGAGACCAAAACCGCCCTCTAAAGGGCGGTTTTTTGTCAAAATGAAGGGGGAAAGCGCAGCCAACAGTGCCCGGATGCGACCGCGGCACGAGTCGTCGCGGGCTCCATCGGGCGACCGCGGCACGCGCGGTCGCCCATGACGCTGTGGGATCGTTCGATCGCGCGATCATTTTTTTTTTTTTAAACAAAGTTAAAAATATGAAATGAAACATCAACTTAAGATTAAATATACTTGTGATGAAGGTTTAAAACACATATTTAATCAACTTGAGTTAATCAACCTCTCAGACGCGTTCTAGCGCGCGATAAGGATTTAAAAACATGTTTTGGCGTGAGAATGAGACCTTAAAACAAAGCATAGCTGGAAAGGTCTGCGCGATGCTCGATTTTGAATTTCGGGTTTGAAATACTTGATTTGGATCTAATTAGTGGTTTTGGATCTAATTTGGAACCATGAATTAGATTTTGGGTTTGAAAAAATTTGGGGTGATTACAATAGTCAAGGGTTGATTTTCAAATATCAAATTGATCAGCCGAATTAATTAAGTCATGTAGGTAGCAATTATTAGCCAGCTACAGCCAACCGGTCAAATCCAGAAAAAAATTAAACTAAGCAAAAGCAAAATTAAATCCAGCAAAAGTGGTCAATAAAAAGCAGTCAAGAAGAAATAGGTTAATTAAAGGAAATCAAATTAATAGACTAAAACTAAAATCAACTACCAACCTCAGCCCCTAAAATAGAACTTAAATAAACTAACTTCATGTAAAAGAAATTGCAACCATCAGAAACTAAGTGATTCAACCCTCGAATAAGCAAGAAACAATAGGAAAAGATATGCCTAACTTTAGAGAAAGCACGAATTTACAATCATTTAAAATAAGCAAGGTCAAGTCACATAATTATTTCATGAATCAGAATCTTCCACATCTGTACCCACCTACTTTAAACGAGGGAGGTTACGAGCTGCCTTACTTAGACGTATAAGTTTCTTAATCGACAGAAAGAGAATAAGTCATGTTCAACTTCTTTTTCTCAGTGACCAACGAGTTTGATAAGTCGTAGGGTTGAAGAAGATGCAGTTGCCAAACTCCCCAGATCAAGTGGTCGGGATGGTAAGAGGCAATTTAGCTGCATCCACATGGCAGCTCCCTGCCGTTGAACGGGGCTTAATTAATAACTCCACCGCGTAGACTCTTCTCCTCTTGCCCCAACCTATCTGCCTAACCCCAGATAATCTCTCTCTCTCTCTATATATATATTATATATATCACAAATTCAAAGGATTAATTGCAGAACATCACGCTCATGGCCTCACACATTTTCTTCAAGTTAAGAGTTTGTTTTTAAGTTTGTAGCCCATCAATTATTGTTCACCACTTGTGCCCATATATTAAAAATTGAATGATCGTCAGGTCTATCATGACGAACGATTGACAAAGAAAAAAAAACTGATGGGCATTTTCATCAGTTAGCATTAATTTATATTTTTTTCTCCTTATCATGATAAATTAAACATTTTTTATGAGTGGAATAGCTAGAGTCACCGTTCACTCACTGAGAGTTCTGCTTTATTGGAATTTATCCCCGTATGATCCACCTATTCTAAGGTGAACTGAACATGTATGAAGAGGAAAGAAGGGGAGATAAAAAAAAAAAAAAAAAACAGAGAGAGATCTTCCATGCATAGGGACAGAACATACAAGATCTAACCATGCTGCCACAAAGATCATATAGTTTCTCCACGCGCCAATCCAAAGAGAACAAAGACCAAAGGGATTCCCCAAAGTATAGTTTCTAAATCTCTTCATTTTGTAACTGCAGTTGCCCATATTGATGGTAACTTTCTTGCATATATCCTCATCCAGCCCATTATGGAAAGTTGTGTAAAGATGATGAATCCCGTCTCCTCTGTGATGTACATTTATATACTAGACGAAGGCAATCGTCCACTCTAAGCATTGGTTGTAGGACCACGTTTCTAAAGCAGCGGTTGTAGGACCCATGTTTTCTCCCCGCAACCACGATACAATTCTCTTGCGTAATTGTCGAAGCAGAAACTGGATCCAAACGGACATGCGTGAATCCTTGATTGATGGCCGATTTTTTTATCAAATAGTAAACACATGTTTTGGTTGATTGCTTTGAAGCCCGATTTTGTCTCTTGATGGCCAATTCATTCTTCATTATTCTGGAAAACTATTTTCTAGCTTTCTATGATCTTCTTGATATGTAATCTCATACTAATTGAGATGCTTTTATATATAAGCTGCCTACGGTGTCTAGTATCATGTTTCCATTTTGTGCACTCCTACTGATTGTTGTTTTCCATGAATGGCTCCCAATAATGTGTAAGCGTTAGGTTTAGGGACTGCAATAGTTTAAATTGGTTTGTTTTTTTTAAGAGTAAATAGTGGTGTTCCTTTTAATTTATTGCTTGTTTTATTATCTTTGTTATTATAGTATGACTGCCTCAAGAGAATGGAAGGGAGCTATGGTTATCTATGGATTATGAAATGTGAGAAGATTTTTTGGGTTTCTTTAAATTTTTGGTATTATAAATTAATAATATTATGATAGTCACCATACCGGTATCAAGATTTATGAAAACGTCTTACCAATACCAATATCTGTACCACCGTACTCATACCACCATATTCTTACCGGCACCCGATACCGGCACCCGATACCATTGTGACATAGGACAGAAGATGAATGAAATGAGTAAACTTGAAGGATAAAATGGTCATTGGTGATTCCAACAACATATTGCTTGTTACTTGTTGGTAGAAATCGCCTTCCCCACGCAAGGAAAAATCAACCCATATGAAAGGGTCTATGGTTCGACACGCGACGCGGACAGGAAAAACGGGTAAAGAGCAAGGATATTTACGTCATGTAGATGGCATCCAATCCCGCAGCAACTGAAAATAATATGAACGATCACGTCGCGCTCTCTCTCTCGGCCTTGCTGTCTTTTCAGAGCAACCTCCGTCGCTACTCGCTAGCTTGCCGCCCCTTCCGCCTTCTTTTGACGCTCTTTTCAACGTCATCTCGTTTATCTGCAATCCTTGAGAGAGCTCTGCCGTCGCTTCAGAAGGGGGAGCGAAGATGCTTTCCGGGAGCCTTACGTGAGTCTTCCTCCTTTAACTCTCGGTCGTTTTTGGCTTATTCAGTTCTGGATTTTGAGTAATTATATTCTCGATCGGCCAACTGATCCAATATCCGCACAATTTGATCGGTCCTTGACGTAGGTTGCTTCTAGGCTACGTTTATCCCGCCTTCCAATGTATGAGGACGGTGGAGGAAAACCAGCACCAGATCGAACGCTTGACGTTTTGGTGCCAATACTGGTAACTGATCGTTCTTCCCTTCCTCCATTTACTTATTTTTCTCCGTTCATCCAATAGCAGGTGCCTTCATCTGAGTCGCCATTTGCCCTTCTCGCTTTCTTGGAGTTTTGGTGAAATTTGTTAGGTGTTGTCGATTACTTTTCTTGTAGGTTTCGTTCCAGACCATGGGTGGGCGCCGGAGGGTCGCACGGCCCCGTCCGGCGACAAGTCGCCGGCAGGCCTCTGACCGGCCGTCGCCGTCCCTGCCGTTGCTTTCCCTTCTTCTTGCCTCTGGCCGGCCGTCGCCATCCCTGCCGTCGCTTTCCCTTCTTCTTTCTCTTTGATGGTTGAGAGCCTGCAACAGACCATAGGGGTCACAAGCAGGCCACCCAACAGCGTGGGTCGCCGGCGGCGGGTCGCGCCAGGATGGCCGGCAGCCGGCCGTCGCCTTATGGCAACGATCGCCAGCCGAAAACCGCCCGTCCCTTTCACAATAGCCCCTTTGTGTCCTTAGGCGACTACAGTGGAAGTCCGACGGCTTCCGTTTCTTGCCCACGCCAAATATTTTTTTTTGTTAATCTGAATTCATCTGAAGTGCACGGATGGTAGATCATGGTAGGATCTTCCAGAGTCTGTGCGACGCACGCACCCTAGAAACCAACATTTTAGGCAACCATTCGCACGACCTCAAGGACCACTACCATTTTATATTAAGGGCAATTACGGATTCAACCCATCAAAGAGTCTGTAATTGCGTACAGGTATCTATACATTTCAAAATTACCTCATACCATCTAAAATGACGTAATATCCCAAAACGCAATCACTTAAGCAGATATTTACGTTGAGACAGTCATAATGTTTGAAATTCTTCATAGACATATGTCGACCCACCAAATGATCTTACATTTCTTTCTTTATATTTTGCTCCTCTTGTCTTTCCTTGACGGAATGAAAGGAGTGGTCAGTTATTTTCCTGCTGTCGTTTTGTTTGGAGCTTGGGAATCTTGTTCTATAGAGGAGAGGAAGGGACGGATCGCTCTTCCCATTGCCGCAGGTGTGTCAACCATCCGGGTGGGTTATGATCTGGTTCTCATCAATACGGTACTAACTACCTTCTAGAACCTTGAGTTCTCATCCACTTAAGGTACCCAAGTCATAGTTTCAGAATGGATCTTTCAACAACTCTAACCTAAGAAGATAGGCAAAACTAGGGATGTCAATGAATCGAATTCGGATTAGATATACTTTTACATATCCGATTTTTTTGAGATTCATATATTCGGATTCGGATTAAGATTCAAATTCGGATGAAAAAAAATTATACCATATCTGAATCTGACTTTAAAATCTACATCTGAATCCGATCCGAATCCGATTTTTAAGTAATACTTGAATCTAATCCGAATCTGATTTTAAGTTATACTTGAATCTGATCTGAATCTGACTGTTAAGTTATATCTGAATCCGATTTATGACTTTTAAGCCATATGTAAATATGATCCAAATCCGATTTATGTACAAACAATATATAGTAAACACTAAATCATCTATGAAACTCAATCTTAACATCACACTAGCTCAAACATGACTGATGATAATTGTCAAGCTTATTACTAGATAAAGAGAGAGAGAGAGAGAGATAGAGAGAGCAAGTGTGTGTATATATATATATATATATATATATATCATCAAACTTTATTATCTAGAGCATGCAAATTTAAATTTTCAAAAATTATACTTGGCTATTGTTCGTTGATGTAACAAGAGACTAGATTAGTCATCCTTAACTAGACTAGACCAAACTTGCAAAAAAAAAAATTTAATGCTTTCATTTGCTACAATGGATATGATCATTCTATTTGGATATATACTTCAACTATGTTGATACTATATTAAGGTCTTGAATATAATGTTATCAAATTAACCTACATTATTCAAATGAAAATTTTAATTAAATAAACATCTTAAAAACACATAACTATAGGTTTTAATTGATGTAATGAAAACAAATATGTACAAAAGAATATATACCTCTAATTTATTATTCAGTTTCGATGTATACATATGCAAATGGTGCCCCCTCTTCATATAAAGGTATAGGCAAGTCAGAATCATCTAACAAAAGAATAAATAAGCAACAGTAATAAGTAAATTACATCCAGCCTGATCTCGGCAACCATTCTTGTGTAAAAATCAAAGTTTCACGGTCTATGTACCTAATATATTTCTGTATATAAATCAAGAATACGTCCACATGTACTAAATGTTGACTCTGATGCAATAATTGATATAGGAATAGTCAAAATATCACATATCATTTTAGATAACACAAGGTATTTATGTGCATTGATCTTCCACCATATCAAAATGTCAATTGACTTGTTTTTTGGGTAAATGGGTTATTCCAAATATAACTCTAAATCTAATTTTGTGTGTTGGCTTTGTAATGATTCTTTAAAAAGGTCATCTAATGCACTTGTTCTAGGTTTCTTTTGAAAAAAAAAATCAATTAAAAAAGTAAAAGTAGATGCATCATTATCATTCACAACATCAACAATATAACTAACACTAATAGAGAATGTCTTCAATGCATAAGTAGCTTTATATTAATCATAAATATCACAAAGGTAGTTCTTAATTGGAGAGACATATTCATATGTTTCATCTTTATAAAATTATCTATAATAAAACTCAATTATTTTCATCCTATAATGAGGATCAAATACCACTGCAACTGTTAGATTAAATTGCATATATTTCAATATTTGTCAAACTTTGTTTTCATCATCATTGCCACATTTGAAAGGTAAATATCTGAACTTGAACACATTTTTTCAATTTTCATCTTTAATCTTACAAAACTCTTTAAAAAAGTCAGTACAAAACACTCACCAAAGAAATGCAGCATATTGGAGGACCCAACCTAAGTCAAAGATCTTGCACATCGATGAAATGATTACTGAAATAGTGCAAGTAACATACCATCTACAAAACTAGAAAACCTTAACTACTGACATATCTGGCCATGATCGGTCAAAAAAAAAAAAGGAAGAACAAAGGGTATACTTCACCCTTCTTTGGAAATGGTGCATTTATCTTAATTTTTACTGATTTTATTTTCATTCATGTTTTAAAACTTATTTACAATTTTTGCACTATCACTTGCACACATACTTTCTGCTTATACAATTGATCTCTATACACATCTTTGATGTCTCTCCCGCTTATGCTTTGTGTATCATATTGTGGAATTATTCTCGTAAGACCAACAGTACCAAATCCCCCTTTTCCTACGCACCCACCATAGCATGAAAAATAAGCTCAGCCACCAAAAGGCAAACAACACAATACAGAAAGAAGAAAACCAAAAAGAAAAATGCACAGCTCAGTTATACTCGTATTCCCAAAACAAAAAATCTCAAATCCATGGAAAACGAGAAGAAACAAAAAGAACCAGTATACCAAGCCACCAGAAAATGAGAGGGGGAAAAAAAAGAGAGAAGATGAAGCTTCAGCGAACACAGAAAAACTTGGCGAAAAGGTGAAAAAAAAAAAAGCATACAAATACGTAAAACCTCACCTCATCAGCTTGTCGAGCTCGTTCCCTCGCACACGGGGATCTTGTCAAAGTTTTGCATCGAAAACTTCACCGAAACCATCCCCACCTCAAAGACCAGATACTCCCTGCTGGCCTTGATGCCAATGACCGACCACCACTGAATCCCGTTGAGCAGGTTCTTCTTCACGCGGTGCAAGGAAAGAACACTGCAGAGGTTCAGAGGTTGTTTTTTTTTGTTGTTGTTTTTTTTTTTTTTTTGTTGGGCAGGGTAGGGAAAAAGAAATGACAGGAAACAGTCAATCATCTTCAATAACCTCATGAAATAGCCAACAAAAGTAATTTGTTTTAGAAGCAAGAAAGAGTGGGTGGGTAGCTTCTATTTTCATTTTACATAAGGAAAACTTCAATTGAGTATAAAGGGAAAACACATGGTTTTCTAATTTCAATTTCATGTCGGACCTAAAGCTAGTTGACAAATTTGGTCATCATTTAATTTCATCTAATAAATTTATATCTTAATAATATTACTTTCAAAACAATTGGTAATGCATGTCAATTAATAGTAAACTACTAAAATACTTCATTTTATTTTTTCTTTATTTTTATGGGCCAAATCAATGGTTAGGATCATTCTTAATGGGTCAAACACCTAATAGTATGCACCTACCTGTTCATTGATTCAATTTTCTCTTTTTTTAACTAGTATATTTGACTTTCATATTTTTTTCATAATAATTGTGCATATTGAACATTAATTGGTTTATTTTTAACTAATAACATATTTTAATTGAGTAAAATATTATTTCACGATGATCACTTTTTGCGAATTATTAAGTCAGGTGACCCATATTGTTTTTCATTAAAAATACATTGTTTAATAATTTTTTCTCATTTTATTGAGTTCATTGAAATCATTTGTGTTACATCCATAAAAAGAGTCTTGATTGATATCTCAGATAATTTATTAGTCCTCTTACCTTTATTATAATAGTTGTTTTTTTTACATAAAATTTGTATACTTACTCCAACAATATATAAGATAGTTTATTAAATCGAACAATTTGTTGTTTTCCTATTAGTTAAAGATTTTGTTTTCAAAATTGTGAATTATGTATTATATATCAAATATCTAAGACTTTTGAATGAATTATATGATTATACAAAATAATTTACATGATTAATTAAATAAGTAATTTGATAATTTGATAAATAAAAATTTGTATGAGTTCAGCAGTTTTTTCATATTAAATATATTTATTTGAGATTATGCACAATGAAGATGCTTTCAACATTAAATGAATATCATAATGTGTTTAAGGTTTCTATTTATTATAAAACATATTTTTTTTAAGTTGGTTTTTTAAGAAAGTATATTTTTTGCTATTAACTTTTTTTCATATATGACGTACATGCCAAATATGTAATATAGCTATTCTTGTACCCAATTTGACATAACAGTCCATTAAAAATTTTATAGCTCTAAAAGTGTCTTTTACATATTTTTAAAAATTCCTATTCTGTTGAATTTCTTGATTGATGTTTTCTTTATTATATTTAAATAAAAAAATAAATTATTTAAGATATCTTGCTTAGTTGATGCTTTAACTATAAAGTTTGCTTGATTATAAAAAAAATGTTTAATTAAATAAAATATTAATTAATTAGTTTCATATTATATAATTTTAAATATTTTAAGTTAAATGGTGTATATGGTTACTAAGGCTATTATTATATGCAAGTCCATGTAGGTCGTTAACTCTTAGTCACATTATACCTTTATATAAAATTTATATTCATCTTATAATATGATGTTAAGTTATTACGTTTGGCAAAGCCTTTTGTCCAAACATCCCACCATGTCATAGATTGCAACTTCAAAACCTCCGGTCACCAATGATTTAGATATATTATCCAATAGGATATTTATTTAAAACTGAATCCGATGTTATTTCTTATTCTGAATCCGATCTGATTTTCTTAACCGAATGTTAAACTGCTTACCATATTCGGTTTTTCTGTTCCGTTGACATCCCTATGTAAAACATGCTCAACAGCTTAAATTACATGAAAAAATAAGTAGTTAAACGAAAAGAAAATAAATTTCTTGCGCATATTTTTGTTCTACAGCCAAAACCAGACCTCGTCATTTTATCTTTAAAAGTTCGGTCAAAATAGTTTAATGTTAAAATACATGAATTTGAATAATGCCACTTGTTAGTTGTTAGATAGAACTGTAATGGTCGAGACCAGTTTGGATCCACCTGTTGACCAAATCCAACCTAACCTGGTCTTGCTTTGTCAGACCCAGACTGAGACTGGGGCCTAAATTTATCTGAAACCGAATCCGGACCTAAAATGTATAATTTTCTTTTCTATTGGGTTGGTCTTGGAACTGTATGCCAAGTCTAATTACCATATTTAAGATCGTATTTCTTTACCTGATTTCAGTAAATGGATCTGAAATTTAGGTTGTAGTCGGATGGAATGCTCGATCTGGAAACCTCATGGCAATTATACAATAGCATACGACTACCAACCTACCAAATGGTCAATGCTAATTTAGCTCAAGACATTTTAGCATATGAAAATAGAGAAAAACATTGACACCAAATCAGACAATTGCATTCTTTGTCACATATATAGGTTTAGATTTGGTTAAATTCTTTCAACTTAAGTTGACATTTAACGAGAAGAACATTGTGGTCTTAGAAGTTCCAAGGGTACATGTTTCAAAAGCACTAGTTTTTTTTTTTTTTTTTCCAAACAACATGATGTGATTACGACCATTCTTTTTAATCCAATAATCAAATGTTGGACATACTAACAATACGTTCTTTAGAACAAGAACATGATATTTTAAGAATATGTTCAATTACATACTTTCTTACAAACAAGAAAAACTAGAGAAAGAGTACTTGAGCCTTCTTCTTTTAATAATTATAGTCGCCCTTCCTTTGCCTTATTAGTAATAGTAATAGTAATAATAATGATAATAATAAAAATGAGAAGAAGATAAAAAGTTGTGGAATAATATTCTTGGCTTTAACGCGATCGGGACCGTTTCGTGCCCCTAACGGCCTGTTTGGTAGGACGGAAAGGGAGGGATTGAGCAATCCCTCCTTTGTTTAGTTGGCTAATTAGAAAGGAGGGAAAGGGGCAAAAGGTGTTTGGCTGCAAGGAAAGGGAGGGATTGTCTAGTGTAAATCCCTTCCCTTCCAAATTGGACGGATTGTGAAGGAAATGAAAGAAAGGTAAGTGGAATTTTTTTTTTTATTCCCACACTACCCCTCCTTTCCTTTCTTTCATTTCTAAATTCATGTGCTATTTAGTCTTTTTTTCCATTTCATTTATTTTTCTTCTCTTTCTATCCAAACAAGCTTTTTAATCAACTTTTTCATTTCCTTCCATTTCATTCTTTTTCCTTCCCTTTCTCTTCTCTTCCCTTTCCTTTCTCTCCCTTTCCCTCCCTTTCCTTCCAACCATACAAAGCGTAAGAGAAGCAATGGTTTCATGGGTTTGGAAATTATTTTTCACAAACTCCATTCTTCACCCCATTGGCAACTAGCATTAAATTAATTTTGACGTCCTTTCATGCGGGTGAGCGTCACTGATATCAAGGGTTATGTAATACCATGAAACATGGACGGGCCATGGCCGCGGGTGAAAGTTCGTGACTCCGGTGTTCACAGAATTCCTGCTTCGCGAGGAAACGAGTGTGTGCGTGTTGGGGAGTGATGTGTAGTAAGAAAATATTTAACAAACCAATTAGACCAACGACGTACCGGAGTTAATTGTGCATGCACCATCACCAACTACTTGACATCAGACCTATTTTAAAAGGTTGGTCCTCCTTTGATCATGCCCCTAATCCAACTCCTTTTGTATTAAAGAGGTGTTGTGCTGTCTATGGTTGGAGAACACATGAAATTGGTAGGTGTTTGCATCCCAAAATTTTTATTGGTTTTGCAGTGCTCCAGAAAAATGAGGTTTTGCTTTGAAATAGGGAAGAAAGGGACTCGTCCGTCGGTACGAGGATCGACCGTTCCCGGCACCTTTACCGGGGGCAATCAACCCAAGAGCTATGTTTATCATTGATGCATTTTGTTTTAACTTAAACATCATTTTGATTTTATATGCGGTGTAGAAAAATATTGAAAGTTTGATGTTTCAAACTTTTGAAAAGATTCTTGAAGAATTGCTTGAGAATGTGAAATATTTTGGGAAAAATTAACATTGAGAAATCTTTGTAAATATCATTTGAAAAACTTGAAAATCATTTTGAAATCACTTTAGTGTTCTCTAAAGACTTTAAGTAGGTTTGAGATTTTGCTCTAATTCGGTTACCACCTAGTTAGAGCTCTATCAGATCTTGCTTAAGTTCTTTTAGAGATGTAATTGTGCACATTTGTGATATTGAGTGGAAGTGAAAATGAATGGATGCATTGGTTCTATATGATTGAAAGAGAATGAAGCATTCCTACCACAACATTCATCTAAGGCATTCCTACCATAACATGCATCTAAGATTTTTGTTTTTGTAAATATCATATATATGAAGAAAAAATTTTTGAACATAGATTGAGGTTGTAGACCTATCAAGCATGAATCCAATATTGGGTTATTACTTGGTTTTGGTCTTAGTAAAGTCGGTAAATGAAAATTTAAAATCTTAAATGATAAGAGAAAATATTGAAAGAATGGAAAAGATGAAAGACTTGATCCCAAGAGAGATATAGAGAAAGAGAGAGAGAAAGAGATCTTGAAAATCATAAAATCAAATATTTAAAAGAAAGAGAGATACGTATTCATATACATATTTATATATACATATGTATATATGCAAACATATATGAAACCTTGTGAAAATGAAGCTTAAATCAAATAAAGAAGAGAATATTATTTTAGAAAGAGAGAGAGATTTAAAATGGAACACACGTATATATATTTATATATACGTATATGAGAGTTTGTAAAATGATATGTTAAATCATAAAGAAGCGCTACGTATCTCTCTTCCTTTTAAATATTTGATTTTATGATTTTCAAGATCTCTTTCTCTCTCTCTTTCTCTATATCTCTCTTGGGATCAAGTCTTTCATCTTTTCCATTCTTTCAATATTTTCTCTTATCATTTAAGATTTTAAATTTTCATTTACCGACTTCACTAAGACCAAAACCAAGTAATGACCCAATATTGGATTCATGCTTGATAGGGGGAATCTGATACGAGCCTCAGTATAGGTCCGGACCCAGTTGCCACTAGTGGGCTCGAGCCACGTCCAAGGAAGCGCAAAGCCTCCGATCTCTGGGCTCGAGCTCATCAGTACGAGGTAGAAGACCTTTCCAGCGAGGTTAATGCAGCACTTTCGAAGGTTGCAGTGGGCGGAGAGGGTGGAGCAACCAAAGCCAAAGTGCTGGAAATGGCTAAGTCCCCAGGCGGTTCAGAAAGTAGCGACGGTCTCACCAAGCGAAACGGGTTAGAACCTAGTGTGAGTCCGGGTTAGCTTAACCCCTAGGGCGCGTCAAAGCCAAGGCCTTGAGCTTCGGCTAAGTCAAGTAGACTCGGCCCATGAGCTAAATCCGAAGTGAGGGCGGCAACCCTCACAAGGTCCCCACCCTAGGCTCGCAAGGTCTAGGGGCTAATTCTTAGATTTGCTTAAGTGTTGGGCGCTAGGCCCGATTTAGAATTGTTTCATGCAATTGGTTTTGCAGGATGGACTTAGCGCAAATAAGAACCCGGCTCAACAAGGCGCACTTGGGAGCTAAGGAATAAGGCGCCCAAGAAGAATCGAAGGAAGAACTTGGGCTCGACTCCAAGGAGAATCGAACCCAGGACCTACCCTGGCGGGTTGTGCCAGGCGGGATTTGTAAATGGGTTGGATTAAGATCGGGATTGTAGACTCGGATTAGATAGGATTAGTATAAATAGATTTAGATCTAGGTTGTAAAGCATCTTTTATCGCATTAAGGAATTTCGAGGTTTGATTTTGGGCGTGATCCCTCTCTCTCCTCTCTCTCGAGGAACTCTCCCTCTCGTCTCCCTCCTTGCTCACCGAGAGCTTGGTGTCTTCTCCCTCCTCGCGTCCCCTCCTACCGCGGCGCTTCTAAGTCCAAGAACGAGTCCTTGAAGGCCGGCGTCCACCGAGGCACCGGGAAAGGCAGCTGGAACGAAGGCGGATCTCTCCCTCACCGGCGGCGATCCATCCTCCGTCACGTAAGTACCCCATTCCGAGCTATTTTCTAAATCTGGTTTTCGGTGCCTTCTCTCTTAAACCCGTGAGAGTTGAGAGGCCGATTCCAGCAAAGGGAAGGTTGGAGGCGCCGGACTAGTTCCTCAGCTTCAACGGGACACTTGATAGGTTCGATCTCCTGGAGATCTTAGGTGAAACTTGCGAAGGGTAAGGCATTTTCCGGCAAGGAACTCGCCCTCGGTTCTGTCCTCGGCATACCCGAGAGCAGGGCTGAGTTCTACGGTGAGCCGTGCTCGGAAGTTCCTTTCACCCCGCTCATTTCATCTACGATAGCCTCTAGATCTAGCCTAGCGAGTTTGGTTAAGTTTCACCGGAGGAAAGGCCCGGAAAAGCCAAAAATAAGGCTCGGCCCCTCCCGGGAAAGTCACGGACCAGAACCTTAAAAAGGGCTAAAACATCGAATCTGGCCGTCAAAATTAAGTAAAAACTAGCTTAAAAGGATCGCCCGGAGAAAAGCCAAAAATAGGTGTAATTTGGGTGAGATCCGACGGCTAGAAGCGCAACCGGCCGCTCGCCGGAAAAAGGATTAATTCCGGCCGCCGCTGCAACTTCCGGCGACGGCCATTGATCCCGGCGAAGGAGGACGGTTCTGCCCTGGTCTTCCCTGTTTTCGAAAACATCCAGTAAGGGCACATCGGCCGGAGGAACTCGGATATCGTCGCCGGCGCGCGGGAGCTTCCCAATCTCGGCCGGCCATCTTTTCCGGTAAGTCCTCCAACTTTGAATCCCGTCCCTCCTTCTCTCCACGTGTCAGCCATCCGTGAAATCTCGCCCAGACCTAGCCCTACGTGTCTGCCACCTGTCCCAGCCGAGATCCCCTTGGGATCGCGCGCCCCAAGCTCCTAGGAGCCGCCGGCAGTCAAGCCTATCCCCTCCTATTTTCCCTCGGCCATCCTTAGCAACCCTAGGCGCACCTTGGCCTCGTCCGTCCATCCAGCCACGTGTCGCAATCTCCTTAGACCCACCTGCCGCGTCATCCTCAACTCGAGGAGCACCTGGTCAGCCCGGTCCCACACCTGCCACGTGTCTATCTCGTGCGGTATCCACCTAGCACTGGCGAGCCACCTAGCGCAACCTTCTCCTATTTTCTAGCCGCAGCTCCCCTCTATCCTTAGCCTCTCCTACCTTCTCGCCGCCACCTCGCCCTCTCTCCAACCGAATCCCATCTTAGCCGTCGATCGTCTCCACGTGTCACCCTAGCTCCCCTAGGATCGTCTCGAGAGAGCTTGAGCGAGCCCAAGTGGGCCCACTCCCTCAACCTCCTCCTCATTCCTTGCGAGCTACCTCCTATCTTCTAGGAGCCGATCACTTCTACTCCTTATCGCTAACTCTCCTTAGCGAGCTCTGTCGTGGACCCACTTGCCACGTGGCAAGTCTTAGCGCGCTCCACTTGGCAAGACCGTCCAAGACAACCCAAGCCCTTAGGACAGCCTCTCGCGCTCCTTTTACCTTAGTTTAGACAACCCTAAACTATCGGCCCTTGTCCTAAACCCCCTCGACCTTACCTCCACCGAGTTAGGTAAGCCAGACCCACTTAGTTAGGCTTGAACCTACCTAAGCCGAACCCACCTTAGTCAACCTTAGCCACTAAGTCCGAACCCACCTGGCCTAGTCATCTAGCCTAGTCAATCTTAGATAACCCTTGACCAAACCGAGTCAAGTCAACCCTAGCTTAGTCGAACCTAAATAGCCTAGTCCTCCCTTAGGCTCATCCAACCTAGCCTACCCCTTAGCTAGGTCGCCTTAGCAGCTCCTAAGCCTTGCCTTAGTTTATCCCTTCCTTAGCCTCCCTTAGCCCTAAACTCACCTTAGAGCCCAGCCGTGACCGAGCCCAGCCCAAGCCTTAGATAGGATTAGGCCTTGCCGGCTCCGCCCGGCAATCTTCTCCCCTTCGGCCGTCAGGCCTTCTTCGCAGGTACACGCGGCTGAGCCGCACCAAGGGCCACAGGCGCTGTCGCTACCCGACCGCCTCGCTCCCTGCCGTCCGTCTCTGTCGGCGCCCTCCAGGCGCGCGTGGCCGAGCCACCTCGGCGGTACCCGACTGCTGCTTCCCAGCAGTCATCCTCGTCACTACTCGGCTCCCGCTTGCTCTCGCCCGCGGCCTTCGCCTGCGTCTTCGCCCGAGTCTTCGACTGCGGCCTCACGCCGCGCCCCAGCTGCATCGCCCGACCGAGCGCTTCCCGCCGGTCGACCTAGCCGCGTCGCTCGACGCCCGGCAGCCGCTTGCTGCCCAGGCCGCGTCGCTCGACGCCCGGCAGCCGCTTGCTGCCCAGGCCGCGCGCTCCCCGCCGGCCCTTCCCTGCCTTGCGGCCAGCTCCGAGGAGGCTCTCCTCACCCGGTCTTCTAGTACCGTGAGCTGCATTGCCCGGGGTTAGGAATTCACCCTGCGGCCCTATCCGGCTACCCCAAGGTGAGCCCTTGGGAGGTATCGTGTTCTATCCCCCTTGTAATCCGGGAGGGTTTGCTTTTGTTTTAGGACTTGCATCTAGTTTAATTCAGCTTGTTCTAGGTTTGCATTTAGATTGCTTTATTTCTTGCTTTAGCCCAGGCTTCGGCCATACTCCTCTACGTGGTACCTCGAAGGCCTAGCCCGAGACACGATCACGCGGAGTCAAGCCACCTATTTGCTTCTTGTTGGGTGTGGTTTGGCCGTTAGATGTGGTTTGCGTGGTTTGTTGAGTGAGTTGTGAGTGATTTAATATTTGTATCGTGCGCACAATTGTAAGGCCTCACAGCCCTCTAGCTTTCTTGTAGTAGGATAAGCCGTAGTTAGGTTTTGAAAAAGGGTAACCCGCACTTGTAATTCAGTCCTATTGGGTTTGGGTCGGGGTTTGTCCGGTCGGGTAGACTCTTTGTTTTAATTTTTAGGTTTTTGATTTTTAGAGAGAGCCCCAAGTAGGTCTTAGGGAACTAGGGTGCGAGGTTGGTTCGAGCTGATTTAGCCCAACCGGTCTGCATCCTAACAATTGGTATCAGAGCCAGGTTCCTCCTCGAGAAGAAAGACGGACACCATCAGTCCGATATGAATTCCCTAAGTTCAATGGGGAAAACCTACGGGAATGGCTCTTTATGGCAGAGCGGTTTTTTAAGTGCCATCGCACACCTGAGGATGAGTGGATTGAGATTGCTACGGCCAACATGACCGGTGAAGCAACCACTCATTATTTGATGTTTGCTCATGACAATTCCGATCTCACATGGGAAGATTACAAGGCCAGTCTCCAGTTGCAGTTTGGGGACTCAACGTTTATTGATTATGATGAGGACTTGAAAAATCTGGTTCAAACCTCCTCTGTGGCAGAATACAAAAGGCGGTTTGATCGCTTGGCCGCTATGGTCAGATGGCCAGAAAAAGCTCTCATCAGCGCTTTTAAAGGAGGCCTTAGGAGCGACGTCAAGAGGAAGCTTAAAATTCACCGTTTTGAAAAGTTAGATGAATGTATAGCCATGGCCCGTATATATGAGGAGCAAATCAATGAAGAAGAGGCCGAAAAGAAGGCCTATAAGGCAGAGAAACAGAGGAGAAAGCCTTCCCACTCCTCTAGTTCCAAATATCAGGGAAGAGAAGTAGCTCCCTACCAAGGTAGGAAGGAGCAGAGGCCCCAGTACGGACCCCAACAGGGGCAGGGCCGTAAACCTCCCGTACGATACCTCACACCACAACAGATTGAAGAGTACAGACGAAAAGGCATGTGCTACAGATGTGAGGGAAAATGGGATAAAACCCATAGGTGTCTCTATATGATGCGTATTGAAGTGGTCAGCGAAGAAGATTCCGACTTCACCCCTAATTTCGGGAATGCTAGTCCCTCTTCATCCTCGGATGAAGGAGTATCCACTCGGAGAAGAAAACCGAGGGAAGAAAACAAAGAAAGGAGTGAACGGAAGAGTGAGAAGAAACAGGAAGAAAGAGAAGAAGCTCCGCCTCAAGAACAAAAGGCTCCAGAAAACGAGTCTTTACACTCCATGCAAGACCCCAACAAGCCAGATTTGCTAAGAACGTTTGGCCGCATAAATGGGAAAAAAGTCCTCATATTACTTGACAATGGGGCCACAAAAAACTTCCTTACGGAAGAAGCGGCGCATAAATGTAATGTCCCCTATGAAGCAAGCAGCCCCCATACAATTATCGTGGGAGGGGGTGGTCGACTCAAATGCATAAACATGGGAAAGGACGTAGAAGTGGTCGTGAGTAAAAGGCCCTTCACGATAGACGTTCTGGTTATTCCCTTGGATGGAGTGGATCTCATTCTAGGAATGCCATGGTTCTTCACTCTTGGGATCATCATATGGGATCCGAAGAACTTCGCTATGACTTTCACGGAGCAGCCAGCATGTTGGGTGATGGCGCTAGCTAGCGACGTGCCACCCAAGGAAGAGCAGAAAGAAATCGTGCCAGCACGTATACAGGCAGTATTAGACCAGTATGAAGACATATTCGCTGAACCAAAGGGTCTCCCCCCGCAGAGATCTTATGATCACCGAATCATCTTGATTGAGAAGGCCGAACCAGTCAATGTTAGGCCTTATAGGTATGGGTACAGCCAGAAGGCTGAGATAGAGCGTCTGGTAAAAGAGATGCTTGAGGGTGGAATTGTAAGGCCAAGCAACAGCCCATTTTCTTCACCAATACTATTGGTAAAGAAAAAGGACAATACTTGGCGCTTCTGCGTTGATTATCGGGCACTGAATGAAGCCACGGTAAAGGACAGGCACCCCATACCTGTCATTGATGAATTACTGGATGAGCTAACCGGCGCCACCATTTTCTCGAAGATAGATTTGAGGGCTGGTTACCATCAGATAAGAATGTACGGTGAAGACGTCTTCAAAACAGCCTTTAGGACGCATGATGGACACTACGAATTCCTAGTCATGCCCTTTGGCTTAACCAATGCGCCTGCTACTTTTCAGAGATGCATGAATGACATTTTCAGGCAGTAGCTCCGGGATTTCATCTTAGTGTTCTTTGATGCTATTTTAATTTACAGTCAAGCAGAGGTAGATCATGAAAGGCATCTCTCTATTGCTCTTGGGATTTTGAGAGATAACCAACTGTATGCTAAGATGTCCAAATGTAGTTTTGGACAGTCCTCTATTGGTTATCTAGGACACATTGTGTGTCAACAAGGGGTTCGGGCAGACCCCAAAAAATTGGACGCCATGCAAAGATTGCCACTGCCTAAGGACCTTAAAGGGCTCCGAGGATTTCTGGGGTTAACAGGCTATTATCGACGTTTCATCCAAGGCTATGGACTGATAGCCCAGCCACTAACCCAAATGCTGAAAAAGGGAGCTTTTCAATGGTCGGATAAAGCTAAGGCAGCCTTTGAGAAGCTCAAAGCCGCCTTACTGTCAGCGCCAGTGCTAACACTGCCAGATTTCAACAAGCAGTTTACAATTGAAACGGATGCATGCGATGTTGGAATCGGGGCCGTCTTAAGTCAAGATGGTCATCTAGCTTACATGTCGAAGGCCCTAACCAGCAGGGCGAAACCCTTTTCTACTTACGAGAAGGAACTTCTAGCTATAGTGATGGCTATTGAGAAATGGCGACCCTACTTGATTGGGCGCAAGTTCACGGTGAAAACGGACCAGAACTCGCTTAAGTACATGCTTAAGCAGAGGGTATCCACGCCAACACAACAACGCTGGTTGGCTAAGCTGCTGGGATACGATTTTGACATTGAATACAAGAGAGGTCCGGAGAATACAGCAGCCGATTTCCTTTCTAGGTTAACTGAACAGTTTATGACGTTATCTGTGGTCGATACTGATATTTGGGATAGAATAATTCAGGAACAGCAAAGTGATCAAGATTTGAGATTGATCAAGGCTTCTGTTGCCCAAAACCCAGGATTGATCCCTTTTTATTCAGTTAAAGGGAATGTCTTATGTAGGAAGAATCGGCCGGTGATTCCTCCTAATTCTGAGCTCAAGAAGGAGCTACTGCAGCATTTCCATGACTCGCCTGCTGCAGGGCATGAAGGGGTAACGAAAACCCTAAGCAGAGTCAAGTCTCAGTTCTGGTGGAAAGGACTGAGAGCAGAGGTGCAGAGATATATTCACCAATGTGCTGTGTGTCAGAGGGAGAAATACGAGGCCATTAAGCCTCCAGGCCATTTGAATCCACTCCCTATCCACACCAAGCCATGGACTAACATTACCATGGACTTTATAGATGCTATGCCTCGTTCAGATGGGAAAGAGGCCATTCTTGTTGTGGTGGACTGGCTGACCAAGTACAGCCATTTTGCACCCTTACCTCGGATGTACCAAGGGCCAATGGTGGCCAACGTGTTCCAAGAATACATTGGAAAACTCCACGGGATGCCTCAGACCATAGTCTGTGACAGGGATTCTATTTTCCTTAGTGCGTTCTGGAAGGAGTATATGAAGAACATGGGTACAGAACTAAAGTTTAGTACTGCTCACCACCCGCAGACGGACGGGCAGAGTGAAATTGTAAATAGGTCCTTAGAGACATACTTACGATGCTTCGCAGGAGAAAGGCCCAATTCTTGGGTTAAGTTTTTGCCCTGGGCAGAGTGGGCGTACAACACCAGTTGGCACTCGTCCATAGGGATGACTCCTTATGAAGCTGTGTATGGCTTCCCACCTCAAACTATTCCACAGTATGAAGGAGGTAGTGCTAATGACGATAATGTAGACTCTGAGTTGAGAACTAGAGAAATGGTCCTTGAGGCGTTAAAGCAGAACATGGCCAATGCCCAAAACAGAATGCGTCAGGTCTACAATAAGGGAAGGGAGGACCGTGAATTTGAGGAAGGGCAGTACGTCTGGTTGAAGAGACTTCCTCTAAAACAGAAGTCTCTAATGGGGCAACCTTATTCGAAGCTTCTCCCGCGCTATTATGGCCCATACCCGATCTTGCAGAAAGTGGGTAAAGCAGCATATAGATTGGGTTTACCTAAGGAAGCACTCGTCCACCCCGTCTTCCATGTGACTCGTTTGAAGCCACATCATGGAGAAATGCCTACGGCCATGGAACAAGTGCCTAGTCAGTTGCCTACTCTCTACAGGATTATCAAGCATAGATTTGTGCAAAGGCAGGGTAGGAATCGACATGAAGTTTTGGTCGAATGGGAAGGCCCCGACCAGTCAACCTCTTGGGAAGAATTCGGGTCGGTCGTTCATCGCTTCCCCTCTACAAGTGCTCGAGGACAAGCACAAAGTAGGGAGGGGGAATCAGATACGGGCCTCAGTATAGGTCCGGACCCAGTTGCCACTAGTAGGCTCGAGCCACGTCCAAGGAAGCGCAAAGCCTCCGATCTCTGGGCTCGAGCTCATCAGTACGAGGTAGAAGACCTTCCCAGCGAGGTTAATGCAGCACTTTCGAAGGTTGCAGTGGGCGGAGAGGGTGGAGCAACCAAAGCCGAAGTGCTGGAAATGGCTAAGTCCCCAGGCGGTTCAGAAAGTAGCGACGGTCTCACCAAGCCAAACGGGTTAGAACCTAGTGTGAGTCCGGGTTAGCTTAACCCCTAGGGCGCGTCAAGGCCAAGGCCTTGAGCTTCGGCTAAGTCAAGTAGACTCGGCCCATGAGCTAAATCCGAAGTGAGGGCGGCAACCCTCACAAGGTCTCCACCCTAGGCTCGCAAGGTCTAGGGGCTAATTCTTAGATTTGCTTAAGTGTTGGGCGCTAGGCCCGATTTAGAATTGTTTCATGCAATTGGTTTTGCAGGATGGACTTAGCGCAAATAAGAACCCGGCTCAACAAGGCGCACTTGGGAGCTAAGGAATAAGGCGCCCAGGAAGAATCGAAGGAAGAACTTGGGCTCGACTCCAAGGAGAATCGAACCCAGGACCTACCCTGGCGGGTTGTGCCAGGCGGGATTTGTAAATGGGTTGGATTAAGACCGAGATCTGGATTGTAGACTCGGATTAGATAGGATTAGTATAAATAGATTTAGATCTAGGTTGTAAAGCATCTTTTATCGCATTAAGGAATTTCGAGGTTTGATTTTGGGCGTGATCCCTCTCTCTCCTCTCTCTCGAGGAACTCTCCCTCTCGTCTCCCTCCTTGCTCACCGAGAGCTTGGTGTCTTCTCCCTCCTCGTGTCCCCTCCTACCGCGGCGCTTCTAAGTTGAAGAACGAGTCCTTGAAGGCCGGCGTCCACCGAGGCACCGGGAAAGGCAGCTGGAACGAAGGCGGATCTCTCCCTCACCGGCGGCGATCCCTCCTCCGTCACGTAAGTACCCCATTCCGAGCTATTTTCTAAATCTGGTTTTCGGTGCCTTCTCTCTTAAACCCGTGAGAGTTGAGAGGCCGATTCCAGCAAAGGGAAGGTTGGAGGCGCAGGACTAGTTCCTCGGCTTCAACGGGACACTTGATAGGTTCGATCTCCCGAAGATCTTAGGTGAAACTTGCGAAGGGTAAGGCATTTTCCGGCAAGGAACTCGCCCTCGGTTCTGTCCTCGGCATACCCGAGAGCAGGGCTGAGTTCTACGGTGAGCCGTGCTCGGAAGTTCCTTTCACCCCGCTCATTTCATCTATGATAGCCTCTAGATCTAGCCTAGCGAGTTTGGTTAAGTTTCACCGGAGGAAAGGCCCGGAAAAGCCAAAAATAAGGCTCGGCCCCTCCCGGGAAAGTCACGGACCAGAACCTTAAAAAGGGCTAAAACATCGAATCTGGCCGTTAAAATTAAGTAAAAACTAGCTTAAAAGAATCGCCTGGAGAAAAGCCACAAATAGGTGTAATTTGGGTGAGATCCGACGGCTAGAAGCGCAACCGGCCGCTCGCCGGAAAAAGGATTAATTCCGGCCGCCGCTGCAACTTCCGGCGACGGCCATTGATCCCGGCGAAGGAGGACGGTTCTGCCCTGGTCTTCCCTGTTTTCGAAAACATCCAGCAAGGGCACATCGGCCGGAGGAACTCGGATATCGTCGCCGGCGCGCGGGAGCTTCCCAATCTCGGCCGGCCATCTTTTCCGGTAAGTCCTCCAACTTTGAATCCCGTCCCTCCATCTCTCCACGTGTCAGCCATCCGTGAAATCTCGCCCAGACCTAGCCCTACGTGTCTGCCACCTGTCCCAGCCGAGATCCCCTTGGGATCGCGTGCCCCAAGCTCCTAGGAGCCGCCGGCAGTCAAGCCTATCCCCTCCTATTTTCCCTCGGCCATCCTTAGCAACCCTAGGCGCACCTTGGCCTTGTCCGTCCATCCAGCCACGTGTCGCAATCTCCTTAGACCCACCTGCCGCGTCATCCTCAACTCGAGGAGCACCTGGTCAGCCCGGTCTCACACCTGCCACGTGTCTATCTCATGCGGTATCCACCTAGCACCGGCGAGCCACCTAGCGCAACCTTCTCCTACCTTCTCGCCGCCACCTCACTACCCCTGGCCCTCGCGAGTGCCACCTCACCCTCTCTCCAACCGAATCCCATCTTAGCCGTCGATCGTCTCCACGTGTCACCCTAGCTCCCCTAGGATCGTCTCGAGAGAGCTTGAGCGAGCCCAAGTGGGCCCACTCCCTCAACCTCCTCCTCATTCCTTGCGAGCTACCTCCTATCTTCTAGGAGCCGATCACTTCTACTCCTTATCGCTAACTCTCCTTAGCGAGCTCTGTCGTGGACCCACTTGCCACGTGGAAAGTCTTAGCGCGCTCCACTTGGCAAGACCGGCCAAGACAACCCAAGCCCTTAGGACAGCCTCTCGCGCTCCTTTTACCTTAGTTTAGACAACCCTAAACTATCGGCCCTTGTCCTAAACCCCCTCGACCTTACCTCCACCGAGTTAGGTAAGCCAGACCCACTTAGTTAGGCTTGAACCTACCTAGGCCGAACCCACCTTAGTCAACCTTAGCTACTAAGTCCGAACCCACCTGGCCTAGTCATCTAGCCTAGTCAATCTTAGATAACCCTTGACCAAACCGAGTCAAGTCAACCCTAGTTTAGTCGAACCTAGTTAGCCTAGTCCTCCCTTAGGCTCATCCAACCTAGCCTACCCCTTAGCTAAGTCGCCTTAGCAGCTCCTAAGCCTTGCCTTAGTTTATCCCTTCCTTAGCCTCCCTTAGCCCTAAACTCACCTTAGAGCCCAGCCGTGACCGAGCCCAGCCCAAGCCTTAGATAGGATTAGGCCTTGCCGGCTCCGCCCGGCAATCTTCTCCCCTTCGGCCGTCAGGCCTTCTTCGCAGGTACACGCGGCCGAGCCGCACCAAGGGCCACAGGCACTGTCGCTACCCGACCGCCTCGCTCCCTGCCGTCCGTCTCCGTCGGCGCCCTCCAGGCGCGCGTGGCCGAGCCACCTCGGCGGTACCCGACTGCCGCTTCCCAGCAGTCATCCTCGTCACTACTCGGCGCCCGCTTGCTCTCGCCCGCGGCCTTCGCCGGCGTCTTCGACTGCGGCCTCATGCCGCGCCCCAGCTGCATCGCCCGACCGAGCGCTTCCCGCCGGTCGACCTAGCCGCGTCGCTCGACGCCCGGCAGCCGCTTGCTGCCCAGGTCGTGCGCTCCCCGCCGGCCCTTCCCTACCTTGCGGCCAGCTCCGAGGAGGCTCTCCTCACCCGGTCTTCTAGTACCGTGAGCTGCATTGCCCGGGGTTAGGAACTCACCCCGCGGCCCTATCCGGCTACCCCAAGGCGAGCCCTTGGGAGGTATCGTGTTCTATCCCCCTTGTAATCCGGGAGGGTTTGCTTTTGTTTTAGGACTTGCATCTAGTTTAATTCAGCTTGTTCTAGGTTTGCATTTAGATTGCTTTATTTCTTGCTTTAGCCCAGGCTTCGGCCATACTCCTCTACGTGGTACCTCGAAGGCCTAGCCCGAGACACGATCACGCGGAGTCAAGCCACCTATTTGCTTCTTGTTGGGTGTGGTTTGGCCGTTAGATGTGGTTTGCGTGGTTTGTTGAGTGAGTTGTGAGTGATTTAATATTTGTATCGTGCGCACAATTGTAAGGCCTCACAGCCCTCTAGCTTTCTTGTAGTAGGATAAGCCGTAGTTAGGTTTTGGAAAAGGGTAACCCGCACTTGTAATTCAGTCCTATTGGGTTTGCGCCGGGGTTTGTCCGGCCGGGTAGACTCTTTGTTTTAATTTTTAGGTTTTTGATTTTTAGAGAGAGCCCCAAGTAGGTCTTAGGGAACTAGGGTGCGAGGTTGGTTCGAGCTTATTTAGCCCAACCGGTCTGCGTCCTAACAATTACTGTGCTGTTTCGGGTGGTGTCCTGGGTCGGACACGTGCTTCAGAAGTCCGAGACACGCCGACACGATGTCGCTTCCATTAAAAAAGAAGGGACACGTGTTGTGCGGGACTTGGTGTCGTCAGAAAACGATGCAAGGCGGGAGTCGTGGCGGGACTCGACCGGACTCGCCGTTTCGGTGACGCAGGATTCTACGGGATTCGCGTGTCACTACTTCCCGCGCCTGATCAAGACACGAAACACGGACACCTCGCCGGGGACTGAAGAACACGGCGAATCTTCGTCGGAATATGCCGTTGGATTCTCGTTTTCGTCAGGAAATCGCCTCCGCGCCGGAAAACGAGCAGAAAACTCCGTCAGTCTTCAAAATGAGATTCCGGCCTCATTTCTTGGTCAAATTTGATGTTCTTGGGCTCGATCTGCTCGGAATTTCGTCAGGAATCCTCTGGAACAAGCATCAACACGTTTTGGAGCAGGAGTCAGCCGGGTTTGACGCCGGAAGGCTCGGTGGTCACCGGAAAAGCGTCAGAAAATTCCGGCCTTCTTCAAATTGCTGAATCTTCCTCGATTCTCAACGGATTTCAACGATCCTGGGCTCCTTGAATGCGGAAACTTGTTAGGAATCTTCTCAGATGTTCATCGACACGAATTAATCAACGGAACACTCTGGATTGAAGCTGGATTGCACGGTGGTTGCCGGTATTTGGGGAGAAGCAGCGTCTGAGGACCCGCGGCTCTTTAAAAATCGACTCTTCGACCTGGTTAACTCCAAAAATCTTGAAAAATTTTCCAGATGCTCCTGAGACACAGTCGATTCAATGCTCCAGCGCTCGATAGCTAACTCCTCAAGGGCAAACAGCACCGAGGCTCCGAGTTTCGTCAGTGTGTGGCCCTGTTCTTTTTCTGGTTTTCTTCGTCTGAGGCTTGGATTCGCCGCTGTGAGTGACGGCTCTGATACCAACTGTTGCGACGACGCCTGTGGGGGCTGCCGAGGGCGGCCTGAATGCGGTCGCTTCCCAAGATCTTGCTCAGTCGGGCGAGCGGTAGACAGATCCCTGCGCTCCTGTGTTCTGCCGGTAACACTTTCTTCTGCGCAGGATGGAAAAACAGGCATCAAATGCCACCAAACAGGGAGGAAAATGACGCAGATGATCGGGGGATGGCTTGGATGATGCGGAAGGTGTTGGGCAATCCAATGGAATGAGGAGGGAGTGGTTTCGGGCGATGGAAAGCCTACTGCTCCAATGGAACAGTAACCCAACGCGTTACTGTGAAGTTGCAGGAAATGGGAAAACAGAGGTCGGTCGGAGGGCGACGAATGTCGCCGGTGAGTGCTCAGATCCACGGAGCGTCCACCAAGATGCCGTAGGGTGCGTAGCCGCCAGGCCTACCGGAGAAGAACCACGTCGCCGGAGGGAATGGCCACTGTTCATCCATCGTTTCTTCCTGTTGAAAGAGAACCACGCCTTCAACGCTCGAACGTCAGATTTGAAGAGATTTCTATGGAAGAAGATAATCAACCATGGCTATTTTGATCTATACTGTAAACCCATTCTCTGAAATGAAGTTCGACGATCACACCCGTCGGCAGTTTTGATCAAATCAGCCATGGCTTGAATCTTTTCTTCTTCTCTAGAAAACTCTGCACAACCAACGTCTCGACGGCTGAAGCGTGGTTCTCTTCAGCAGAAGGCAGCGGACGAATAGAGGCTAGAATCTCCGGCGACGTGGTTCTTCACCGGCAGGCCCTAGCATCTCTGATTCCCTACGACACTCAGGTGAGTTGCTCCGTGGATCTGAGCAATCGCCGGCAACGGATAAACGTGCCTCGACCGACCGACACCTCCCCTGCTCCTGCCCTGCTACTCCACGGTAACCCTTACGGTTACTGTTCCATTGGCCAGCAGGCTGCCCATTGCCCGAAATCATCTCCTCCTCATTCCAGCGGATCATCCAGCTTCATCCGCACCTCTCTTACCATATTCCACGATCATCCATCGCATTTTATCCCCAAATCGTGGTATTTGGTGACTGTTCACTCTCTGCCCCTGAAGAAAGCAATAGTGTCAACAGACAGGAGCGCAGAGACCTGCCTACCGCTCGCCCGACTGAGCGAGATCTTGGGAAGCGACCGCATCCAGGCCGCCCTCGGCAGCCCCACAGGCGTGGTCGCAACAGTTTAACTATTGCGACCACGCCTGCGGGGGCTGCCGAGTGCGGCCTAAATGCGGTCGCTTCCCAAGATCTCGCTCAGTCGGGCGAGCGGTAGACAGATCCCTGTGCTCCTGTGTTCTGCTGGTAACACTTTCTTCAGCGCAGGATGGAAAAACAGGCATCAAATGCCACCAAACAGGGAGGAAAATGACACAGATGATCGGGGGATGGCTTGGATGATGCGGAAGGTGTTGGGCAATCCAATGGAATGAGGAGGGAGTGGTTTCGGGCGATGGAAAGCCTGCTGCTCCAATGGAACAGTAACCCAACGCGTTACTGTGAAGTTGCAGGAAATGGGAAAACAGAGGTCGGTCGGAGGGCGACGAATGTCGCCGGTGAGTGCTCAGATCCACGAAGCGTCCACCAAGATGCCGTAGGGTGCGTAGCCGCCAGGCCTACCGGAGAAGAACCACGTCGCCGGAGGGAATGGCCACTGTTTGTCCGTCGTTTCTTCTTGTTGAAAGAGAACCACGCCTTCAACGCTCGAACGTCAGATTTGAAGAGATTTCTATGGAAGAAGAGAATCAACCATGGCTATTTTGATCAAAACCACCGACGGGTGTAATCGTCGAAAAACTTCATTCATTTGTTGGAATGGAAATACAGTCTAAATCAAAAAGCGTGAAAAAAAACGCCGTTCTCCCCTTTTAAGGCTAGGGTTTTAGGGGAGAAGGAGAAGAAGAAAGACTCGGTTCGACACACTTATCGAACCGAGTCGGTACAAGGTGATACGCCCGAGTTCTCCCTCAAAACCGGGTCTCAAATCATCACACAAGCAAACGGGTCCACGCCTGGATCTGGATCACCAGAAGAAACAGATCAAGTCGTTGTACAAACCCGGACCCGTGTCCGGTTATTCCCCACACGATGTGTCCTCCTCTGCTCGGCGTGTCTCGCTCCACAGCCTGGGCGAGTCCCGTCAAAAGGTGAAGAGCCGCTCGCTCGCGCGTCCCGCTGTGGTGTCGGCCTTCTCTCGGCGTGTCCCGCTTTGCAGCGCAAACGAGTCCCATCAACTTGACCCTCGTGTGTCGCCGCTCATTAAACGTGTCCCGCCTAACACGTCTTCGTGTCTTGGGGGGGGGGGCGGCAAGAGGAAAAGAATAAAATGAGGTCCTCAATGGAATACAAAGCCGACTCATTATTGCCAAATCGATTACAGACCAAATGAGTAGGGGGAGACAACAAATGGGATACAGCGAAATGAGTGGGAGGCAAAAAGAGAACTATTGCCAGATGAGATGCAAACCAAGTGGATAGGGAAAATGATGATAGAGGGCAAAGACATTGTGGAGAGAAAGTGATAGGGCAGGTCGTCCAATACCAATATCCCTTAAAGGTTGTGTTTGTTAAGACATAGTTGAACATCATAACAAACCAAAAGCTGAGCATTACACGATCACGCACGGTATTAGTGTCTAAAAAACAAACAAGAGGTTGCCAGAAAGGGGAACGGAAGAGAGAGAGGGAGTGAAAGAACGACATCAAGATGGTGCCTATGGATGTCTGCAATGGAAGGTCGCCCAGGTTGGAATCTGGACAGCGTCAAGAAGAGGTACAGCTCGATGAGATTTGTGCAAAGATGGCTTCTTCATTCTGTCGTGGATTCTGGCGTGCGTAGCGTGGTAAGTTTACATGGCTAAATTTCAACCAGAAACGCTCCCTTTCCCAGGTAAAATTTTTGGCGTTTGATGAAGGAGGAGAAATTCGTACAAATTCCTCTTTCTCTACAGTGTTTCACCTGGCTATCAAGGTGGCCTGGATTTTTTTGAGAAAAAATTTTTCACGATAAACTGACATGGGAGGTAAAATTTTCTTTTTCCGGTGAAATCAGCAGTCGTGAAATTAAAGGTTCAGTCTTACCTGGTCTCATGGGAGGTATACTTACCCCAAGGATTCTAGCTAATGTTCCTTATAAAAACTACAAGACTCTGAAATGAAATAAAATACAATCCTCCATTCTTAAAAAAGAAATCAAGTTTAACCAGAAACACACCAAAACCCAACTCCCAAGATAATTTCCCCTTTAATGGTTAAAATTAGTGTTGCTCATCAATCTGAACAACAGACAAGCAGAACAATCACAAAAAGAAAAAAAAAAAAGGAGCATCGACATTTTTCATTTAATCAGGGACTACCCACGTGGATTAGCAAATAGTACAACTCTAGAGTGACCACAAGTCCAACCCAAAGAACAGATTGACATATTATTTCCATCAGTACCTCGATGAGCAAAGAAACTATAATGTCAAAAGGGTATCAAAAGAAGAAGGTAGAAAAAAGGTTCACCGATTGATTCAATGAAGGCAGGAGAAAAAAAAACAAAGAAGGATCTACACGACAAAGTAGGGATTACAAAACGAAAGACCACAGAATAGGGAGAAAGAGGTTGGCGTACCTCAACTTCTTCGAAGGACCACGGGAGCGACTGGAGGCAATGTCAACAGGGTATCAAAAGAAGAAAGTAGAAACAAGGTTCAACGATTGATTCGAGGAAGGCAGGAAAAAAACGCAAAGAATGATCTACACGAAAAAGTAGGGATTAGAAAAGAAAGAACACAGAATAGGGAGAGTGAGGTTGGTGCACCTCAACTTCTTTGAAGGACCACATTGATGGTTGGAGGCAGAGCGGTGGCGGTGGTGGAGAGCACGGCGAGTGGTCGAAGAGGAACGTAGAGAGTCAAAGGAGTCGAAGACGAGAAGACGAGCAAGCCCTAAGGGGCAAAAAAATTATCTCTTGCAAAAAAGTCGGACCCTCCAGAGTCAAACTTTTTTTTCAAGGGAAGTTTACCATGGATTTCATTTTTTTACCACGGCAAATTTAACGGTGTTTGATAACACTGGTTGAATTCGTACACTTTTTTCATTTTTCACTTGCTACACAGTGTTTGCATCTCTAAATTTTTGGTGTGTTCCAAAAAAAATAAGGTTTTGTCTTGAAAATGAGAGAGAAATGGACTTGTTCGTCGGTACGAGGATCAACCGTTTCTGGCACATTTACCGGGGTAATCAATCCAAGGGCTATGGTTATTATTGATGCATTTGGCTTAAACATCTATTTTTATTTTATATGTGGTGTAGTGTTTGAGAAAATGTTACAAATTTAATGTTTCAAATTTTTTAACAATCTTTTGAGAGAGTAAAACATTTTGACTTGAGGAAAACTTGAATCTAGAAGTCCAAATACCATTCAAAAGTTTGGAAAATTATTTTGAAGTGGATTTAGTGTTCCCTTAAAACTTTAAGTAGGTTTGAAGTTTTGCTCTAATTGGACTACTACTCAGTTAAAGCTCTATCTCATCTTGCTTAAGTTCTTTGGAGATGTGTTTATGATCATAAGTAATATTAAGTGAGTGTTAATGCATGAATGCATTGATTATATATGATTCGAATAAAATAATTCATTCCTACCATCACATACATCTAAGAATTTCATTTTTATTTGTAAGATAACAATAAGTATTGTTATGAAAAGAAAAAGTTTATGAAATTGGAATATTGTTGTAGATCCTCAAGCATGTTTCCGATATTTATTTGATTTTTGGTCTTGATGAACTCGACAAATGAAAAGGTCTTGAGAAAAAAATGTTCAAAAGAATGGAAAAGGATGAAAGGTTTGATCACAAGAGAAATAAAGAGAAAAAGAGAAAGAACTCTTCAAATTCACAAAATCAAATATTTAAAAGAGAGAAAGATATGAATCTTTATGTCTTTTATATGCATATATGTCTATGTATATGTATATGCATGTATGTGAAATTTTTTGAAAATAAAGTCTTAATTTAAATAGAGAGGAGCTTAAAAAAAGAAAATTTTAGAGGAAGATAAAAATATGTAAGAAATTTGTAGGGAAAGACATTTGACTTGAAAAGAGAAATAAAAGATTTTAGAGAGAGAAAATAGAACACACACACACACACTTAAGTCACAATGGTACGCCACATTAGTGGCATACCACGTACCAGTACGCCGGTACGGTGGTACGGCCAGGTATGTTTGGATCTGGATCCGGATCCAAACTACATTA
The DNA here is from genome assembly GCA_011799765.1 of Nymphaea thermarum. Lineage (NCBI taxonomy): Eukaryota > Viridiplantae > Streptophyta > Magnoliopsida > Nymphaeales > Nymphaeaceae > Nymphaea > Nymphaea thermarum. The sequence continues at coordinate 100,133 of JAANDH010000259.1, read as the reverse complement.
TAACTTAAAAAATAAAAAAAATTACTTATGGTTTACTTTTTTTTACTTTAACATAAGAAATCTCATTAACAAGATGAAAACATTGATAATTTATTCATTATGAGCATATTTTTACTGACATTTTTGTTACAACTTGTGGTTTAATTATATATAATAATTTATTTTTAAAATTAATTATATATAATAGTCGCTGTACTCGTACCCGTACTCCCGTACCTGTACCTGTACCCGTGACACACACACACACACACACACACATATATATATATATATATATATATATATATATATATTTGTAAAATAAAATGTAGAAACATAAAGAGAGAAGAATGACACGAAAATATCATGTGCATATATATATATATATATATATATATATATATATATATATATATATATATATATATATATATATATATATATATATATATATATATATATATATATAACATGTATATACATATGTGTCTTCATGAGATTTAAAAATCAAGAAATAACTTAAAATATCCGACTTCAAGTTTTATGTAGGCCAGATGGGATGATGTGATATTGGGCTCATGCAAGAGCCTAGGCTAAGTCTCCAAGCCCGCATTAAAAATGGTTCTCATTTTTTAAAGATTTTTGAAAAGCATTATTTCAAATATTATATTTATTAACATAAAATATTATTATTTTGTTTGTTATAAGGAAATATCTTCCAACGTTGGTTATGGAAGAAATTCGAACCACATAATAAGGCACTCATTAGGGTTTCTAATTGTATGATTAAAAGAAGAAAATAAATGCGAAAATTACATGAAAATGCATATTAACATGTACATATTCGTTAGGGTTTTCTGAGGGGACAAGTCTCAACCTCAAAAATTAACATAAGAATAAAGAGAAAATCTCAAACTGCACTCTCATTTTCGTCATGCATTCACATATAAATAGGAAAAATTAAGCAAACTATGCCTGAACAATATCATAAGACAAATCAACATTCAAGCTAAAGAGCAAACATGTTTTAATCATAAAATAAAATATCATTTCATCTTTTCATGCTCCCGGTGCACTCAATGAATAACTTCTTGACTTCAAAAATGAGATTTGAGAGTTATCTCATATGGCCATGGGAAGATGAAGAAGATAGAAAATAAGGAAAAAAAATAAAAGTTATATTGGTCACATACATATAAGAATGATTTAGAAGATGAATTCTTAATTCGAAAGATCTTAGAGCAGCCGCCAGTGACTAGGGATATTGCTGGAAAATCAGCGCCTTGAGATGCAGCAGGTTCGGCAACACCGCTCCAATGCCTGTCTATTTCCGGATGTGTCTGTCACATCGAAAGACCAATGGCAGCTTCCAAGGGCAGGAACTTCCTCTACAGAGCTCGGATTTGGATGCGCCCAGGCTTCTTGGATTTATGGGGACATCGAATATGCCGAGGATCAACAAGAAAGTGAATCAGCAATGGGTCTGGGTGACAATGGTCGTGGAACAGGGACTGTTCCCGTCGGTTGTCACAGATTTTGCAGACTAAACCTGCCGAAAGACAAGGGCAGACTTACTACTCTACAGATTACTGCTCCCAACTAGGATGTGTAAGTTCTATGGCTTGTTGCAACCACAAGGGAGTCAGAAAGACAAAAGCCCACTCTTTTGAATATCCGACACTGGGATCCGAAGATATGGCTCAATGAACAAGGATGTGTTCTGTGGTAGCAGGGAGGGACAGCAGTCTCAGAAATAGTCTACCGAAAATCTTACTATTCCTAACGATCTGGCCAGCGGTGATGATGTCTGAGCGTTTTCACGACGATTGGCCACCGGAGGTGATACCTAGCAGGCTCACCTGCCCTTGCCGAAAGACAAGGGCAGCTTTACTACTTTACATCTATGGCTTGTTGCAACCGCAAGGGAGTCAAAAAGACGAAAAGCCTACTCTTTTGAATATCCAACACTGGGATCAGAAGATATGGCTCAATGAACAAGGATGTGTTCTGCGGTGGCAGGGACAGCAGTCTCAGAAACAGTCTGCCGAATATCTTACTATTCAGGCCGACTCCGGCCACCTCTTCGATTGAGCTCAGGCTCGTTGGAACCATGACGAGCGGTGATGATGTCTGAGCGTTTTCACGACAATTGGCCACCGGTGGTGATAGTGCCATCCAAAAGAACTGCTGCTGGAGGCGGAGTCTTCTCTCTCACGCAAACAAGGGAGGGCTACAGCAGGAACCAGACCGGGGGCCAGAAATCTATTGATTCTGGCCGGCGGGAGCTACAGCACAGGCCGAGCTTGGGCTCGTTGGAACCAAAACACGCTGAGGATCACGCGGGTGCAATATCTCGGCAAATGATTGCTAGTGGAGACAGTGTCGTGCAGAGGAACAGCCCATTGTTTCCTCCTTCGCATGAACAGGAGAGGTTACAGCAAGGAACTGACCGACGGCAGAAGGTTGATTGATTCTGGCCAGCAGGAGCCACGGCACAGGTCGAGCTTGGGCTCTTTGGAACCGCAAGAGACTGAGGAAGTGGTTTGTACACTGGCAGGGCGAGAGACCGCCAGAGTAAACGACGGCGGACGCTTGATTAGGCCTGTAGGGAAACCTCTTTGCCAGGAAACAAGGAGTTATTTTGAGCTAATTCTTCGTCAATTCGTGCTCAAATCGACCAGGGGTTGCTTAGTGATCTTAAGTGTCGCAAGGTCGATAAAAAAAGCTCCTCAATTTCTAGTCGAGAATGGGTTTTATAGAGGAAGAAAAGCCTGGCTCACGTGTTGCTGCTGGTCCGACCGAATGATGGCTGCTGGCCTCCGGACGCCACGCCGTGCGTCAAAAACCCACCACGCCGCCTGGTTGCCCGTGGCTGCTGTCTGCACCGTCCGACAGAAAGAGCGTTGCAGTTCTTCGGTCGACCATGCCACCCGTTGAGAACCCACGTCGCCTCCCGATCACTTGTCATGCACGCGACGCCCTCTCTGCTCTGCAGCTCTGTTGGAAATCTGCTCGCTAGAGGATGAGTGTTGTTGGTCTACTGAAGCCTTCGTCCTAAATCCCCAACGCCGCCTGGTGCCTGCTTGCTGCAGCTCGTGCACTCCGCCGGAAGCAGAACACCGGGCGTTGGAGACTGCAGCATGCCTTCCTGCCTCTCGCGTGTGGGAGCCAGTCGACCCGGTTCGGTAGACCATTGAGGCATTGTCTCGTTCATCTCATCCCGGTTCACACCAAAAAACCGGGTGATATAGGTTAGCAAATCGAGTCTTGATTGAGACCAGACCCGTTAATACAAATCTAATCCGAAAGAAATGCGTTCTTTTATTCAAAATCTCGCGTTGAATTTCAAATTTGTTTGGGTAAAAAGACATGAGTTTAAAGATTTATTTGAGATCGAAGAAGGGACAAGGGTTAAATTCAAATAATAAAATACAGTTTTTTTTTTTTTTTGAAAAAATTTGGAGTGGTAACACACAGTGTTTCTCTCGACAATCAAATGGGGCCTAAAGGAAAATCTGGTTTACCACTAGCCATTTCTCCCTAGCGTGCTTCGAAGAGGATAGAATCTCTTCCAGGTACAAGCTTTCAATGCTCAATCAAATGCAGGCAGAATTTTCAATTACAGCGACTTTTGGTGGCTCGACACTAGCATTAAGGTGAAGTTTGATTTTCTTTGTTTTTCTTTTTGAGAGTATTGCTTCTCCTTGTGTCTTCTTCCCTTGAGACCAATGAAAGAATTCTGCCTTGCAAAGTGAATGAAACTACTTCTTTCAGAGTGAGCAGCTGCAAGATATTAGGGCTTGTATAACTTGTTCACGCAATCATCGAACGATCGCCTAATGTATTGAAGTCCTACTCCTTGAACGTTTAGTGAACCTCCTTGACTTCGAAGTTCTAAGATGTGGTGGACGACGACGAGAGTTTTCTCGTATCCGTCTTGTTAACAAACGAAAAAACTTCATCCTTAGCCATTGGATTAAGATTTTTTTTTTTTTTCTTGTAATCTTACGACAGAATCGATGAATTTGGCAAAGAAGCTGAACCAACCGTTTACACTGGATCATTCTCAGAATGCTCTTTAAACTTCTGATATTGATCATGTTCTGATTAATGAACGTATGTTGATATCTTCGATATCATAAAAGTGCCTATTATTCCGAAGCCCGCACTACTCTCTTCAGGCTTTATGTTCATTTTTGGGTCTCTTCTTCATAGGTTGATAGGATCTATCTGCAGTACATGTAGAGTTTTTTCAACTTCAGACTTTAAATGCTTTTTGTGTCGAAATTTGTACAGGGTTATAGTCGCTTTTTGGACAGCTTGTGAGGGTGTTGGAAGCGTTCTTGTTTCATGGTAATGGCTTTCCTCCGTTTCCTGATTATCTCCAAGATTGGTTTCTACTTTTCCAAGTTTTGCTGCTTAGTTTATTCTCCACATTTCATGATTTCTTGTGGTCATTTTGGTCCTGCAGATTTAAGTTGATTTAGTCTTCTGTTTGACAGAGGCCAAACTTTATCAAAATTCTTGATTGCCAAGACCTCATGGGCGACCTTATTATGTTTACACACTTTTCATAGACAAAGTTTTCTCTCAAGTTTGAACAGAAAAAAGAAGCATTAAAAAGAAAAAAAAAATAACGATTTGACATTTGATGGGTATATGAATGAAGTTTTGCTAACTTTTCTTTTTTATATGACTTTGCAGGTTACCAATGTATGATGAGTTCAAACTAGGATCTAAATGCTGGATGAGAACAGTAAAACGGGCGTGAGGCGTCCTCCTCCTTTTGCTCTTCAAGTTTAAACAACGAGTCGAACAATGCTCTTACTTCTGTCAAACACTAAATATTCAAATGACATATTTTTTCCTAAGTAATTTGGTGCAACAGTTGGAGCAAGGCTGGGAGGCAGTCATCTTTGTTTCGATTTTCCTTAGCGCCAATCTTTTGTGCTGCCAAAAAAAAAACACTGATATTAAAAAAATGCTTAGGAGGAGCGTCGACGTCGTTAATGGTAGGATGATATTGACGCATACGAACGTTCTTGGTCCGTTCCGTCAATTGGGGTTCGGCCGAGACCCAGTCGTGGTCGACGAACTCAGGTCTCACTCGAAACTTCCCTTTAGTTCTTGACCGAGCAGTGTCTTCTTATCCGCGGAGTCACTTAGGCTGAGTTGTAAACCTTTTGATTGTAAACTTTTATAAAGGGTCAACGTCCTTTTTTAGACGACTTTATTACCTTCTCGCTTTCCTCGGTGACCAATAAAATATTTTTATTCTTTCTTCTTTTGTCCGTTAAAACCCAAAAAATGAAAAATGGGCTCCAAACTATTAAACTCGCCATGCCTTGTCAAATTATCAAATGATAGAACTATTTTTGCCACCCATGGTGGACGAGTCATTTTGCCTTCTTCACTTGCCCTTGATAATGTCTACCATCTTCCTAACTTCAAATGTATCTATGTAGGCTCACTTAACAGCAGTACTCATCATTATGTTAATTTTTGCTGCTCACAAGTTTTCCCTGCAGGACCCGATCTCCATGACCGATGCAGCTGAGTTGCAGAACGGGTTGTTCATCCATAGGTTTCTCAACCAACTCAGCTCACTCACCAACCTCTTTGTTTCGAACTTAAAGTATTGTCACAAATATCGTGAAAATCTCGCAAGGTTATTTAAAGCTATAATCTGCCACTGTTGCATTCACAAAGTCATGTTGTGATTATTCATTAGTAAAGTTAGTAAGTGTTTGATGTCTTCTATCAATAGCTACAAAATGCAATTGGCATTTACACCCAATGGATGTGTATAATGCTTTGCTAGTTGGAGACTTGGATGAAGACATATAAATGTGGTTTACTGCCTAGTTACAAAGCTGATGGAGAAATGCGTGTATGTAAGCTCAATAAATCCATTTACAAGCTCTTGTAATTTATTTTCAAAGCTATAATCTGCCATTGTAGCAGTCGGTTTCACATATCCCATGTTGTGATTATTCATTATTTACCTTTCAAAACGGCAAAAAACTTAATATGTAGGTCCTATGGAATCAAATCAGTCAAATGGCAATGAGCAAGAGCAAGAAGTTCAACTTATAATGTCTGCCATATTAGTTGTCACACATGCCTTGATAAAATTGTTCCTAAATGCAAACTAGGGTTTTGATTACAATGAAACTTTTGTAACTGTTGAAAAGCTGAACACTTGTAGGAATTTATTATTCATTTCCATTTCCAGCTAATTGTACTAGAATATTCATGAGCTAGATGTGAAAAAATGCATTTTTACTGGTGAATTAGACACAAAATTATATATTATTCAAACTCTAGGGCAACCTGATAAAGGAAAGCGGTTGAATTTCAAACTAAATACATTCATATATTGTGTAAAGTGGTCTCCTTGGTGTTGGTACCAAAAGATCAATAGAGCTTTAGAAAAAATCGGATATTATAAAAGTGATTCAAACAATCTTTTTTCTTAAAAATAAAAAAAAATGACACTACAATCCTAATTTATGTTGATTACATTATATGGAGAGGAAACCATTGAAACCATTCAAAGTCTCAAAACAGACTACATATGACATTTGACATCAATAATCTCGATAAACTAAGTATTTCCTTGGCACTAGGTTGCTTAATTGACAAATGTGATTTTATGTCAGAGAAAGTATGCAGTAGACATTTTAAAGGAGACAAAAAAGGTTGAATTACTGCTTGTAACCACACCAGTTGATTCTAGTTGCAAATTCAAAGCTTGCGAAGAACTAGAGGTAGAGGAGGAAAGACTCCAGGAAAACTTATATACTTGACCAAAACATGTCATGACACTTCTTATGTTGTGAACTAAACAACTAGAAATATGCAAAATCTAAAGCAATCACATATGAAGTCATAGACCACATACTAAAATATATAAAGAGGACCCTTACACAGTTTTGACATAGAATAAATTATAATAAAATAAACATTATAAGGTACCTAAAACAATTGAGCTGAAGACATTTGTGACAGAAAATACACCACTTCATAACAACTTTTTGTTGGAGGTAATCTTATGTCATGAATATTGAAATATCTGAATCCATTAATATGTTATGTGACAATAAGACAACAATTTATATTTCAATAAACCTTATCTTTCATGACCGAACAAAGCGTGTAAAAATTGAATACCACTATGACAAGGAGAATGTCTTTTTGGGTGAAACTAAAAATCGATATATGAAGAATGTACAACAAGCAATAGATGCATTAACCAAAGGCGTTACAAAGTTCAATTTCAACAAGCACTTGGCAAGTAGGGGCATTTTCGTATACACACACTGCTTGTGGGGCAAGGGGGGGAGTGTCAAAGAGCTCACTATTTTTGGAGATTGATTCAATTATTAGATTTTCTTTCATTGTGGTCCACCTTGCCTTTGGTCCTCTTGCTATCGCTAAAAGTTATCGTTAGGACCGTATGATGTAATTTATAATTGTTCAATGCCAATCATTGAACTAAGTAGCAGTCCTCTCTATAATGAATATATCAATGAATGAATGAACCAATCTCCTCTCATGGATATGAACAATTACATAAAATTTAACTTTGTAGTAGTTGATGACATGCCTTGAGATTGTTAGAAATGAGGATACCCGCCCTCTCACCATCAACAATGTGCAAGCATATATCTCTAATAGGTGTGCTAGCTACCATATATATCTCTCTCTAACCTATGTCACATGAACTCACCAAAAAAGAAGCACCCGACTCAACATGACTAGAGTGGAAACATGGATGCATCTCTCACATGGTTCTGGTTGCAGTCAACACGAATTCAGTGCGGTCAAATTGTGTTGAAATCATTTTTGTCATCTTTTCGATTTTGTTTAGAAACGATACTTCTATTTTTTAGTTTTTTTCTATTTTGTTCCATCTTCTATTTTCTTGCAAACTTTTGTATTATTATATGCTTCCCTAAACTTCACATATTACATTTGTCATATAGTCATATATGTGGTTGTTGTTTATAAGTTTCATTAATATGAGAACATGTTTTCTTATATGTATTAATTGCATAAATTTTGTTAATCAGTTTTGTGATATATATATATATATATATATATATATATATATATATATATATATCACAAAACTGATTAACAAAATTTATGCAATTAATACATAAATATTTATATATATATATATATATATGCTGCTTATAAGTTGTATACATGTATTACTAATTTTGTTAATCAGTCTTATATATCTTATGTAATATATGTTGTACATAGTTATAAATGTACAATACCAGATATATAACAACTATTTATTTATATATATACACACACACACACGAACGTGCACGCACCCATGTTTTTTTGAAGTTTATTGCACCTCACATATGCACCCCACACCCATATGGCATAGTATCTGACTTGACATTTTTTTATAGATCTTTGAACCCACTCTCTCAAAAAAAAAAAAAAAAAGTTGCATGATATCTTTTTAGATCCTTCCCTCTCATGTGTGCAATGAATAGTTCACTCTAGCCTGCACAAACAATGAATTCAATGTCACAGCCTTTGACTTCTATTAATAAGCAATGTTGTGAAAGGCGAGAAAGTGAGGTGAGGCATTGAGCCTCTTACGAGGCGAGGCGTTAATTGAAGCGTAAGCTTCACGGACAAATTTGTGAATTATATAATATTTATAAAAATAACAACAAAACTGAAAAAAATGACTACAATCCTAAGCATATCAATAAAGAACAATACACAACATATACAAACCTCAATAATTTGTAAATCCAAATAAATATAATGACATAACATACATAGTACAAGGAGTGCCTACGTAATTGGCTCATAGCACGTCCTGTCCTAAACAGTTAAATGTCATAGAATTATTATTGAAAAACAAATAACCAAAATTAGCTAAACCAAGATTCAGATGATAATATCAATTAAGAGAATAAGTAAATAACAAGTATTGTTGAACAATAATATAAGCATATTAAAATATGTATATGTAGAAAATTTTTAAAAAAATAACTAATTTGTGTAATTATCAAGTGATATTTAACAAAATTCAAATGATTTTGTAGGCAATTGGTAAATTGTATCTTCATCATTGTTATCTTCTTTAATAGACGACAGTTCATCGTCATTTGAATCGTCCATATATTGAATCGGTTCTTCTTCTTCTTCTGTTGCTTCATCATCAAAACTCTCATGTTCAAAAACTTCTATTATTGTTTTACTTTCATATAAAAACAATAACACACAACGAAATATAACAGCTAGTAAAGAAAAAAGACAATGTTCTTTATCTTTATTTAAAAAATTACAAACATATAGAAATACCTTGCCAAACACTTTTCTTTTGAGAAGAGGAAGCACTTTTACGCTTTTTCATAGAACTTGATATATTTTCAAAAGGGAGGATATATCTTCGATCTAAAATGATGAGTGCAACCAAGAATCATCTAATGAAAGTGGTAAAATAGAATCTTCTTGTTGAACAACTCAATAATCATCTGAATCAATAGTATCAACATGTAATGGATCTTGATAACTTTTCTTTCTCATTTTTGTTTCATACATGACGAAAACCAAAGAATTGAGTTTTTCTTGGTCAAGGGATTCTTCTTTTTGTATGTACCTATCATATAATTGCATAAGTTAATCATTTTGACAATTATAAAAAAACATTTGAATGATAGCACAATAAATGATTTGAATGTTTCATTTATTTACCAAAGAGAATGAGTTCCAATTACGCTTTTTGATGCTCCAGATGCTCCACCATTCTCACACGTCGCGTTTTATTTAACAAATCGATGGTATTTAATTATATGTTCTCTTTTTTCTTTTTCAAACATTTGGATACAGGACAAAAGAGAAGGCAAGCAAGGGTGGAGAGCCGAGAAGCTGGGCGATCCCTTACACTATGCCGCGGAGAAGCGTGATGTTGCCTCCGATGAAGGCGCCAAAAGTCATGGCGGGGTTGACCTGGCCGCCGGAGATGTTGGCGCTCACCGCCACGCCAATGAACAGACCGAAGCCGTGAGCCAGCGCCGCCGCCACCAGCCCCACCGGAGTCGTCGACCCATCGTCCGTCAACTTGTCTGCAAAAGAACCCCATTTTAAGCACCGCTAACGAGAAAAGGCAACAAGGCTCAAAGAGAAAGGAAAGGGGAGGGGGAGATGGCTCTCACTGAAGGCCACGCCGGAACCCTCGCCGGCGAAGACGAAGATGAGGGTGGAAATGAACTCGGTGAGCGCGCTCTTGAGCGTATCCGGGTGCGTCGCCTCCTCCGGCCTTCCCCATGCCACTCTCGAGAACGGTATCGACATTGTTCCTCTCTCTCTCTTTCTCCTCAACACTGGTAGTGGTAGGCGCAGAGATGGTGTGCTCTTCTACCCACGTCCATGGCGGCTAAGTCGATAGGCACTGGGAGGACTACCGGCCACTGCCGGTGAAGCCACCGGCCGTGATCCGAAGGCATCGAAATTATTGGTAAAATTTTCCGGACGTCCTTTTCTTCTTCAAATATTTCTCACCATCAAAAGTACCACTTTCAGTATCTTGGGCCAACTTTGATGTGTCTCCAACTTATCTACTTCAGCCTGCCCATCATATGTTGTTCGGTATGCATCCATGGCCAGAAGAGACAGATTACAAATAAGGGGAAAAAAACACACAAAAGACAAATGAATAAGAACTAATGGATAACTTAAAGTATCAAGCCCATATATATTAATAATAACTACTTGGATGAATAGAAGTAAGGGAACAAACTATGTAAATGAATCCTAAAAATGCTGACCAGAAGTAAGGGAACAAACTATGTAAATGAACCCTAAAAATGCTGACCAAAACCTGACAAGCAAAATACAAAACTAAAAAAAACAACATAATGAAAATAAAAAAGTTTATATTAAAACTAATTTTAACTAAAAACTGGAACAAAATGACTAACTGTATAATAAAGCTAATAACAAACTTAAAGCCTTTCTATATATGATAGAAACTAGATCACATAGAATATGAACAAATTAATTACCATAGTAATCCAATAAGCCTAACTTAAACATATCCTAATGGAAGTCAAAATAGAAAAGCGGGGAATACTTAATCTAAAAAACAGCAGAAAATAAATAAATAAATAAATAAATAAATAGAAAAATAAGAAAAATGAATTGACTAGTAACCTATAAACAACGTTTATAGTTAAGGGTTGATTGTCAAATATCAAATTGATCGGCCGAATAGATAAAGTCTTGTAGGTAGCAATTATTGGCCGACTAAAAACCAACCGGTCAAACCCGGAAAAAAATTAAACTAAGCAAAAGCAAACTCAAATCCAGCAGAAGTGGTCAAAAAAAGCAGTCAAGAAGAAATATATAGTAGGTTAATTAAAGAAAATCAAATTAATATATTAAAACTAAAATCATCTAGCAACCTCAGCCCCTAAAATAGAACTTAAATAAACTAACTTCGTCTAAAAAAAATTGCAACAACCAGAAACTAAGTAATTCAACCCTCGAATAAGCAAGAAACAATAGGAAAAGATATGCCTATCTTTAGAGAAAGCACGAATTTACATGCATTTAAAATAAGCAAGGTCAAGTCACATAATTATTTCATGAATCTGGGGAAGTAGAGGCCAAAATCTTCCAGATGCGTACCCGCCAACTGTAAACGGGGGAGGTTACGAGCTGCCTTACTTAGACTTCTAAGTTTCTATATCGACAGCAAGAGAATAAGTCATGTTTAGCTTATTTTCTCAGTGACCAACGATTTTGAGAAGTCGTAGGGTTGAAGAAGATGCAGTTGCCAAACTCCCCAGATCAGGTGGTCGTGATATCGACTAAAGATGGAAAGAGGCAATTTAGCTGCATCCACCTGGCAGCTCGCTGCCGTTGAACGAGGCTTAATTAATAACTCCACCGCGTAGGCTCTTGTCCTCTTGCCCCAACCTATCTGCCTAACCGCAGCCAATCTCTCTCTCTCTCTCTAAAAGACAAATTCAAAGGATTAATTGGAGAACATTTCCAAGTTAAGACTTTGTTTTTAAGTGTTGTTTAGCCCATCATTTATGGTTCACAACATGTGATTGAGATAGAGTTGCGTATACACTGTCCATGCACAAACAAACTTAGGCAGAAGGGGAAAAAAAGGAAGGGAGGGCTGCAGTATTTTTTTGAAATTTTTTATAAAGAATTTGACATTTTAAACTTTTAGTTTTTTTCATAAAATTTTGTATAACCTTTTAAAAATCTTACAGGAATATTGTAGTCATTACACATACGATGTGCATATATAGGAAACTTATATAGACGTGTTAGTGATACATTCAAAATTAAAATGTTATTTCATCTGTAAATGTGATATGTTTAGATTACCAATATATTTTGTGTGTGTGAGTTCAATTAAAAGATATGCCCTTGATTGTTCAGCCAGCCAAACATTGTTTGAAAACCAAGTATTTTAAATCTTGGGCTCCACTTGAAAAAATCATTAATGATTGGCGCATTATTGAAAGACAAAAAGTTCTAATTCAAAATAGGCAACTGCTAAGAACTGTCTGGATCTCAACCAGCAGACAGCAAAGTACGTATTACTTTCCCAATTATTCTTTCGGGACAAAGGAACAAATCATTCAATGGGCCGGATAGTTCTGTGTTTGATTCACGTACTTAGCATCTTGGAAACCCACACGACGTGAAGAGAGCATCCACTGGTTGGTTCTGGCGTCGTTAAACCCTCAAGACGCCAAAAATGGCGTTTGGCTGGATGCACAAACATACGCATTCTCTCGTTCCGGAATTCTTGTTTGCATCGATACAGATTGGTAACGCCTGTGTTCTTGTCTCCTGCGCGATATTGAGTGAGTCAAGGTGTCAAACGCCGTATTAGACTATTTTGATCCGTCGTTTCACTAGTCGAACGGGACGTTGCAGCCTGCAGTTTCATCCAGACGCGGATCTAAATGCTGGATGAGAACAGCAAAACCGGGCGTGAGCTGTCCCCCACCGTCTCTTCTTTAGGCCCTGTTTGATGCCCAACAAAAATACTATGCAAAGTGGATTTTTTTTCAACTTTATACAGTTTTTCAAACACAGGGGAATCTTACTATGCCTTTTTTATTGAATTCGGAAAAACTTCCCATGCGAAAAAGTCGGACTTCTCTAGGTTCGATTTTTTTCTATGAAAAATTCTTCCTTCCGTACATTGATAATTTTACCATGCAAAAAACTTCACGTACATCAAACAAGGCCTTAAGTTTAAACAATGGGTCGAACAATGCTCTTACTGGAATTGGTATTGTTGTCAAAAATTAAATACTGAAATGACAACTTTTTTTTTCAAATGGATTGATAGAATGATTGGGGCAAGATTGGGAGGCAGTCATCAGGAGCACCACCCTAGAAACACTATAAAGTAGCCTTAGAGTTTAAAGGAATTGAGAGGATGCTTTGGCCTTCACTCCAAAGTTTAAAAGGATTGAGACTGAGAGGATGCTTTGGTCTTCACTCCAATAGGGGAATTAGCATCCCAGTCACCCCAAAAGAATACGACATTTTTTCCCTTGAAATTTGAATTTCACACAAACAGTATGCATAATAAAATATCATCCATAATGCACTCCCCTCTATTTCCTTTAAATTTCTGTTCTTCCGGTTTTCTTGTTTCTCCAATTCAAATCTCTCTTCCCTTGTCTTGAAAGATTCATAGTTCCTTTTATTTTGTTTTTGGCAGTTTGGCTGTGGCGTGTTGTATGAGTGTTTTACTTAGAAGTAGAATTGACCACGTAATCAATTTTGAAGTCAATTCACTTCCAACCCAAGCTTTCCGCTTGCAGAGTCGAGCCAAGTGGCGGGTAGCGCCCATGCTTTCAAAAATTAAAATTTAATACATTAAAATCTTCAGAAATGTGAGTTTGGTCCCGTAAAACTTTTTAAAAATAGGTGATCAATAGACTCCAAAATCTTAGTTCCTGCTCATGTCGATTGCTTAGCCCACCATTCAACTTGATCTTGGCTTTTGTAAACATTGTGTTCTTTTCACCAGAAATTTTTTATGAGAGGAACTGAATTAAGGTTTCTAAATTTTGACAAGAACTGACATTTTTTTTTTAATTTTTATATAGGACAAATGAAATTTTAAAAAAATTATATGTGAACTTTTTTAAAAAAAAAATGTAAACTGTTTAAAAATAAAAATTTGAAGGGGAATAAGGGCCCTTGGGAGAGCCCCCCTTAACTCTACCCTTGCCAGTAAGCCAAGTCATTGACATACAATAGGTTTATGTGAGCATAACATCCATAAAAATCAAACTAGTGACATCATTCCCTCTGGACATTAAGATGACCAACATTCATAGAAATCTAACTATAACCTCACTTTCTATGATATTGTCTTTCTTGAAGCTTAGTCTCCAGAAAAATAAAATAAGGGTGAAAAATGCAAACGAAAGTGTTGACAACTTGAAAACGAAGGTAAGACTGAAAACCTTTTGGTTGCGGTCATCAACAACGGCACATGTCGGTGTCATTAATGGTAGAACGATGTCGACGCATGCGACAACGGCACATGTCGATGTCATTAATGGTAGAACGATGTTGACGCATGCGAACGTTCTTGGTCCGTTCCGTCAAGTGGGGCTCGGCTGAGACCCAGTCGTGGACGACGTAGTCAGGTTTCACTCGAGACTTCCCTTCGGTCCTTGACCGAGTAGTGTAAACCTTTTAATTGTAAATTATTATCAAAGGTCAACGCCCTTTTTGAGACGACTTTATTACCCTCTGGCCTTTACAAGGACCAATAAATATATTTTTATTATTTCTTCTTTTGTCCGTTAAAACCCAAAAATGAACACGGGCTCCAAATTGTCACATTTCTATGTTCACTATTGCATGACTATAGTGGATGATTTCACTCAAGTTGTATGGACTTATATGATGAAAATGCAAAGTTCTTTGTTGAAAGCCTTTGCAACCATGGTTGAAAAACAATATAGCATTCATGTATTACAATGGCAACAAGTTTTTCAACAATTAATTGAAAGATTTCAATGACTGAACAAGGAATTCCCCATAAGCATACCTACCCTTACACGCCTCAGCAAAATTACATGATTGAAAGGAAACATCACCACATCCTAAATGCAGCTCAATCACTAAAGTTTTGATCTGGTAAATTTTTGGGATAATTTGTTAAATCTAGTTATTCATAAAAAACCTACTTATGCACATCTTGTGGTCTTTGGATGCCTGTCCTATGTTATGGACCTCAATTCCAGGTCGAAATTGATACCTGAGCTCAGCGAAACACGTTTCTTAGGTATTCTTTAGAGCAAAAAGCCTGCAAGGTATACAATTTAGAAACCAAAAAGTTCTCGAGAAGTAGGGATGTGGTCTTCTATGAAATTGAATTTCCATTCAAGCAGATCATAAAAGTGCTTGTGTAACTTATTTTACCAGTTCCTGCCGATAAATTTTTTTTGGAAAACAAAATTATATTGGGGAAGGTGTTAACGAACTGAGATGCAAAACTACAACCAAAATTCCTTGATCAAACCAAACAAAGAACATCCTGATCCTAGTTGAATAGTCTAAATGACCTTCTAATCGAATAGATGTCTTAAGAACCCAAAATCATCAAATATAAGGCAAATGGAGAATAGAGAGGTTCAAGGCACATTAGTTGCAAAGGAGTTTTGCTCATATTGAAGGTTTGAGTTATTGCAAAATGTATGCACCATTGGTAAAACTAATAACGGCTCGATGTCTTCTATCAGTAGCTATAAAATGCAATTGGCATTTACACAGGATGGATGTGTATAATGCTTTGCTAATTGTCAACCTAGATGAAGACATATACATGTGGTTTACTACCTAGTTACAGAGCTAATGAAGAAACTCGAGAATGTAAGCTCAATAAATCCATTTACAAGCTCTTGAAATTGGTTTTTAAAGCTATGATATGCCATTGCTGCAGTCTCTTTCACCTAGTTCCATGACATCTATCAGTAGCTACAAAATGCAATTGGCATTTACACCAAATGAAGGTGTATAATGTTTTGGTAATTGGAGACTTAGATGAAGACATATACATGGGGTTTACTACCTAGTTACAGAGTAATGATGGAGAAACTGGAGTATGTAAGCTCAATAAATCCATTTACAAGCTCTCAAAATTGATTTCCAAAGCTATAACCTGTCATTGTTGCAGTCAGTTTTATATAGTCATGTGATATTATTCATTATGTACCTATCAAAAAGGTAAAAAATTTATAGTTGTGCTTGTATATGTAGGTCCTATGCAATTAAATCAGTCAAATGACAATGAGAAAAAGCAAGTTCAACTTCTAGTCAGTCAAATGACAATGAGAAAAAGCAAGTTCAACTTCTAAAGTAAGCCATATTAGTTGTCACACATGCTTTAAATGAATAAAGAACCAACAACCTCTAAAGTTGCTCCTAAATGCAACTTCATCAAAGATATTGATGATGTTAAAGAACGAATATTGTATTATGAAGCTAAAAGAAGTCAAAATAGAAGAACAACAATGAATAAAGATCTAAAAACCTTAAATTAAAATCAAACCTGGGATATTGCACTAGCTCAAAAGGAGGTCAATCAAGTTGGGTTTAAGTGGCATTAGAAGGTGAACTACAAAAGTGATGAAACCATCAAAGAGATTCAAAGCTAGGCTTCTTGTAGAGGTGTGCATTCAAACTAGGGTTTTGATTACAATGAAACTTTTGCAACTGTTGAAAAGATGAACATTGCTAGGACTTTATTATTCATTTCCAGCTAATTTTACTAGAATATTCATGCGCTAGATGTGAGAAAATGAATTTCAACTAGTGAATTAGACACAAAAGTATATAATATTCAAATTCTAGGGAAACCTAATGAAGGAAAAGCGGTTGAATTTCAAACTAAATATATTCATATATTGCCTAAAACAGTCTCCTTGGTGTTGGTACCAAAAGCTCAATAGAGCTTTTAAAAAAATCGGATATTATAAAATTCATTCAAACAAAACTCTTTTTTCTTAAAAGATAAGAAAGAAATGATACTAGATTCCTAATTTATGTTGATGACATTGTATGAACAAGTAACAATTGAAACCATTCAAGGTATCAAAAGGGACTATATAAGACATTTGACATCAATAATCTCGAGAAACTAAGTATTTCCTTGGCACTAGGTTGCTTAATTTGCAAAGGTGATTTTATGTCAAAGAAAGTACGCACTAGACATTTTAAAGGAGAAAAGAACGGTTGGACCTCAGCTTGTAAACACACCAATCGACTCTAATTGCCAACTCAAAGCTTGCAAAGAACTAAAGGTAGACAAAGAATACCAACAATTAACTGGTAAACTTATATACTTTACAAAACATGCCATGACACTTCCTATGTTGTGAATTGAACAATTACAAATATGCAAAATCTAAGGGAATCACATATGATGTTGATAGACCACATACTAAGATATATAAAGAGGATCCTTACACAGTTTTTGATTTAAAATAAATTATAATAAAATGATCATTGTAGGGTTACGAAAAACAATTGAGCTGGTGAGTGGTAGAAATCCTCCACTTCATAACAACTTTTTTTTGGAGGTAATCGTGTGTCATGGGTATCAAAATATCTGAATCCATTGATATGTTCTGTGACAATAAGACAACAATTTATATTTCAATAAACTATATCTTTGATGACCAAATAAAGCATATTAAAATTCAATACCACTATGACAAAGAGAATGTCCTTATAGGTGAAATTAAAAATCCATATATGAAGAATGTACAACAAGCAATATATGCATTAACCAAAGGTGTTATGAAGCTAAATTTCAACAAGCACTTGGCAAATAGGGTCATTTTCGTATACTCACACCGCTTGGGGGGGGGGGAGTGTCAAATAGTTCATTAATTTGGAAATTGATTCCTTTATTAGTATCATTGTGCTAAGCAGCAGTCCTCTCTATAATGAATATATCAATTAATGAATGAACCAATCTCTTGTCATGGATATGAACAATTACACAAAATGTAACTTTGTAGTAGTTGACAGTGTGTCTTGGGATTGTCAGAATGAGGATTACCCATCCTCTCTCCATCAACAATGTGCAAGCATACATTTGTAATAGGTGTGCTAACTACCATATCTCTCTTTCTATCTCTGTCTCTCTATCTAACATATGTCGTATGAACTCACCAAAACAGAATAAGCACCCGATTCAACATGACTTGAGTGCAAATGTGGATGCATCTGTAACATGACTCTAGGTGCAATCAACATGAATTCGGTGTGGTCAAATTGCATTGAGATCATTTTTCTCCTCTTTTAGATTTTGTTTAGAAATGATACTTTTGTTTTTTAGTTTTTTTTTTATTTTGTTCAATATGCTATTTTATTGCATATTTTTGTATAGATAGTATATGTTTCTCATAGCTTCATATATTATATTTTCCATATAGTCATATATGTGGTTGTTGTTTGTAAGTTTCGTTAATATGAGAACATGTTTTCTTATATGTATTAATTGCATAAGTTTTGTTAATCAGTTCAGTTATATATATATATAGAGTTTAAGTTGTATACATGTATTACTAGTTTTGTTAATCAGTTTTATATTTGTTATATGTAATATATGTTGTACAAAGCTATAAATAGATATATAACTACTTGTTTAATACCTACTTATGTTATGAGTAAGATTGTAAAATCTGAATCAGACTCCACAGTATGTATATTTTATGTAAGAATTGAGTGCCATAGATTTAGGATCGCACACACACACAGGCAACCATCACACCCATGTTTTTTTTCAAGTTTGTCCCACCTCATACCTGCACCCTGCACTCATATTATTTGACCCGACCTTTTTTATAGATATCTCATGAACCACCTCTCTCACACAAAAAAAAAAGAAACTTTGCATAATATCTTTTTAAATCTTTTTCTATCTCATGTGTGCATATGAATAGTTCGCTCTAGCATGCACAGACAATGAATTCAATGCCACAGCATTGGGTGTAATTGATTTTTCGTACCAAGTTCAGAAGTAACAACTCACTGAAAGGCAAGTGTTTGGTGGCTCAAGGATTCACACAAACCTAGAGAGTTGGTTATGCCTAAACCTTTGCAGTTGTAGATGAACACAATGAGAATTCTTTTTATGTTGAGAGAAAATTTGACTTGCTTATGAATGTCATTCTTCAAGGCAATTGGAAGTATTTATATGGTTCTATGAAAATGTAACAAGCCTTTTCTTATGTATAGTCTTCAAAAAGCATGCAGTATGATTGGCTCATACAATCAAGGAACTTGCTCTTTTAAGTGGTGTTTATCTTATAAATATAAACTTACAAAGAAAAGCTTTGGATCATGCATTGAAATATTGATCAGCTCATGCACTCAGGTTGATTTCAAGTTAAATATTAAGTTTAATTAACCACTATTTGCTCAACTTACTGAACTTTAAGTAATCTTAATACTAGCTACTTGGATAAATAGAAGTCAGGGAACAAACTATGTAAATGAATCCAAAAAATGCTGAGGAAAACCTGACAAGAAAAATATAAAACTAAAAGAAAAAAAATTAACCTAATGAAAATAAAAAATTTATATTAAAACTAATTTAAACTAAAAACTGGAACAAAATGGCTAACTGTATAAGAAAGCTACTAACAATCTTAAAACCTTTCTATATATGGTAGAAACTAGATCACATAGAATATGAACACTTTAATTACCATAGCAATCCAATAAGCGTAACTTAAACATACCCTAATGGATGTCAAGATAGAAAAGCGGGGAATACTTAATCTAAACAACAGCAGAAAATAAATAAATAATGAATTGACTAATAACCTAAAAACAACGTTTATAGTTAAGGGTTGATTGTCAAATATCAAATTGATCGGCCGAATAGATAAAGTCTAAGCAGTCAAGAAGAAATATGTAGTAGGTTAATTAAAGAAAAACAAATTAATAAATTAAAGCTAAAATCATCTAGCAACCTCAGCCCCTAACATTGAACTTAAATAAACTAACTTCGTCTAAAAAAAATTGCAACAACCAGAAACTAAGTAATTCAACCCTCGAATAAGCAAGAAACAATAGGAAAAGATATGCCTATCTTTAGAGAAAGCACGAATTTACATGCATTTAAAATAAGCAAGGTCAAGTCACATAATTATTTCATGAATCTTGGGAAGTAGAGGCCAAAATCTTCCAGATGCGTACCCGCCAACTGTAAACGGGGGAGGTTACGAGCTGCCTTACTTAGACTTCTAAGTTTCTATATCGACAGCAAGAGAATAAGTCATGTTTAGCTTATTTTCTCAGTGACCAACGAGTTTGAGAAGTCGTAGGGTTGAAGAAGATGCAGTTGCCAAACTCCCCAGATCAGGTGGTCGTGATATCGACTAAAGATGGAAAGAGGCAATTTAGCTGCATCCACCTGGCAGCTCGCTGCCGTTGAACGAGGCTTAATTAATAACTCCACCGCGTAGACTCTTGTCCTCTTGCCCCAACCTATCTGCCTAACCCCAGCCAATCTCTCTCTCTCTCTCTCTCTCTCTCTCTCTCTATATATATATATATATATATATATATATATATATATATATATATATATATATATATATATATATATATATATATATATATATATATATATATATATATATATATTCAAAGGATTAATTGTAGAACATCACGCTCATGACCTCACACATTTTCAGTTCCAAGCTAAGAATTTGTTTTTAAGTTTTTAGTCCATCAATTGTGGTTCACAACATGTGATTGAGATAGAGTTGCGTATACACTGTCCATGCACAAATGCACAAACAAACGTAGGCAGAAAGAAAAAAAAATAAAGAAAGGAGGGTTGCGATATTTTTTTGAAATTTTTTATAAAGAAATGTACACTTAAACTTTTTGTTTTTTCATAAAATTTTTTATGACACTTTAAAAATATTGTAGGTGTATTTTGGTCATTACACATGCAACGAGCATGTAGCCAGTTTTGTACTTCACTACTTATTGTCATCCTAATAATAAAATAGACTATCGATATATATAGCAAAATTATATGCACGTGTCAGTGATACATTCAAAGTTAAAATGTTATCTCATCTGTAGATGTGATATGTTTAGATTACCCGTACATTTTTGTGTGTGAGTGTGTATGACTCATGGTGGTCCGTTGGATCTATCCTGATAAACGATTGATGAAGGAAAAAAAAAAGTGATGATTATTTTCATCAGCTGGTCTTATTTCACATTTTTTATCCTGTCATGATAGATCAAACAGTTTTCATGAGTGAACTGAGTAACTTTGAATAGCTACAGTCACTATATATATATATATATATATATAAGAGAGAGAGAGAGAGAGAGAGAGAGAGACTTTGGTTTCTTGGAATTGTTTTGAACCCCATATGATCCACCTATTCTAAGGTGAACCAAACATGTATGAAGATTGAAGAGGAAAGAAGTGGGGAGAAAAAAAAGACACACAGAGAGATCTTCCATGCACAGGGACAGAACATGTAGGATCTAACGATGCCCCCACAAAGGTCATCTAGTTTCTCCACGCGCCAATCCTAAGACGAAGAGAACAAGGACCAAAGGGATTCCCCAAAGCAGAGATCTTCACTGTTTGCTTTAGTTATAAGAGCTTCTGCTTCTCAATCTCTTCCTTTTATAACTGCAGTTGCCCATATTGACGGTAACTTTCTTGCATATATCCTCATCCAGCCCATTATGGAAAGTTTGTAAAGATGATGAATCCCGTCTCCGCTGTGATGTATATATATACAAGAAGAAGGCAATCGTCCACGTTAAGCATTGGCTGTAGGACCACGTCTCTAAAGCAGCTGTTGCAGGACCCATGGTTTCTCCACAACCACGATCCAAATTCTCTTGCGTAATTGCCGAAGCAGAAAGTGGATCCAAACGGACATGCGTGAAACTTAAAGTAACAAGCAAAAGTGTTTAAAAAGTGCACGAATATGTGAACCGCATCATTCATCTCGGACGCGTAAGCAAAGAGCAATGGAAAGAAGCAACGGAACAATGCGTGTTTGATTGCCCTTTTTGGATTCCTTGGAACGGGACGAACAGGGACGACTTGTTCTTCCAAAACCAAGAAAGTGGATCGGTAGAGTTCGTTCTTAACTTCACTAAGCAGTTATTGTCAGACATTTAAATATGGCATCCGCCGTCCCCAAGCCCCAACTGCCAAGTCGGTCTCCAAATAAATGCCAATCAAGGCAAAAATAATGGGATCGATAATTGCTTCTCCCCACACTGGCCGAGCACATGTTCCATCCACTCAACCGTCGTTCTTTCGAACTAATCTTAAAGAACCAACTTGCATGCCTTTTCGGTTTCCGTCAAAGATCAAACTGAAATATTCACATACATATAATTTATAAGCAAACTAAAATCAATTTGCTTACATGGTTTAGTTGCTACAAGTTTCTTCCTACATGTGATTTAGTTTGACAAGGGGAAACAGTTAATTATATCACTAAAGAAGTTCATTTCGTTTCTCTAGAAACAAACAAACAATCCTACTTTCTTTGTCAAGAAGATAACTTGCCGTAAAAGTTCAAAAGGCTTGAAGAGAAAGCGAGCTTCCAAAATGGGAAGAGGTTTCCGGCGAGTATGGTCGTCCCTTGATCGGTCAGAAATGTGACCGGCGGACAGTAAAAACTTGAAGGGCAAAATGGTCATTGGTGATGCCGAAAACATGTATATTGCTTCTTGGTAGAAATCGCCTTCCGCACGCAAGGAAAAGTCAACCCACAAGAAAGGGTCTATGGTTCGACACGGGACGCGGAGAGGAAAAACGGGTAAAGAGTAAGGGCATTTACGTCATGTAGAAGACAACTAATCCCACAGCAACTGAAAATTATATAAACGATCACGTCGCGCCCTCCCTCGGCCTTGCTATCTTTTCACAGAAAGACTTCCATCTCCCCTACAAATCCAGGCGACAAATCAACGCCTCTTCCTCTTCCCATCTCCCCGCCGGCGGTCTCTCTTTCCCCTTGCCGGAATCACGATTCCAGGGCCGCAGAAACGAATCATCTCCCTTGCTCAAACAACGCTTATTCCGCCTTCCTTTGAAGTTATCTTCGAAGTTACCTCCGTCGCTACTCGCCAGCTTGCCGCTTCTTCCGCCTTCTTTTGACGCTCTTTTCGACGTCATCTCGTTTATCTGCAATCCTTGAGAGAGCTCTGCCGTCGCTTCAGAAGGAGGAGCGAAGATGCTCGGAGATTTCGTTTCCGGGAGCCTTACGTGAGTCTTCCTCCTTGAATTGTCCGTCGTTTTTGGCTTATTCAGTTTTGGATTTTGAGTAATTGTATTCTTGATCGGCCAACTGATCCGATATTCGCACAATTTGATCGGTCCTCGACGTAGGTTGCTTCTCGGCTACGTTTATCCGGCCTTCGAATGTTTCAAGACGGTGGAGGGGAACCAGCGGCACATCGAAGGCTTGAGGTTTTGGTGCCAATACTGGTAACTAGTCCTTCTTCCCTTTCTCGATTTACTTAATCTTCATTGTTCTCCGTTCATCCAATAGCCGGAGCCTTGATCTGAGTCGTCATTTGCCCTTCTCGCTTTCTTGGAGTTTTGGTGAAATTTGTTAGGTGTTGTCGATTACTTTTCTTGTGGGTTTCGTTCCGGAGGATTTCTTTATTGCTTGTCTATTTATTTCTTTATATTTTTCTCCCCTTGTCTTTCCTTGACGGCGTGAAGGGAGTGGTTAGTTATTTTCCTGCTCTCGTTCCGGGACGGGTCGCTCTTCCCACTGCCCCAGGTGTGTCAACCATCCGGGTGGGTTATGATCCGGTTCTCATCATTACCATACTAACTACCTTCTAGAACCTAGAGTTCTAAGTGCCCAAGTCATAGTTTCGGAATGGACCTTTCAACAACCCTGACCTAGAATATAGGTAAAACACGCTCAACAGCTTAAATTACATGAAAAAAAGGCAGTTGGACGAAAAGAAAATAAATTTCTTGTGCATATTTTCATTCTACAGCCAAAACTAGACCTCATCATTTCATCTTTAAAAATTCGGTCAAAATAGTTTAATGTTCAAATACATGAATTTGAATAATGCCACTTGTTAGTTGTTTGATAAGGGTATAATGGTCGCGACCTAGTTTGGATCCACCTGTTGACTAAGTCCGACCTAACCTGGACTTGCTTTGTCAGATCCAGACTGAGACTGGGCCTAAATTTATCTGAAACCGAATCCGGAACTTATATATATAATTTTCTTTTTATTGCGTTGGATCCTTGTCAGGTATCATACTAGGGCACAATTTGGTACTGGAACTGTATGCTAAGTCCAATTACCTTATTTGAGATCGTATTTTCTTTACCGGATTCCAGTAATCGGATCTGTAATTTAGGTTGTAGTCGGATGGAATGCTCGATCTGGAAACGTCATGGCAATTATTCAATAGCATACGACTACCACCCTAGCAAATGGTCAATGCTAATTTGGGTCAAGACATTTTAGCATTTGAAATTAGAGAAAAACATTGACACCAAATCAGACAATTACATTCTTTATCACATATATAGGTTTAGACTCGGTTAAATTCCTTCAACTTTAGTTGGAATTTAACGAGAAGAACATTGTGGTCTTAGAAGTTCCAAGGGTACATGTTTCAAAAACCCTAATTTTTTTTTTCCCAAACAACATGATGGGATTACGAACATTTTTTTAAATCCAATAATCAAATGTTGGACATACTAACATTATGCTCAACTTAGAACAAGAACATGATATTTTAGGAATATGTTCAATTACATACTTTCTTACAAACGCGAAAAGCTAGAGAAAGAGTACTAGAGCCTTGTTCTTTTAATAATAATAATAATAGTCGCCCTTCTTTTGTCTTACTAGTAATAGTAATAGTAATAATAACAATAATAATAATGAGAAGAAGATGAAAAGTTGTGGAATAATAATTCTTGGCTTTAACGCGACAGGCACCGTTTCATGCCCCTAAGAGAAGCAATGGTTTCATGCGTTTGGAAATAACTTTTCAAAAACCCCATTCTTCACGCCATTGGCAACTAGCATTATATTAATTTTGACGTCCTTTTCGTGCGGGTGAGAGTCACAGATAACAAGGGTTATGTAATATAGACATACTACAAGTAACCTGTTCGACGAGTCACCGCCGAGAAGGTTTTCCCTGAAACATGGATGGGCCATGGTCGCGGATGAAGTTCGTGACCCCGGCGGTCACAACCTTCTTGCTTCGCGACGAAACGAGTGTGTGCGTGTTTGGGAGTGAAATGTAGTAAGAAAATATTTAACAAACCAATTAGACCAACGACGTACGGGAGTTAATTGTGCATGCACCATCGCCGACTAATTGACATCAGACCCCTATTTTAAATGGTTGGTCCTCCTTTGTTCATGCCCCTAATCCATCTCTTTTTGTATTAATAAGCTGTGCCGTCTATGGTTGGAGAACACATGAAATTGGTAGGGCGAGCTTTTAGCACGAACCATGGCCCAATTGCCTCTTCTCCTTGTCCTAGCCACCGTTTTTCTGCCTGCGCTACGACGTGAGAGGCAACTGGCACATTGAACCTCTTCCTTTTCTTCCAACTAATTACCATAAGCGAAAGTTCCTTTTTTTTTTTTTGTCGTCGAGTACACTTTGGGGTTTTAAAACGGTAAACGCATGCTCTTCCAATGCTTTAACTTTGTGGATGCATTCTCCACGATTTTAAACTAATATATATATATATATATATATATATATATATATCCGTTTTTTATTGCGTACATACGATTTTAGAACCATGCCTTCAGAAAAAATTACCATCATATTTTCAATCCTTCGGAGACCTGGTTATACATTCAGATGAATTCATATAAGAGCAAATTTTTACAGGTTCTAAACGATAAAGATCATGAGTTATAAAGCTTTGAGAAAAGATCCTGACCTACCTAAAATGTTAGTCCGATCATTCGTGAGTTATAATTTTGTGAGGATGTATAGGTATATTCAAAGATTTTACTAAAAGTGGTGGATCCCAGTTCAAGTTTTTCAATTTTGACTAGCATTGCTCTTTGGTTTCTCCTTTGCTTTCTTTTTTTTAATCGAAAGTTCTTTACACTTGAAAAAAAAAACTTGCTTTTTATCACTCAAACACGATGAAATTTTTTCCAGAGAAAAATTTTTATCTGGAAAAATGTTGCTAGCCAAACTTTTCTAATGAGTCAAACCGCCCGTAAAATTATGAGCCGAGTGTTTTACGTAAGCGCTTGCTCAAATTTGATTGTTTATTTACCTTTATTTTCGTTGGTGAAATTTCACAAGGAAAAAATTTTTTTGGCCAAGGGTAGAAAAGTTGAAATTTCACCTCACCCTAAAATGAAGTGTGTTTGATGAAATTGATAAAGTT
Organism: Nymphaea thermarum; assembly: GCA_011799765.1. Taxonomy (NCBI): domain Eukaryota; kingdom Viridiplantae; phylum Streptophyta; class Magnoliopsida; order Nymphaeales; family Nymphaeaceae; genus Nymphaea; species Nymphaea thermarum. The sequence continues at coordinate 73,683 of JAANDH010000259.1, read as the reverse complement.
CACCTGAAAAAAGTTATTGGTAGGGAATGAAAAAAAAAAAGACAGCTAAACAACTAACTGAAACAGTTGATCTTAACGTAATAAAAATATGAAGCAACAATTAATAAATGACGACACCAATTTTTTGAGACATAGTTGAACGTCATTACAAACCAAAAATTGAGCATTACACGACCACTTATGCACTTACGTTATTAGTGTCCAAAAAAAAAAAAAAAACAAGATTTCGCCCAGAAGGGGGAACGAAAGAGAGAGGGGGAGTGAAAGAACGGCATCAAGATGGTACCTATGGATGTCTGCAATGGGAGGTCGCTGAGGTTGGAATCTGGACAGCGTCAAGAAGAGGTACAGGTCGACGAGTTTTCTGCAAGATGGCTTCTTCATTCTGTCGTGCATTCTGGCGTGCATAGCGTGGTAAGTTTACGAGGCTAAATTTCCACCAAAAACGCTTCCCTTTCCGAGGTAATGAAGGAGGAGAAATTCGTACCAGTTCCTCCTCTCTACAGTGTTTCACCTGGCTATCAAAGGAAAATCCGGTTTACCACTCCCCTTTCCTCCCTAGCGTGCTTCGAAGAGGAGAGAATCTCTTCCAGCACAAGCTTGCAATGCTTAATCAAATGCAGGCGGAATTTTCACTTACAACGTCTTTTGGTAGCTCGACACTAGCATTAAGGTGAAGTACGGCTTTCCTTATTTTTCTTTCTAAAAGTGTTGCGTCTCCTTGTGCCTTCGTCCCATGGGACCAATGAAAGAATTCCGCCTTGCAAGGTGAACGAAACTACTGCTTTCTGAATGAGCAGCTGCAAGATATTAGGGCTTGTATAACTTGTTCACCCAATCATCGAACGCTCGCCTAATTTATTGAAGTCCTACTCCTTGAACGTTTAGTGAACCTCTGCGACTTCGAAGTTCTAAGATGTGGTGGACGACGACGAGAGTTTTCTCGTATCCGTCATAATAACAATCGAATTTCATCCTTAGTCATCGGATTAAGATTTTTTTTTCTTGTAATCTTACGACAGAATCGATGAAGTTGGCAAAGAAGCTGAATTAACCGTTTACACTGGATCATTCTCATAATGCTCTTTAAACTTCTGATAATGGATCATGTTCTGATTAATAATCGTATGTTGATATGTTCGATATCATAAAAGTGCCAGTGATTCGAAACTCGTAATACTTATCAGGCTTTATGTTCATTTTGGGGACTCTTCTTCATGGGTTGCTAGGTTTTATGTGCTGCACGCTTAGAGGAAAAGTATGTATATACATAGTACATGTAGAACTTTTTGCACTTCAGACTTTAAATGCTTTTTTATGTTGAAATTTTTACAGGATTATAGTCGCTCTTTTGACAGCTTTTGAGGGTGTTGGAAGCGTTCTTGTTTCATGGTAATAGCTTTCCTCCGTTTCCTGATTATCTCCAAGATTGGTTTTTAACTTTTCCTGGTTGCTGCTTATGTCCACACTTCATGATCTCTTTTGATCATTTGGGTCCTGCAGATTTAAGTTGATTTAGTCTTCTGTTTGACAGAGGCCAAAGCTTATCAAAATTCTTGATTACCAATACCTCATGGGCGACCTTATTATGTTAACACACTTTCCATAGACAAAGTTTTCTCTCAAATCTGAACAGAAAAAATAAGCATTAAAAAAAAAAATAACGATTTGACATTTGATGGGTATATAAATGAAATTCTGCTAACTTTTCTTTTATATATGACTTTTCAGGTTGCCAATGTATGATGAGTTCAAACTAGCATTCTTTGTTTATCTATGGCACCCAAAAACAAAGGTAAGCTTTGTCAGATCACCGTTTTAGATTAAATAGCAGGGTGGCTTCTCGTTGATTTGACAAATAATTTGTTTTCCTTTGGTTGTCCTGTGACTGTAGGGAGCTTCTTATGTGTATGACACCATCTTGCTGCCCTACATAATAAGCCACGAGTGGGATATTGATCACAATGTGCTAGAGTTGAAAACCAAAGCTGGCCATTTTGCCGTCCTTTATCTAAACACCGTTGCTAATTATGGGCAAGAAAAGTTCTTTGAACTCCTCCAATTCTTTTCATCACGATCACCGAAACTAAAATCAGATCAGGTACTTTCTATCGATTTCACTTAGGACAATTTTCATCATAGAAATAGTCATTGCTTATTATTCTCTATGCAACATTTAGTTGCTTATGCAACAGTATCTTGGTATGGAACTTCTTTCAACATAGGTGATTTTCATGATACAAGTAAATGGATGCATATATACAATCATAAACACATAAATGTATATACCACCTCCTTGTGTCAAATTATGTTTTCCAGAAAGGGTGTATTCCTGAATATTCTCTGATTTTCTGATGTTCAGTCAAGCATACTATCTCTTCACTGCTAAATTCTTCAAGTCTTTGTCTTACCTAGTTCAACTTCACATGGTATACAAATGTAACATGAAAAATGTCTGTAATTTTTCTTGAATGTTGTCCAATGTTCTTTAATCCCAATATGACAATTTTATGTGGAATGTAACATAAAAATGTATGCACTTTTAGGTGAATTTATTGTGCAATATTCTTCAGTTTCAAGATGACACATTTAGCTCCCCAAGATTTGCAAGGGGTAGACAGCTGGCATGGGGAATGCATGGGTTGATTTTGATTGGTACCAGCATGCATATTAGCGCAGTCAACTAATTTCTTCTCAGGTTGTGAGGTTATAGAATGTCCATCTATTTAACATTGACCTTCTAGTTCTTGCTTTGGTTAAAGATGGGATAAAGGAAATGGAATACACATGATTTCTTGTAGGATTAGGAAAGTGACGTAATGAAGAAGATACACACTTTCTGTTCTTTTATTCTTCTTCAAAAAATTGTTCAAGAAAAGTCCCAATTCTTTAAACGAGCTATAAAATATTTGGCAATGCATGTTTTTGTTTGCATGCTTGTGACCATCCGATGGTCATGTCTAATTATAAGTGTTCTATCATGTCTAAATATCAACAGCTTTTAATCTTAAGATGGTAGCTTATGATCAGTTAAGATATTGACAGCTTCAGAATGAATTGCTGATTCTTTCCAAGTGAAAAGATGCAGTATCTTTACTCATTAGGGAAGTATGAACTAATTTATGGAGCTGTGAATTGGAAAACACAATTTAAATTGTATCATCAGATACCTGGGACATGTTTCAGTCTTCCTATATGAGGAATCCATATTTTCTAGATAACTTTAAAGAGAGGGCCTTACTTGACTCCAAAATTATCGTGATCCATTTCAAGCATCACCGGAAGCTGAAGTAAGAACTGCAGTTCTCAAGTGGAGAATTCAAGGATGTTTCCATCATTTTATTATGTATGGATAAGATGTGAGGCAATGCTAATTTTCTGAGAACTTTCCTTTATCCAAGACTGCATTGAGTGTACTTAACAGCTGTGTATGAAAATGGTCATCTCTGGAGTTAGCCATTCTCCACTGGTAATGTACATAGTGATGGTTTCTAAAGCTAGGGGGATACATAATCCTCCTCCAAATAGTATGTGTACATCAGCAGGTTTGAGAAAATAATTTGACTCCATTTCTTGATTACTTGTTCACATTGGCTTTTTGGGAATAAAACAGAGCAAGGCTTATATTCAGTAAGTTTATAGTAGCATCTTGTAAATTTGAAATCCTGAAATGGATAAATTAGACAATCTGTTTGCCTCTGCTATTTGGAAAGACTTCAAAGAGTGGCATCTAGTCTATTATGTAGCGAGGAATTGCCAATTAGGTTTTCCAACTCTTGCCTGTCATTGGACTTTGGAGATGTCTATGGATATATTTTCTTATCTGGTTAGTTATTGTGGTCATATGACAGATATTAGAAAAAGAACTTTCTTGCCTGATGCTGTTGTCTTCTAGTGTCCAGCTTATTATTCAATCTTAGATGTGTCACTATGAATTTAGAACTGACTGCGAGTCTTTTCCTTGGTGGTGTCACTAGGAGGTAGTACTAAAATCTGCATATTTTCAACTGTGCAGGATCGAGAATGAGCATTTCATCGTTTCATGTTCATTTGGAAGGTGGGGTATCACCCCCTAGTAGATGGAGTATAGACATGAAGTTCATACTACTGAAAACTCCAGGATAGAGCACCAAGGCTAGGAATACGATTGAAGTTCAATGATCATGTTCTTACAAAATAGGCATGCTTTCCATGAAGGAATGACCTTCTTGAGAAGGCTTCTTTTCCTTGTAATATACAGTGTATTTTGGGGTTTCCCCTTCTTGGTGAATGTGTATATGGATGACAATGAAATCTGAACTTTGTGCATTAAGTATCATTAAAATTGGCTTCCCATTGCTCTCCAATCGAAACTATGAGTATGAGAACTAAACTTAGTGCTCATGCAAGAAGTTAACAAAAATTGTTGGTTCTATATTTTGAGAGCACCTGGGGAATGTGAAAGAGGTAGTATACAGTGTAGATAATTGATTAGAAAGTGGGGCGTGAGGTCATGTGGACATAGGGATCAGAAAGGAAATCGGGATTCCCAAAATTAGCATTCCCATATCAAGAATCAGATTAGGAATCAATATTCTCATGGATAGGAATCATGATTCTCGTGTTCTGAAATCAGGAGCTGATGTTATGATGATAGGGATCACTGGAATTGGGATCTGATGTCATGATAATAAGGACCGTTGTTCTTTCCTGCACTCTAGGGTGCTTCTTGGATGAAGATCCTATATTGATTGCCAGTAGAAACAAGTACTGTAAATGTGAGTCTTGCTTCATTTATGACAGTTCGTATGTGACTTGGTCCTTCATGGAAACTGAAGCATCACTTACTTGTCCATAGAAGGCTTGTAGGAATTGCATCAAGTAGGATGCTATGACACTAACATTCCAAGTCTGTCCTGTCCATAACATGAAACTGCCATCAAATGTAAGGTGCTGTCATATCTAAACATGAGCTAAATTTAAGCAATAATAAGGTCAGAGGTGTTTTTCTTTATCACTACCAATCCTCATTTAACTACCTGCACCCTAGTACATAAGGGCATGTTTCATGTCATGTTATGGCTGTAATAAATGATCCACTAGTACATTTGTGCCGTGCACTTAAAATCTGAAGACCATGTCGTGATCTGTTTTTTTCTTTTATGACGTTGGAACATTAATTCTGTTATTCTTCATGGTTTGAATGTCGTAGATGGATATATTAAATTTAGTTATGTTATCCTAGTCCGTCTGGTTCAATTTCCATTGGGCCCTATCCCCAAGCTTCACAGAGGAAAAGTTATGTTTTGTTCGCTGTCCAATTTCAACAATCTCAATTTCTCATCCTTTTTTTTTTTATGTCGTAACATAATGATATTTTTTCAAACAAGAAGACTTTATGGGGCACAAATGGGGCAGGAGACTTGCTCATATATGTGTAATAAATTCGAGTATTCTATGCTGTTCTGTTTCAGTTAGGTACGATTAGAATTCTCACTCGTCTCTCTAAATTTTAATTGGTCTCTTGGCTTATGATGGCATCATATTCTCAGGTTCCAGAAGCACCTGTCAATGGTGGCAGGCATTCGTCACAATCACCACCTCAGACCAGAGGCACACCTTCAGTTCCACAGGCTTCCTCTCATGAGCATGGCTACGTGCCATCAGCCCCACCTGTACCTCGGGAGTACGAATTTGACGATCGTGCAAATGAGGCAGCAAACTGGAGGCCTCCTGCTAACGGCAGAAATCATGGGCAGGCAGACTCGTTCCTCCCAGGCACAGCACAAGGGGGAAGAGATGGCCTTGATATGGAAAGAATGATACATAATGCTCATATGAGGCTTAGGCGAGACCGTCGATGATTTGGAACTGATGATTTCTTGAAATTTTTCGTATCCAAAAATCATTGTGCTTCCTCCTGCTTCCATGGGACGAAAAGAAAGAAAAGTTCCTGCATGCAGCGAAAAAGGTCAATGCTGTTTAAAGATATTCACTGCCAGCGCTAGGCATGCAAAAAGATCATTAAGCTGCACGCAAGCAGTGATGAACCATAGCTTCTCCATTCCTGATCTTTGAGAAAGACCAGTCTTGTGCTTGGCAGTATTTATTTCTGAACAATTAATGTACATAGATGAAAGATTCTTAATAGTTGAAGGGAGATGGTCGTTTTGACATCACTATGCAGTTTGGCATCTCACCAACCTGTTCACCGTCTGTGCATTGGTGGCATCTCACGAAGCTATTCACGTTCTCTGGCACATGTACCAACTAAGTGGAACTTCAAATGTGCACTTCTCCAAAGTTCGCTCAAGAAGCTAAGCATTTCCAAAGCTTTAATAGATCCATCGAATATACCAGTTGTTCCCTGGCATTGTGGTTCCATCAATTGGTGGTATAATGGAACATCGAACCCACATCCAGGGTTCGAGAACTGGTATGTGAGGATGGAGATCCATAGAATGGGATAAACTTACAAGAAGAAAAAGAGAAAAAGAAGACACTGAAGCAAACTACAGTACATCGTCACTTAACTTCTAATTTGTGAAAATTTCCACTTTTATGAATCTCCCTCATTCCCCATTTGTTTTTTGTCATGAAAATGTACATCTTTCTAAAAAACAGTGATGAGATAAATGCGCACTTAAAATCTCATTTTATTGATAAAGCATCCACAATTTTCTTTGCAATTCCATTTTATTGATAAAGCAGCATCACATCTCACCTCCTCCTCTGCAATTTATCTTTCTTGGCTCTAACATCCATTTTTTCAAGGTTGGTTCTTGCGTATCGAATATCTTTCCCCTCCCTCACAATGAGACAAATGAAAAGAAAAACCCTTGATGTTTTTGTAATGTTTTGTCGCCCCCATGTACAGTGAGATGACTTGGTATCCTGCTTGTTCTTGCATCAACTCGTTCACGCTCAACTTATTATAAGAAGTAGCTACGCTTTGAATTTAAAGGATTCCACTCATCACCAGGTTCATAATCTTTTGATCATATAGACATCTCTTTCGTGAGCCTTTGTAACTTTATGCCAGGTAAAATATCATGATCGAATGGAAGTGTCTGTCCACCACAGACAATGGGTCCAGGAAGCCCCTTCTTTTTCCTTTTTCCTTCCTTGGCAAGCTGTGGAAGGTTAGGCAGACCCACCAGATTATGTGGTAGCCAGCTAGAGGAACACTCCTTCCCTTTCCTACTGTCATCTTTTTATGAACTCGAACCGCTTAATTAGCTGGGTGATTCCAGCTCTTTTCGGCGATGAAGCAACGCCATTTTCCATTGCTAGAAGGAAATGCTATGCTGCCAGTTGTTTTCCAAGTACAAAGTAAATGTCGGCAGGCTGAGTCACCTCATATATTTTACTATGCATGTAAATGGTCTTCCTCTTGTCTTCTTTTCCCATTTTCTTTTCCTCTTGTCTTCTTTTCCCATTTTCTTTTGTTGGTTGGTTAACGCTAACAGCTTTTTTTGGGGAAGATACTCTCAAGAGGTCAAATTCCCTTATCTTTTCTGTCTGCTTCGGATGTCCAGAATTGCCTTGAGACCTGAATGGAGAGCAGTACACCATCTAAATGTCACACATCAACCACAGTAATCGAGTGAATGACTGGACTTTCACCGGACCACCAATCTTACCAGCTTGTTGGTGAAGGCTAACAACTTGTTTGGAATCTGGACAGAGAGAGTGAGGGAAAGGAATGAAAAGGATTGGAAAAAATTTGTGTTTGGTTGCCTAATTATAAGATAAGGAACTGAAAGGACCAGACAAGCTTCTGTTTAGAGAGGAGAATGGAGGAGAGAGGAAACGAATGGAAAGAACACGATAGCGTATTTTCAATTCCTCCAAATTTGAGAAGATTGGGAAGGGAACGAGCTTTGAAAAAAAGAAAATGCAATTTTCCCCACACTTTATTGTGAGACCAGTAAGCTCTCTGCACGGTGATCTAAATCAACGAAACACCAAAAAATCTTTTTCCTTTTCTGTTTGTTTTAAATTTTGCTCGCTGCTTTTCCTTTGTTGGCACATCTTCTATGGGCTTTTGGATATTCTCCTACGCACGAACTGAGGAAAAAAATAAAGTGTTCTAGGATCGATTAAAACACAAAGCACAACCACAGGTAGGAGACGACAAGATCAAAATCATACATGATAAACACTTCGGCAACCTATGACGGAATCAGCAGAATAATAACAGAGCGAAAGTTGATTCTTCAACTGGATGTGTAGGAAATACATCCATAAGTCTAATTATAATGTTTAAACTATTCATGTTCTTTAATGAATACAGACACTTTTGTCAACAGAAACGAATAAATTCAAGAAAATGAAGTGATGGAACTGACATCCGCAAGATGAGGTGGCGACTCTTGAGAAATAAGCTCGACAGAGGGAGAGAGAATCTGATAGGGAGAGAGAGAGAGAGAGAGAGGGAAGGACTAAGGAGAGAGAACCATACAATTTAAAGTCAAGTCAAGGGTGATAGGGGTATTATTGTAAATTAAGTTAATTCTCTTTTTTTTTTTCCTTGCCTTCCTAAGCAAACAAGCTTTTATAATAGTTTACTTTTTCCCTTTTATTTTTTCTTTTCTTCTCACTATTAATTACTCTTTCTTTTCATTTCTTTCCATCTTTTGCTATCCTTTTTAGTTCATTCATTAGAGCATGAAGTGAAGTTGTTTTTGAAATTTATTAAAAGCAATGGATATTTTACACTTTTTTAACTTTTTTCAATCATTTTTATCTTTTTTTAATATTTTAATAAAGTTATTTTGGTTATTACAATATTTTAATAAAGTTATTTTGGTTATTACTTACCATTCAAAATTTGTACCAAACAGACGGCGGAGACTGACCCTGCGTTGGCTGGTCCCTCGATATTGGGTTTTTTCAATCAAAGGACGGTGAGATCTTCCCCATTCTCTGCTTCTCTAGCAACCAGTCACGATAAGTTAAGCATGGATAAACTTATCTCACTGAGCGGCCCATTGGATTAATACCGAATCCCTTTTTACAGTCATGCTCTTCTCCTTCACCTTTTTCCTTTTAAAGGGTTTGATAATGAAGATGGAGTTAGTACTACGGACATGCCAACGGTTTTTTCTTTTTTTTAATTGAGAACCACTTTTGCAATTTGTTTCTTTCCGAATTTTTTAGGTTCAAAAAGTCTAAGAGCTGTTTGGGTGACAATTTAAAACCAACTTTTGGAAGACAAAGAACTGGTTTTGTCCTAAAACGCCATGTCAACAATATTTGAATGACATTAAAACTTGGTATGTGGGATTCATCCAAAGAATATGTAAATGTGGCTGAGGAGTTTCTAAGGAGCCCATTTTTTTTGTTTTGCAATATGTAAAAACGCTTCTAAGTTTTCCATCATTTGCCAAAAGACTCCTAAATTAGTCCGTACACAAACAAAAAGTTGAAACGTTGCCTCCGAGTTTGTTTGCTGCGTAAGTGATGGTAAAAAAAAATTACTCAGGTGTAAAACTGCAAATAATTAGATTCACAAGGAAGGAAAAAAGTTGACAGAATTTTGCCTTGCTCTTCTTTTTTCTTTTTCATACTTTGGAATCATGTACAAATCTTCGAGCATGGTATTTTTCGTGAAAAATGGAAGGGCCCACAAGTTTCACAATCGTAGAGAACTTGGAAGCCAAAAATATATGAAGTGAAACCTAAAGTTGGGGATCTTGTTTCAGGTTAGTTTTGGGTGAAAGACATGTTCATCCCTTTTGCTTGGAAAGAAGCCCGAAGATCCCCCTTCATTTCTCATATAAACATAGTACCCACATAAATCAAACTATAGACTAGACTTGCTATTAACAGGATTTTATCCCAACCAGTTACCCTATGCCCTTTAAGGTATCTTGTACATGTCAATTCATTTCTCAAGTTGGTCTTAAACTAACTAAGGTGATTCACTGGGAAATATTCAGTTGGTTTTAAATATTTTTTTAATATCTTTAAAAATATTAAAACCTTACAAAATTCTCTTTTTAATAATTGCTAAAACTGATGTGTGGTTTTGGACATTTCACCAAGATAATCTTCCCCTTCAATTGCTGGATTAAAAAATCTGTTTGCCATTCAAGCGAACGGTTTTGGCTGTGTTTGGCTTGCGAGCTTTGAAATGAATCTAGTGTTTGGATGACACCAGGTAATTTTTTGTGAAAATAAAGTTTTCTAAAAGTTGATTTTTATTGTGCTTCAAAGTTTTGGTTTATGTGCTTAGGTGGTGATTCTATTGATTGTTTGACAACAGGAACAATTTGTGAGTATCTATTAAATCAACCATAAAGATTATGACAAATTTATGAAATAGTAGAACTATTGTTTTACGCACATGCCTAAATCTTGGAGACAGATTCATACCAGATGACAACCTTGTAAAGTCTTTTGTTACTAGACCACGGGGCTGGTGGGATAGGAGGCTACTCAGAAAAAAAAAAAAAAAAAATGGTTAACAAATCTAAATCTATTTTGTTTATCTCTGAGCATACGGACACATTTCGAGCTGGGTAGGCTCAAAATCAAAGTCTCTCTTGGTAAAATCTAGGAAATTTCTGAATAAAGCCATAAATGAGGGCCATAGCAAAGGACGCCGCCAGTAAGCCTGGCCCGATAAAGAGTCGGGTTTGGGCCGGCTTGGCATCCGAAACCTGGGCATAGCCCGACACCTAAAACCTGAGCCCAAGCACGGCCTGATTAAATTAATATATATATATATATATATATATATAATGTAATAAAATATTATAATTGTATATAAAAATCAACAAAATGTATATTTAAAAAAATTATCGGGCCAAACCGGGCTTAGTCGGGCCAGCCTGGACCCAAGTCAGGGCAAGTACTGAATACCTATCCGATACCCTACCGGACTCCCAGCTACAGCCAGGGGCCATGACCCATTTTCAGCTTTTTGAAAAATTAAGATTTACTCCTTTAAGTTTTTGAAAATTTTTAATTTGTCCGTTATACAAATTTTACAAAATTGTATGATGACCCCCTTTAAAAAAATGCCCCACTCCAGCACTGCCATAAAGCTAGGTTGCAAATGAAAAAACAAAAATCCTTCATTATGTTGAAATATATCCCTCATTCATCAGCATACAAGCCAAAAAAAAAGGTTGATATTGAACAGCCCTTGCTTAGATTGCACACCATCACAATTTATCACGAGCTATCGTAGCAAATCTTTAAAATTTTAAAAAATTTGAGGTCAATTACCCTATGTTGCCGATGAATATATTGTTTCCATAAAATTCAAATTGAACTATTGCCAAATACTGCATAGTTAGGAAACTAATTAGATCGCGAACACGATAAAGACCTCTACAAAATCTAGTTTTTTTTGTAGTTACAAGTTACAGTCAGATTTGCAACATCAAATTGCAAACGGAATAACAAATTACTATTTACGTGTACATCTGTGCTCGTTGGAAAAGAATAACAAATACGAGTACCATACATTGGTATCTACGTATCAGAGAACATGATTGTGAAAAATTTGTTGATTAATGTTATACAAATAAATATCATATCTCATTTTTCTGGCCAAAATAATTCTTTAGCCCTGAACATAATTTGGTCAAGTGCATGATGATGACAGGGCATGATGCTTATCCGTCGGATAGACTATATCACATTTATATTTTACACATTTTTAAATGTTAATACGGCAATACTCTCAGATACTTTTGAAAAAATCCATGTTCCAATATACTACTTTTCAGGAACATTTCCATCATATTCGGGATCGAACATCTTTTGCATCAAAAAAGAGACGACAGAATCTTTCAGTACAAAGCCATGAACAACAAAAACTTGGTCACGTAGGATCACAATTTCAAAACGTGACCAAGTTCATAAACAACAGGAACTTAGCGTGAACTTGGGGCCATAAACAACTTTCCTTTTCCCAAAATGTAACTCTATTTACAGTAACAATTACAATTTGACTGACAGCACTCGAGCATCGCAAATACATAATTTCCTCCTTTATCCCGAAAAGGAAAACAGGAAAAGGAAGCGAAGGAGGAATATGGTATGAAATCCTAATTAATGCAATTCATTTATTCTCATCCTCTGAGAATCAGTAAGCTTTTCGGAATGCAAACAGGAACTTTCATAATTACGAAACGACTAGTTACAGTTGCCGATTTCACCGCCACCAACCCTTTTAAAAATGGCAAGAGGAAGAAGTAAAAAGAAAAAAAACCTCTGGCGGTCATCAAATTACCGGTAGCGGCCTGTCCATTGCCGGAAGAACCGGAGGAGGCGTTGCAACGCCCCGGAGATGGCCGGGAAAACGCGCTCCCTCAGGAAACCGATGAACGAGTTCCGCGGGTTCATCGACCAAAGTTGCCCGAAACAATCCCGGCCGGAGTTGCTCGGAGACGCGGCCATCGGCTGGAGGTACGCCCAGGCCGCCTGCTTGACCAGCCGGTTGCGGATCGGGAGGTCGCGCCCGTCGGACATGGAAGATCCGGCGGACGGGCACCGGTCCCCCGCGGATGGAGAGGGAGTTCCGACGGATGAGGTCTGCAGGAGGTCCTTCAGGCTCGTGTAGGATTGCCTGGGAATGGAGATGAGGTTCCAGTCGACCAGCTCGTTGGTGAACCCGTTCCGCCTATCGGCTATCGTGAAACTCGAGCTCTGCGAGGACCGGAAGGAGACGCGGGGCGTCCCGGAGTCCACTGCCGAGATGGTGTTCCGCCGCTGGAGGAACGCCTGGCCTTCGGTTTTCGCCGCCGCCATCGTTGGTGGCTCTAGAGTCCGAGAATCGAGAACCGCCGGATATAACCGGTGCTCCGTCGGAATCCTTTGAAAAGGGTAGGCTCGATTGGGGAGTCTCCTCTTAGGTGTGAAACCGTGGACGCGGGCGGGGTCCGCGGCCACATGCTCCAACAATTATGAGAGAGAGAGAGAGAGAGAGAGAGAGAGAGAGGGAGAGGCGCTGAATTTGTAGGGCCAAACGTTGGCCAATTTATCGTCCGATTAATTACGATCCAATTTATCGCCCAGTTAAATACCACTTTCAAAAATTCATATTTGTTTAGCTGGGTCAACCCACGAATGGCAGGTCAGCATAGAACGGAGGTTGTGATGGATAACGGTGGATTTTATAAATTAGGAACGCCTTTATGAGGTAAATGACGAGTTTGCTGATGGTGTTGTGCCTGTACATCATGTATCGCCACCACTCATCACATGGACACGCTTCATGGACACGCCTGTTTTAATTGCATGAATCATTATGAAAGCGATTGTTCATGATCCAATTTAGTTTCCCGGATCGCTCATCGAATTTCAATTTTGTTTGGTGTGGTCGAGAACGATCAGCCACAGCCGGATTAAAGATATAAGGAATGAACTCGAAGCCCCGAACCCATCGCATCCATACACGTCTTCTCTGTGCCAGGACCCTACTGACTCACATGAATCATCTTCGCCGGTGCACATGTTCCAGAACCTTTCCAACTTATAATCGTCAACTTAGTTTCTTCTGTGATCAACTTTATTTTGCATGTCTTTCCGGCCGGCCGCCTCAAATCGACACAATTTGCAGACGTTCATGGAGCCTTTCATCTCGCTAGTGACAGAGACCATATACATCCACAAACATATTAGCATTGACCTCTCTCTCTCTCTCTCTCTCTCTCTCTCTCTCTATTATATATATATATATATATATAAGATGAGAAATGGATAAATGGAGAGGAAAACACACTGATAAACAAATTAAGGAGCAACTGTTTGAAATTTAGTGGAAGAAAGAGATACGTGATGATGAAATGGCTGTATTGTAGACGCAGCAGCCCAACTTGTAGAAAAAATTTTGGTAGGTGGCGGTCGAGCGATCGGCTACAGTCTACAGACGGTGGAAGTGGACTTCCGCTCCGTCGTGTCAGCCCCACCATGACCCCGCCGACAGAGGGAGAGAAAGAGAGAGGTAGGAACGGAGGGAGGTAGGATCAGAGGTGGAAGTAGTGGTGCAACTTAGTAGCAATCGCCGCTTGTGGTTCCCATACATCCCTGCGAAGCTTCTCCGCCACAGCCTTAATCTTTGCTTCCTCCATTTCTCCCTTTTGCTTCTTCGCCTCCATGAGTTGTCCATTTCAACCGACGGTCTTTCTCTCAGTTTTTTGTTTTCTCAGTGTCTGCTTGCTGTAGCCTGTATATATATCATATGTCGTTTAAACACAGGTAGGGGACCTATTCCCCAGCAATGATATTGATTTTCACTTCAAGGTGCCCTCTCTCTTTCTGTGCAAAAATTGAAGCTGCTCGAACTCCAAAATTCTAGGATTTTCTCTTTCTTTTCTTCTTCTTAGGGGTCAGGTGGCGAGTAAATTACTAATCTAAAGAGGTGTTAAAATCAGGCCTTCGGTTTGAAAGAGTTAAAGAAGATGTTTGTTCTGTTATGGCTGGTGAGAGAAGAAGCCTGTCCAGTTCCACCAGTTCTATATAGGAAGCACGTGAAACCTACCTCGTTCCATATAGCTAGAGACAAGTCAGTTGGAACACATGAAAAGCGTTCCTCAATAACAGAATAAAGGCCGCCGGTCCCCACTAATCCCCTCCGTCCCTTGTTTGATAAAATGGACAGCTCAACCCCACTAGTCATCCTCCTCTTATTTTCTGTCTCAAACAATGCAACGGTGGAAACAATGCAACTAGTCATTCCCTGACCATGGGCTAGCTTTAACATCGCATAAAGAGCATCACTAGCTTTAATGGGCATTCTTGGTTTAAGAGCTTTACAGAGCTTATTTTCTAAGTTGTTGTCTTTATTCTCCTGCATATATTTGTTCCTTCTACTCTGGCTTGTCTCTTTGATCGCGACTACGTTAGAAATGCCATGTTGATGTTCAATTTTGTTTTAGACTTCAGCTTGTATTGTCATTTATATATGCTTCTTACTTTGTGTTGCCTCATAGTGGTGCCTGTTTTATTTGAAGCACTGTTACCTTCACAACAAGGTACTATTAGCAATGGCTTTTACCGTTGCTAATAAGACCTTCAGCCGTTGCCAATGTTATTGCTAGTAACGGCCTTCAGCCTAACGTATAGATGAGGCAAGTCGTGGCAATTTGCAGAGTTGGCATTGTGTTGTCACGAGGACGAGAACCCTTGCCAACAGTCTCACAGACAATTGCTCTTATGCTACTGGCGACGGTACCAGGTGCTGCCAATACTCACATTGCGAATATCATATATATATATATATATATATATATATATATATATATATATATATATATATATATATATATATATATATATATATATATATATATATATATATATATATATATCAGCTCAGAGAACTTGGTACAAAAAATGTATCTGATCATATCACAAGTATACAAAATCACATAAAAAAATCCTACAAAGACTATTACAAGTACATCGACAGGCATAGATCTACATTGACCTCATGATCCAATCTAAGCTCCAAATATACCTCAAACCACGACAACAAAATGTAGCCACAATCTCTAATTTCCTTTTTTCTGGTTTGTTTTCTTGACAAGCAGTTTGCAGTAGACAATATACTCAAAAAGTAGTTCTCGGGCCAGATTTATTTCTTATTTTCAAACTAAAGGCAAAAAGGATGTTTATTTCATGACATGTTCAATTTAATAACAGAAGCTTCTTATTTTCATGTTCTCAAAACCTATTACAGAAAAAATGATGTAACAAAGTGGATCACAATGACAAAAAATGTGCAACAGTCAAGTGTTGTTGATTGACCAAAAGAACCAAACATTTTAACATAGTTTTCTTCCTGAATTGTGTAAGAAAATAACTTGTGTAGGAAAATAGCTAGTCGTCGTCGTCTAGTCATGGATCGCAAAACAACTTGTCACCTTCTAGTCCATTCATACAATCATCGAGTCATGAACCAAGTTCTAGCACTTTTAATGGTAATTCTCAAAGTGAAGAACTATCTAACTCTTCTCTTGGAATAAACCTAATATTGATTTACTTGTTCGCAGATCCCACTCTATGATCACTCACCCTATAGATGAAACATGTATTCCAAAGACATATCCTACCATGTTACATTCCATCATCACTCATGAAGAGAAGTAACCTAATGAGCACTTACAAACTCTGTTGGTCCTTAGAACCTTTCAACAAAGCTCTCGACCAAGTAAGATGCAAATGGGCATTTAGAATTGAACAAAACACTGATGTAACCATTGCCTACTGCAAAGGATGGTAGTTAGTGAAAGGCTACAATTAGAGATGTTAACGGATCAGATTTGGATCAGATATACCCTTAATCATCTCTGCTTTTTTCGATATTCACATGTTCAAATTCAAATTCGGATTCAAATATGAATAAAGAAAAGTCATATGTTTTTTTGACATCCCTAGCTACAATCAACATGGAGTTGAGTACTCAGGAACATTTAGCCCAGTAATCAAGCCAACTAGTATTGGTAAGTGATTTCTATAGCCATCTTGAAGGGGTGGAAAACGCAATAACTAGATGTAAATAACACTTTTCTTCATGAAAGTCTCCAGGAAGAGGTGGTTATGTCCCGCCCAGAGTTGAAAATAAATGTTTAGCCAATCATGTGTCACCTTCAAAAAGCAATATATTACCTTCATAAACAAGCTCCTCATGAAACACAATTTGGGAAAAATGAACTTTGTGAAGTCAATTCATACATGTTCATCTACAGGAGTAACATTATCTCCTACACTAATTTATGTAGATGACATAATCATCTAGGAAATTATCAACCTCAAGTACAAAAAGTAGTTACAACCTCTGGAAAAAGATTCCCTATCCAAGATTTGCGGAAACTAAATTATTTTCTAGGAATCCCATTATCAAATCTCAAGTTGAAAGAGTTCTATTTCAAAGACAATTCCTAGAGTGTCTTTCTAATTAAAAGCCACGTGATAGACTGTATGCCAATAGTAATGCTGGATGACGCTACAAGATCTTAGGGGTACGGTAACATGGTTTTTTAAAGCAACATTGTTAAAAAAGGCATTTCGCGCTATTAACAGTGGATGCGGGAAATGAAAATTTCCTCGCCCTGCCCATCTATTTTCTCTCTCCCTCAACCGCGTCTTGTTCTGCCTCTTGCTTGTCTCCTGTGTCTCCAAGTCCATGCTCTCATCTCTCTTCCTTTTCTCGCTGATTCAGTGGAAAGCTCAATGTTTTCATACTGCCTAGAAAAGTAGTTGATGACGTTGTACGTTCGGTAGAGCCAAAAACTTTTTTCCATGAAGCACTAAATATGGATGGTAAACACATTTTCAATTGGACAAGGGGCTGCCCCAGATCTCTTGGGGCTACTTCAAATGACCTAAGTTCACTTAAGTTTCAATACTAAATTAACATTTCGATGAGTGGGCTTGATGGGGCATACGCCCCATTGTTACCCCACCTCCCTTCACCCCACTGTACATTGCTTCTTTGACCCTTCATCCTCTCTGTCTCTTTCAAAGCAGCATGGAAAGGTTTTGGCAAGACGCCATCGGGAGAGGCAAAGCTGGATAGGTTCCTCTCTCTCTATCTCCCCGTTGTGTGTTGTACCTCTAAACCTGAGGGCTTTAGTCACGAGATTTTTGTTTTAGACTCACACATCACTTGTTTGATGAAATTATTAAGTGAAAAGCTAATGTTTCCTCAACGTATGTGTTGCTTTATCTTTTATGTTGCTGCCACTTCTTACTTGTTATGCTTTTACTTGTTACATTCTAGACAGGTGCTATTCTTTTTTACAAGCTGCTTGTATAAGGGACATCTCTGAAGTCGAAAACATATGAGGAAGAAGATTTTTCTTTAGGGGAAAGTACCAAAGAAATACATAACAAGGGCAATTATTATTATTTTTTTATTTTACAATTGATTGTGCAAAGAGAAGCGGCGAGGGAAAAAAGGCTCAAAATAAAGCATGTCAAGTAACTAACGTATGCATACAGGTAAAGAGATTTTGGGGGTATTTCTTTATTATGTATGCTTATTAATATAAAAATTTTTATAAAAAAAAAATGTCAAAGTAATTTTGTTAATATATTACTTTGTTGAGCTTATCTGCATGATGTTTTCTAATGTATGTGTGTGTGTGGATATGTGGCCCTGTATATTGGATCCCAAAGTAGAACTATGTGGTTTGATGTGGTGGTTAGTTTTATGTGGTACAATATTGATGAGTTAAGGACTCAAACCTTGGTGTCATATGTGGCTCTTTCTTCCTTGTTTGACTCTAGTATTTAAGGGTCACAAGACAATGTTGAAATGATCATAAGTAGTTGGTTGATCCATGCCACTGCAACTGTGTTGATCTTTGAAAAAGTTAAAATATTTTCTAGATTATCTATTTATATTATAATATAGGAATAGTTTGTCAACCTTATTATTGACTAGGAAATGAGTATTCTTCCTCCCTTTCTGTGGGCAGTGGCCCTCTAATCCTGTGCCCTTTCACTAATACAAGTAACATGCAAGGGAGTAACTTCTCCTTGAGCCTTTGAGCCTCTGTATTCATATTTGACAATGGAAATGTCCTTGAGCCGCTAGATATATGGTGGGCACGAACTGAGTTGCAGTCTCCGTTCATTTCAGTTTTCTAGTTCTAGTATGAAATTCTAAATTTACGCTATCCAGCTTGCCTGGAGGCATAACAGGTTCATTTTTCAACCCTTTCTTTCTTTAGTTTTTTTTTTCTCTTCTTCTGTGTGATCTGAACTAGTGATTGATATGCAACTTTTGTTGGTCCAACTTAATTTACATACACAGCTTTTTGAATGTACACATCCGATTTTTTGGACCTTGCATGTGAACTGTCATTTTTATTTTTTATTGTCAAGTTGCTAAGTACTACCTTGCAAGTATGGACAATTGTACTGATGCTTGAACATCCTTAACTATGAAGTAAATTCTATTTCAGGGTGCTTGGCCTGGCCCAATTCCAGATAATAATAGCCAAAAATATGGTGGTTGTAACTTGCCATTATTTTCCCTTGCATAACTTGCCATTATATGCCCTTGTATATCTTTTCTTGTATGCTATTATTCGATCTGATTGTAACATAAGAAACGATCGAACTCCAAAGCCTAATTCTCAATCAAAAGTTAGTATTCAAATATGCACAAGAAAATCTATTTGTTTGTTCTGTAGGATTGCTACAATTTACTTGTTCTTTGCTTCTATGGTACTTTCTGTTTGGAACTTATTTTGAAGAGCTGTTCTCTTTGTGTCTACAAGGTGGAAAGGTTAGCTGATTGATGCAAAAGGCTCAAGTAAAGCTCTCCTTTTTCATCTTATGTTATGGCCACAACAGGAAAATGGTTTTCAAAAGCAAGAATGTAAAACATATGAATGGTTAAGGTAATGATTATGCATGTGGTATATATATGTGCTTTATGCATTGCTCGTTTTGGTATACATAGGTGGCAAGCTACTGGGTCAATGTGACTTGATTTACTATTTTGCTATATATTGCTGCTCGTATTCAAGTCTATGATGTACAACTTGTGGTCGCATTGACTTTTTTTTCTTCCTTTTTTCATTATTCACTTGTCAACTTCTATGAGAGACATGTTTGAAAGTTTAACATGATGTAATATGCTTGATTCTCCATCAAAAGCTAGCATATAAAAACAGTTTTCAGTTGCTCTTTTTCCTTTCTTGTTATCTCAAAGTTTTAGGTCAATTATTTTGGTCTAAGAACAACCTTGTGTTTTTTATGAACAGGTCCTAGACTTGTGAAGCTCTTTGTAAACAAGGAAAACTTTTCTTCATGTGTATGGTCCTTCTTGATATGATGATTAGGATACAACAATATATATGACTGCATCACATGTGTATCTCATTGGTCATGAAGTGATAACATAGCTAATGCGGAACTGACCAGCAAAAGCTAGGTATTGGTACTATGAACACCCGATGGTAGCATCCATCTTAATTTGAGGTGGTTAGCATGATATTATCATTCAAGTAGTTATAGCGTATATATTGTTATATGGTATTTATTGCTTGCATAAGATGAGGATAGAGAACTTTAATGTCTTGATAATGGCTTGAATGTCAATGACAGTCGAAGGAAAATGTTCTATTTCCTCATCCAATATGAGCAAAAGGAAAGTCTAGACCGGCCCATAATTTCTGGTATTTGTTTAATGCCACTGCAGGAATTGATTAAATTTCAATACCTGGGAGTTGGTTGTTAGACTTGACAAGCTTAAAGTTCACATGCTTGGTTTCTAATTTTCTCTTAATAAAATGCAGTCTATCATTACATGTTTTGCAGGAGAATGAAAGACAATATTAATTGTATCATGTAATTGTCCAAGTTTCTTGAAAAGCATTTTTAGCCAAAATAATTTGATCGTGGCTCCTGCCAGTGCTTTATATTATGCTTTAGCAGAAGATGTTGCAATTTGAGTTGCTTATTTGAAAACCAAGGTCCAACATTTGTGCCTAAACACAACAAGTACCTGTTTGTCGATCTTCTATTGTCTAGGCAACTTGCCAATCCAATGTTTTAAAATAATGAGAGTTGCAAATCGATGGGATTGGAAAAACGTAGGCTAGGATTCAACGTCCCTCTGGCGTTCCTTAATATTCTGTTTCCACACAGCTACAATGAATATCGCTTGTTTGGTGCATGCGTTGACATGCCTCACTGCAAGAAATTTAACATTCAATAATGTTGAAGACACGTAATTGAGGATATTCTGTAATGCCGCCTCAACGTTACCACGTGCTAACAAACAGTCCATGGTCGATTCCATTGATAACGAAGAGCGACAACATTCCTGATGACACAATCCGTAACATGCAGTACAATGTTACAAATTACCTGCATCCACGTTTCAGAAGGCCAGGTCTTGTCTCCCAACAGGTGTTTGGAAATATGCAGCTTGATCTTTAGAAATGCACTCACTGCATTATGAAATGAATTATTTTTTCAAACAATAATTGTTTCAATTATTCCTAATACATTAAAATACACAAAACATAATCAATAGTAAATGATATATCAGGTATTGAAGTAATTGGCACTAATCAACCTTAAAAATGCTAAAATAATACAATAAATAGAAGGAGAGAAGTAATAATTGACATATCAAGTATTGAGCAAATGAAGATAACACATACCCCTCCATCTACAATGAACTATGAAATAGCGACTAAATCATAGTTGGCAAACCCAGAGCTTCGGCCCAAAAATTGCCTGAGTTGGATCAGGATCAGTCCACTATTGGGCCAGAAGTCAGGACCCACGCAATTTATCATTGACACTTAGCAATTTGGTCCTTGGTAGGTTGACTCGTTGGGTCATTGACTCAGCTCAGAATCGTTCGAGTCGGGCATGATGCGAATTTCTTGGCCATTCCAATACGAATGACATTTTAACCTAGTTTTTACATACAAACCAGTTTTGCCGGACAAGGTATGAAAAGAGTGCTGCTGCCTAATGCCCATTGCTATGTAGTGAAGAATCGTACCTAGGCTTTTACCGATCAACAAAGGGCAGTCCACTGGTGCTAATGACCTTCCACCAGCGGTGATTGTCTGGTGTTCTCTCTCTCTCTCTCTGAGATGCTTCCATGGTGAGACCGCGGAATAATAAAAGACAGCCAAAACTGGATAAGGAGTTGTGACCCTATGCAAAGGATGAATCTCAGCGTTCCTCTTGTCTTTAATTCTTTCATGGGATAAAAATTTGCATCTCTAATCAGAATCAGGACCAGGTACGCACTGTGCCTATCCATAGTAGTTTGTCTTCAACTCTAATAAACTATGTTTATTTTAGTTGATGATTACCTGTCACTTTTTAGATATGTTTAAATTTTTCATAAAAAAATACACAATAAAAATTTATGAGCTAACCCGGCTGAGTCACCAAGTCAACTCACCGACCCAATAACCGATCGTGTGCAGATCCAAGTCCGATTTCTGGGTTTGCCAATTACGACTCAATGAGATGAGCTTGATCGAACATGTCAACAAGGAAACTTGCATAGATGGTCAATCCCACAAGTAAGGGTGGGCAATGGGGCCGGCACCCGATGGGTAGTTGAGTACTCGGCCCGTGATAGACCAGACTTGGGCTGACCAGATTGAAAAAATTCGCTGCGCTGGGCTGGCCTGAGTCAGGTATTGGGGGTCGATATATATATATATTTCTTAGATACATTTCATGTGTCATCAATGGCACCTTTAGAAACTCTTCATATGTTGCCAATAATACTCTCAAAAGCTCTTAGCATATTGTTAAAAGTTTTTGATATATTAAAATATGAAATATTAAAGATTTCAAATATGGGTGGACATCAAACCGGGTATCAGACGGGTATAAAGTTGACAGTTGGGTATGATTAATAACTAAGTGGGTTGACAAAGGCCTTTGGTCAGCTCGAGCCTGACTTTGTTGAGCCTTGGCCCGGTCCCATACCCAGCCTTACCCAAAAGCAATGAATCGAAGTTGGTGTTGTTCTTTTTGCAAGGAAAAAAATAATAAATGGTAACAATGATTATGGATAACTCAAATCTCCTACGTTAATTGTAGATCCATGTAGCAATTCTATGTAAAGACCAGTGGAGTCTCTTCTCAATCAATCGATAGAGAACGAGGGAGAAGTAAATGTAGGCTCTCAAAACTGGAGCACTATAAATTGATTTTTGTCTTGGATGCTTGAGTCTTTTTTACATGATCATGGGCTTTAATATTTGAATTAATGTATCAGAGTGTGTTCTCGATGTTACTAGCTAGTTCCACCTATTACAGCACGTGCCTCGTATATGGAGATATATATATATATATATATATATATATATATATATATATATATATATATATATATATATATATATATATATATATATATATATATATATATATATATATATATATAT